>JAIFZK010000022.1:8150000-8287500 GCA_027481765.1 Tenualosa thibaudeaui
ATTTGGGCACATGCTGGCGTGATGATCCTGTCCAAAGTGAAATACCAGCCATACATCATTAAAATGACCCTCATTCTCTATGCCTCTCCTTACCCACACAGCCTCCTTTGCACACAATTACAGACTTAAGTTGGTAAACAACTTCACAGCCTGTAAGAGGACACTGTGGCTAGATGTTATCATTTAAGGTCATTCAGGACAGGGAGGACAGTTGAATTAGCGTAGTTGGTTATGCGAGCGAAGTGACAACAGTCCCACAGCGAAATCCCAGACCCCTAACATCTGGGTCAAGACCGACTGTGGGCGACAGAATCTGGGACGACCGTGCTAAAGTTAAGACAGGAAAATGTATAACACCACTTTTTTGGCTAAACCTGCAGAGACAGAGGGAAGAGAGGAGGGAGGAGGGAGAAAGAGAGAAAGAACAAGACAGGAGGGAGGGAATGAGAGAGACAGAAAGAACAAGAGAGGAGGGAGAGAGAGAGAGACGGAGAGAGACAGAGAGGGGGGAGAAATCAATACTCATCAGGAAAAGGCATGTCCAAAACAGAAATTACCCTCATCTGCTTTGCAGGTCAACAGGGTGGCCAATAGGATTGCAGCACACTAAATCTGACCTGCAATGGGAGCTCAGTGCTACTCAATCATAAGCAGCTCTCAGTGCTCTGCTTACCAATGCCAAGGGATCACTCACACACAGCCACACACACACATACACACACACGCCAACATGCACGCACACACACAGACACACACACAGCCACACACACACATGCACTCACACACAAACACACACTTTATTTGCATGTTAATGTAGAGAGAGAATTACAGATGGAAACCTAAATGAATGCATTTAGAACAACCCAATTAGAGCTTTCTACAGAAATAGATCAGACACAGAATATGCTGACAACATTCTACCAATATCTGTCAGGCTGAGTGATTATGGAAAGACATGACATCGCCATCTCCAGATAGAGACCATTACACACACACACAAAGTCAAACACAAACTCATAAACTCAGCCTCTTTCTTGCTCTCTCTCTCTCTCTCACTCTCTCTCTCACACACACACACACACACATTTAAACAGAAAATAGTGTCAGACATCCAAGTTACAAATCTGCTGCAATCCTAAATAAATCATTGTGACAATTTGGCATCAAAAACGCAAATACATGGAGAGCAAAAATAAAAAAAACACAGACTGTTGTCTCTCTCTCTCTCTCTCTCACACACACACACACACACGCACACGCACACGTGCGCACGCATTCAAACACACACAAAGTGGTTTCAAAGGACCCATTCCAAAATGGGCACACACACCCTGATTCACACACACAACCCACACAATAAAACGGCGCGGGTCGACAGAGCAACCTAATCTGGGATTAAGCAGCGAAGTAGCACAGTGCTAGGGGGAGGCTAAGAGGCTTGAAAGGCACAGGCCAGCAGCCATGGGCCCTATCGCCGGGCGTAGACCACCAATGAACTCCCAACAGCCACAGCCATAGCAACTGTGATGCCGACAACAACAACAATGGGGGTAACGGGCTCACAGAGATGCCTTATTAGATTAGAGCTGCTAATCATGATAATGGGTAGTGACTTGTGGAGCGACTAAAGTCTTCATTCATCTTATTTTGTACTGGTTGGTTGGTGGAGTGGAATGGGGAAGTGAAGATAATAACCGGTCTTGTAGTTTCAACTTAATTTGGGTGGCTCAACATAAACAAGCATCAAGCCATTTGCTGACTCTCTACTGACTGCTAATAGGCTTAGGTGTGTGGTTGGGGTTAGGGCTAGGGTCAGAGTTAATATATAATTCAGGTTACATGACCACTGGGGTATACTACGAAGCGACGTTACTGGCTAACCCAGGTAACTTCAGGAGTAACCGCTGATCTCCAAACAACATGTCACTGCAGAATCAATAGATGTTCAGTGCAGTGATCTTTTAGAGATCAGTCATTACTTCCAAATTACCCTGGTTAACCAGTTACCTTGCTTTGTAGTAGAGGCCCCAGCAGTCTATACTTGACAGCACTAACAAACAAGTAAGTTCCGGTAAACTGGACTGAATCAATTTAATGAATAGTTATTGATGATCTGAAGACTATCTACAAAAAAAGACACAATTAACATTACATTATTTTGTTATCCAGCTGACACTAAACAGAGAGACTCAAGGTTAACTAACTACAGGGACCACTGTCTTAAAACGAGTATTGCCCCACTGAGTTACATGCTGCACCTAGCATACGGACTGCAATACAACTATGCTACACATACTGAACTAAACTGATAATAACTATTTCTCAGTAAGAGATCGCTAGTCTGGACAGTTTAAGAACAAGTACTACGCCTACATTATGGGCAATCTCTGACAAAAAAAAAAAAAATTCTGACAAAATATAATTTTATATTCTTGCCACTGGCTCCAGACAGGGCATACCTAGTGTGGTTATTGGTTAACAAACACCAAATAAACAAGCAAACACAAACACCAAATGAAAACAATATGAGATTATCTTTTCCAACAGACACCTTTGCTGCTGAAAAATGCTCAGACATTCAGTGGGCAATTTAGCCTAGAAGACCAACGCTTTGACTGTGCTTCACTTTGTGCAAAGACCCTGGACACTCTCAATAGGCTTACGTTTACTTTGTGGTGGGTGGGTACTTTGTTTGAACATTAAACCTGTTGGTTCTGCCTTCAATTTCAGTTCGCTAACTGGATGCTAAGAAATCTAGTCAAGGAAACCTTTGGAGAGTACCCTGTCTAGTACTGTAGCAAAATGCAATATTGAGACTGAATACTATACAGCAATTCTTCTTGGGGATTATATCCTTAAAAAAAAAAAACAGAAACAAAAAAAAAGTATGCGACAGGTAGCACTCCACAGGTATCTAAAGTAGGTAGACAACCTTAATGGCTTCACCTCCGCTGATGGAGGTCACACCAGGTGGGTCTATTTTATGTTTCTGAAGCAGGTAATTAAATTAGAGTTGGTCCGACTGTCCAGACATTGCCCGATAGAACAGTAGATGAGAGAGAGAGAAAGAGAAAGAGAGAGTGTGAGAGTGAGAAAGAAAAAAAAAAGAGACCATTTATATCCACTGGCAGGAGGATTGTGGGTAATTACATTCCTGACACTCAGATGAGCCAGTGCCAAATAAAAGGCACAGCAGACTAGGAGAAAAAAAAAACAATACATAAACAGCATCACATTTAACACAGGGGAATGCTTCATCCTTGTCAGGCTAATGTGTGAAATTATTAGACAGAAAGGGCTATGAATCATGGGTAATGGAGAATGCAGCGTGTGCCTTAGATGTCCCTCACAGCTGCCCTCCATGATATTGACTAGCTAATTAAATGCATTTGTATCAAAACAATCCCATAAAAATACCTTGGCAGTGACAGAACACCAGGGGAGATTTCATCCTGCCCTGTGCTCCATGTACCAGAAAATCTGCCTTTAATCTCTATTAAGATTAATGGTGGGGAAATCTCTCATTCTCTCTTTCCATCTCCTCTACCTCTCAGATTCGTTCACTCTTTTTCTCTCCCCTTTTGCTTTCAGTCTTTCTCCCCTTCCCTCTCTCATTGTCTACTTATCCATTCACTCTTTCTCTCCTCTCTTCCCCTCTCTCTCTCCATCAGATACACCCACTCTCTCTTGCTCTTGGTCATTCTTGATCAGGAAAGAGAGAGGGAGAGACAGAGGGAAGGAGAAAGAGAGAAAGAGATAGAGTGAGGAGGAGAGAGAGGGGGGGAGAAAGATGAAAGGAGGAAAGAGAGAGGGAGAGATGGAGGGAAGGAGAAAGAGAGAGAGAGATGGAGGTCAGTGGGAGAGCAAAAAGAGAGCCAGCATCCTGCAGTGAACAGAAACGAAGGCGAAGGCAGAGGCGTTGCTTTGTCCCTGGAGGTGCAGCCACCCGACTGTAACTGATCTTATGACCTTATCCTCCACTAAACCCTCCTGGACTCACTGGGCCAACAAGATTACCACATGCAAGCAGGCAGACACACAGACAGGGAGACAGAGAGAGAGAGAGCGGGCGCGAGAGAGAGACACACACACACAGAAAGAGAGAGAGAAAGAACATACTAGTTGCTACTCCCCATTTTTGTAATATTACATGTCATTTTGTCTTGCTTACCATCATTTTCCAAGGTTGTTCTAAATGTATATGTAGCTATACTGTAAATGTGTGATTCAGTTTTTCTGTGTATATACCTGTATGCAAATGAGCTTTGGCAATAATCTTTCTTGACACGTTCATGCCAATAAAGCTTTCTTGAATTTAACTGAATTGAGAGTTAGAGAGTGTGTGAGACAGTGAGAATGAGAGAGAGAGAGAGAGAGAGGGTGAGTGTGTCACAGAGAAGAGAGTCCCAGAGAGTGAAAGAGAGGCAGAAACATGACAGACAGACAGGCAGCCAAACAGACAGACAGGCAGTCAAATCAACTGACAGGCAAATAGCATGATACAACATTAAAAACACTCACCTAAACCAGTCTCTCTGCTTCTACTGTGTCATGTGTTTTGTGTGTGTATGGATGTCTGTGTGTGTGTGTGTGTGTGTGTGTGTGTGTGTGCGTGTATCTATCTCTCTGCCTCTGTGTGTGTGTGTTTGTCTGTGGATGTGTAAACGTTGCTGCATCACTTTTATCTTGCGTGTGTGTATGCATTGATGCTGAATTTGTGACTGTACATGTTGTACCAAGTCTTTTCTCTTTGAGGGTTTGTCTGTGCGTCTGAGCATGTAGGTTTTACAGCATGAACAAAATGTTGCTAGGAACCAGGAGGCTAACAAACTGATCTGTTGGGAATACAGCAGCATCCCACAACACATGGTGGAAAACAATGACACAGCATGGGTAATAGATATGGGTTTGCCAAATCAAACATCTAACTACCTATCACCTACCTGACACACACGCACGCGCGCGCACACAAACACATACACACGCACGCACACACGTGTGTAAAAATCACACATAAGCTTGTAAGTACCCTACAGACAAGTATTTCTGGAACTTTCTGAAACAAAATACCATAAATTAAAGGCCTAGTTGTCATCTCTAATCGAGGTTCAGTGACGCTCTTGGCTCCAGTGCAGAAGTACTTCAGGAGTCAACTTGAACAAAAACAGAGCAAGAAAGACGGAACAGCGTTGGCGGGCAACCTGTCCTGTCCTGGACTGTGGACGACTTCATCCCCAGAAGCTCTTTGTCTGTCTTTGTCTTTGTGCCATTTAAAAATAACAAAAGTTTTAGTTTTGTTTTGGGGGCACCAGCTTCAAAAGTCTCTGAATTGGAGCAGTAGCCTACTGTGCTTCTCCCCCTCTTTGGAGGACACACCACCACCCTTAAGCGCTGGAAATATCCCTCCCTCAGGAAGTGTCAGCTGCATAACCAGAGCCCAATATGTGGGTATGCGGGGTGGGTGTGTGGTGATGGGGGGGATGCTGTGCCGCCACCACCACCCCATCTCCATCTCTTCATACTACCTTCCTATCCTTGAAAAGCAATCAGTGCCAAGGAGAAAGCCTGGATCCACAAGAGAGTGATACTTGCTTGGTTACACTCTTAGAGGCTACACTCCTAAAGAGAGAAAAATGATTTAATGGCACTTCAGAAATTCATCTGAGTTTCAGATAGAAGTCCTGACAGATAGATAGATAGATATATCCCTATCTCTCTATCTCTCTCTCTCACTCAACCCTATCTATCTATCTACCTATCTATATTTATAAAAAACCTTTTTTCAGAAACAAGGGCTGGTACTTCACTTCAAAACACTTTCTAACCCTACTGCTATTACTGTTATTTCCACATAACACAAAAACGTCCCTTGACTTGGCCTGAATCTTGAGGGTAAGCCAAAGTAGAATTAGGGATTCGAAAATAGTCATTCGTTCCACTTCTATTCTGACACCCAGGGTTGTTTATCCACAAACTTTGTTGACAGTGACAGAGACAAATAGGATTAGGTTCTCGGCTCAAATCAGACACATCTAAGGTTTGTATGTGCGACTGGCACATACAGTATCAGCAAAGAGGAGGGTTAGCTTAAGGTCACGTGGTTGACAAGTAACTGAGACTTGAGAGCTGGTTAACCGGCACCTGATAGTTTATACATTATGTATGTGCTGTTCTGACAGCATTTACAAACAGGCTGCTAAGGCCAGGGCTACAAAGGGTGTGTTACTGGAGCATTGAGTCACACTGAGTTCAAATAAATTCAGGAGATGCCTTTTGGTTTTTAAAAGGTGTATGCAGCATTGTCGTGTTTCGCATAGCTACTTCCACTGATTATCATAGAAGTTAACTGTTGTGGCATACGCAACACAAAATTAATGCCCGTTATAGTGTTTACAAACAGGCTAAAACAGCACTATAATCATTGAAAGCAGCTATACCAGATGTGAGAGTTCAATGCACACTGATTCAAATGTAAACCACTGTTACAAGTTTTCTGTGCTGTGAATGGAATGCGTCAGTGACCTACTCGTGTAGCGTTTAGGAAAGAGAGACAGAAGGAGGAAGCCACACCCACCTGCATTCAAGTACAGACAGCACCAACCTTTCCTCTCCTCTTTTAGACTAAACGCATATCAGGTGGATAAATCAGGTAGCTGAGGCAGCCTACTCTGCCTTTCAATTTCGATTTCTCTTGTCCAGATTGTAGAACATCTTAGAACTGAGAACTTAGAATGTTAGGAGCCTCAGTGATGGGAGAGAGTTGGAGTTGGAGTTGCAGGAGGAGAAAGAGGAGGTGGCAGGTTGAGGAGGAAGAAAATATAGAGGAGGAGGTGCTCAGGCAGACGGCAGGAGAGCGCCGGGAAGGATGGAGTGTTACCGTGTCTCCTGTTGCCATGGCGAACAGCAACCCCTGTCTCCACTTGGTCTCCATACTGGCCTCCCCCACGCTCTCCTCCACAGGCTTCACAGGCTAGGGACACACAGGGCAGACTGGGTCACACACAGAGATTGGGGGGGGATGTGGACAAAGAGTGAGAGACAGAGTTAGAGAGATAGAGACTGAGACAGAAAGATAGAGAAACAGAGAGATGTAGACAAAGAGAGCGAATTCAAGATAGTGTTAAGAGAGAAAAAAAGAGGGACAGAAAGAGAGTGAGATGTAAACAAAAAGAGGTGCAAATGATAGATTTACCAAGATTGGAGAGAGACAGAGGGGAAGAGAGAAGAGAGAGAGAGAAATAATATGGATATATGAAAAAATATGGACAGACATCTAAAAAAGGGGGACTGAGTGTGTGTGTGTGTGTGTGTGTGTGTGTGAGAGAGAGAAAGAAAGAAAGAAAGAGTGTGTGTGTGTGAGTGAGGGAGAGAGAGAGAAAGAGTGTGTGTGTGTGTGTGAGTGTGAGAGAGAGACAGAGAGAGAGAGACAGAGAAAGAGGGAAAGAGATGGAGGTTTGGGGGTTAAACAGACAGACAGGCAAACAGATTTTGGGGTAAACAAATGCCAGGCACCAGTAAGCCATGAAGCCTGAAGTAATGCCAGCCTTCCAATCCTTGGACCAACATGCCCCAATGCCACTGCGCAGATGCATGTACAAACACATACACACAAACAATAAACTTAGGAGCTGTGGTCCAGTGGCCACATGGATTTTGTGCCTTTTCCTGGTCTGACATCATCTCCCTCCACACACACACACGCACACCCACACACTTTTCTATAGTTTCTGTAAAACTGTTCCTTACATCGGCTTTCACCACCATGAGTTTTACTAGTGATCAATCAAATAGCCTTTTGCAAACCAATGAGAACAAAACACCACCATATTAATATCAACTGCTGGTGTATCTGTAATTTTATGTTAAACAGGCTTGGTTGTACAACTGTACAACCCAGGTCTATAAGGGTCTAGACTTTTTAGAGACATCTGTGGTCATGTGACAAGCTCTACTCATGGTGAACAAGTGATGTGGTGGCAGTATGAAAGCTTTGTGGCTTTTCAGAATTTTAGTAGGAGCATACTCATTTATATAATCTCCTAAAAAATAAATTTCCTTTCAACTGATAAATTTGAATGATTACGTGTAACATTTCACTTAAACAGTATCCCTCCGCCCACCTCCCTACATGTTCCTATAGTGTGATCATGAAGAATTACCTACTCACATCCCAGACTGATAGCAGAAACCTCTGTGTGTGTGTGTGTGTGTGTGTGTGTGTGTGTGTGTGTGTATGTGTGTGTGTGGTGGGTGGGGGGGGGGGGTAACACAGTAAGTGTGCAAGGACGAGATGGCCGTTTGAACCAATTTGATTGTTTGCTTTGATGTTGTGCCTGAATACTCATCCTCTTCTACCCATTTAAAGTTTCTCCATACCTGCCTGACCTGTCTACCAGTGGACTTCTGAAGAAAAGAAAAAAAAGTCCATAAAGAAAAATATCATCTCCATCTAAATCTATTCAATTCTGACAACTGAACAGTCCACGAAAAAAAGTTACAGATGCTCAGAACTGACCACAATCTGAAATTGCCTTAAAAATCTAAAGGCTAATCGATCGCACTGTCACTTTTGCAGCATCGGACAGGGAAAATATCTGAAGAATCCAGACAGACTATGTTGTGAGGCTGTCTGAGTTCCTGAGATATTTTGGTCCAGTGAAAAGAAACACAGTGGTTGTAAAGGGGTGAAGTGTCTCAATGATGCCGAAAGGGGTGTCTGACATTGGCCTAGAAAGCGTGTGACTTTCTGAACCCAATTACGCTCAAGAGCAAGTGAAGGTGGCAGGTACCACTGGGTCCTGCAGAAGCAATCAGTCCACTTCTTCCACAATCAGACAACGTTGAAAAGACTTCACATTGAAAAATATGTTCTGTGAACTACTTACATATTTGTGAAAATATCATGACAATACTATACTTATACCAAATAGAAATGCTAAATGTTACTAGTTTATCTGGCATCAATTTATCAAACTAATTCAGTCAAAGTATTTGACCGAAGTCTTTCCATAAAATAATGATCTATCTGCCTGTAAAATGTAATCAGGACACAGGCAACAATACAGCCTGTTTCCACTGCCAGAACTACTGGGTAATTTTACTGGAACTTCATGGTCGGCGCGTGTCTCCTCACAGTGAGCTGACCTGAATGGACAATTTGACAGGAACTTCTCAAGGGGCATATGGTGTTCCTACCATATTCAAGTGGCCATGGGGACCTGGTTTAGAATTCAACGAGTCACTTCACTATTCTGTCCTGTCATTTCCATTTGCCTCCTATCATTGTTCTGTCTGCAAAGTAAAAAAAAAAAAAAGATTGGACCAAAAGTTTACATATTTTAATTAAATTTTTTTGCAAAGGTTTGGGAGTGTGGATTTCTGCTGAGACATTTTTGTCCAAGAACAACATTAATGTTCCTTTCTTTTTGGAACACGTTTTCTAAACAACACAGAGTGTTCATTAAGGAGAAGAAAGTAAGGTGGTTGTGTCTTTCCCCCCCCCAACATCAGAGGGAGAGAAATAAGCCAAAGTGCACATCGAATGATAGTCGTTTCAAACACATGCTTTCAACACAAACCATTTTTAGACATGCTACGAAAACACAGGCTCTTTGGAGTCCAGATGTCATGTTGTGGTCATCAGTGAAAGAAAGCTGTTACACAAAAATATGACTTGTTGCCCTTTTTTCAATTCCATTAAATTAAACAATCAATATTTTTTTCTTACAAAATTGCCTCATTAGGCTGGAAAAAAACTCTACACACTTGCAAAAGCCTTTCTGTGAAAATGTGCTCATAAGTTTGTCAGTCAACATGGCCTGCCAACTGGAAAATCACCATTGCCAATTCCTATTACTCTGCAAAGAAATTTGTAAACAAATGCACATGAACTGGCATGAATTCACAGTGGAGGTGTAACTGTAAAGCAAATGTAGGAGGAGTTCTGGGGCAAAACAAACAAAACAAGCAAACAAACCAAATGAGTACACAAACAAACAAAACCATAAACATGACCCCCATTGATCATATTTTGAATACCCTCGGGAGAAGAGATGAACACACTGTTGTTTACAGAGCAATTTCCATAAGTGGTGTGTCTATAATCTGAACATATATATGTATACACTATTGAGAACTATATACGACACAAAACAGCGGACAGTTTTGGTGTGGTACTTTGTGTGTGTTTGTGTGTGTATCTGTGTGTGTGTGTGTGTGTGTTTTTCCAACCTCGCTTTTATTCTTCTTTTTCGTCTTCCTCTTCTGCTGCTGCCTCTTCTGAAGAAGGACAGTTTCATATTTGGGCCTTGGGTGCTCCTATGCAAACAAGGCATGATGGAGTGAGAGAGAGAATCAGGATGTTGGCTGTGCACAAGAAGTTTTTGAAAGGTAAGTGTCACTTCTGGACAGGCCAGGGACGGACCAAAATAAAAAAAGAAGGACAAGCAAGGGGTTGAAATCTGGGCTGTCGAGGGGAGTCTTGGGCCCACAGGATAAAAATAAAGAAACAAAAACTCTAACCTGCGCCGGTCCTTTAAAGAAAGGTGTCATTCCAGGAGAAAACAGACAATATTTTAGGTGACAATATAAACCTAGAGATGACTCATTACAACATGTCGCCCTAACAGTGTCAAATTAATGGTTCAACAAAAACAGAGATGGAATTGGAATGATACTGGGGTATGAGCCAACACTGGATGACATGGCTATGAGAATTTGGACAGCTGTTGAACTTTACTTGAACTCTTCTGGCCAAGGGTCTGGCCAAGTTGTCCAATGCTACTCCCCATAATCCTCTCAGCCCTTTTAATAAAGCATTAGTCCACAAATCCCATCAATAACCACAAACCAGAACCATCTTTCTGTCCTCGTCAGACGATTCTCAAATTTACCGGCAAAAAAAGAGAAAAGAATAAACATAGTTCAAGAGCTGCTTGATTACGAGGGGAAAATGATAAGTTTAGTTATTATTTTGTAATAAGTGAATTATTTTGATCAATATTGAAGTCATGGTTATTTAATATGGTTATTCATTAACTCTGGAAACATGTTATATATATCATTTAACTCTAAAACTTTTAAAATTGGAACCAACAAAGATACAAGTTAGCAACTATAGTTTTAGTAAACAAATCCCAGATTAGTATTCTGCTCTTATGCATGTGAACTGGAGGAGGTATCTATGATACCCGCCACAAAAAAATTATAGGGGATATTATGGGATTGATGCCCATTTGAGTGTGGTTTTGTAAAAAATATTATGGGATGATTACTCAGTTTGGTGCTGTTGGGGCTATTATGGGATGGTTGCCCAGTTGAGTGTGGGTTTGTAAGAATTATTATGGGATGGTTGCCCAACCAAGCGTGGTGTTGTTCGGGGTATTATGAGAAGGTTTTCTCACTCACCTCCTCCTCCTCCATGCCTGTCAGGTCCCAGCTGTGGTTCAGGCTGATCTGTCTACGCTTCCACTGTTCCAGAAATGTGACCACTAGAGGTAAACACAACCCCCCCCCCCACACACACACACACAAACACACACAGACACAGACAGACACACACAAACTTTTAGAGCAGGTATAATTTTACATACATTATCCCATTAAGTAGATTGACACTTTGTCAACAATGATGAATAGAAGTGGTTGCTTTGGTCACATGCCATGGGTTGGATGACATCCAGCTGACAATTCAGCTCAGTAGGCAGTTTGGTAAACAGCCACTCAAAGTTTGTTGTCCATCACATAATGAACCAGTGCAAGATTGTGTTACCGGAAACTTTTGTTAATGTACTCCAAAGTGCCAAAAACTTAAGCATGTTGAGTCTCTCTGGTGCTTGATTAGGTTACAGCAAGTCTTAACCTAAGAGGGGAACGTTTCCAAAAGAGGGGTGTATGCGCGATACACGTGGACACGTCATCCTGCGATCAAAAGGGTACCTGAATGAAAACTAAAGCCATGGCTCCCGATTAAAATTCAGCCTAGTAGTGTCTATCAAGCCAACACTGGGCCAGGCCAAAGCACATCAACCTTCATCAACCTTCTGGAAAAGACCAGCGTGATAGTGGCCCATTTGGTGCTGTGTTCCCCAGGTAAAGGTACAATCATGAATATGTAATGGGTTGCCTGGTCCTTCAGTGGAGGTCTAGCTATGAGTAATAATGCATTGGCTCCTCTCTCAACAGTGCAGGTGAGTGAAAGACAAGATGCTGTCATTACACCCCAGGAGAGAGAGGGAGGTGACATGGAGGGATGGAGAGAAATAGAGAGGGGGGGGGGGGGTAAAAGAGGAGAGTGGGGATAGAGAGGTGTGTGTATGGAGGGGGTGAAATGAGAGAGAGAAAGAGAGAATAGGAAGAGATACATAGAGAGAGAAAGCAAAAGAGATAGAGTGAGGAAGGAAGAGGAAGAGAGAGATGGAGGGTAAGAGGAGAGGAGGGAGCATGAGGAGAGCGAAGAGAGAGAGAAAAGAAGAGAAGGGGGAGGAGGTGGAGGAGGGAGTGAAAGTGAGAGTGAGAGACAAAGCAGGCATCAGGCGGTGCCATGATCGCTCAATCCCACGCCAAGCACTGACAGCAACAGAAATACAATAACCCTGTCCATTCAGACAGAAAGAGAGAGAGCAGGGGGAGGGAGGGAGCACAAAGAGAGTGAGCCAAAGATAGACAGGCAGGGAAATAGAGAGCATGACAAGACCAAGAGATCTTCACAATCATTCTCTGACTCTCTCTGTGCAGATCGGACTTGCAGTTCCTCTCCTCCTCTCTCCCTGTCTTTCTTTACCTATCCATCATCATCCCTTCTTCTCTCAACCAGCCCCTACACACCCCTCTTGTCCTCCCTGCATCTCCTTACTGCTCGCACTCCACTGTATATTCATAGGTAGAAGGTGGCAGAGGTACATAGACCTTGTGCCCTTGATAAAGGTCATGACGAGGGTAGAGATACTGTATCAGTATGTCCAAAACAAAGGAATAGTGACTTCTTCCCCGAAAGTGATAGCCTCCCCGTTTTCATTCTCTAATAAGCCACTTGTTATAGTAGGCACAGGCTAAAATCTTAATTTCGGACTACCTAGCAAGATAGCTAAATCGAACACCGGTGTTTGTTTATTTAGTTGTTTAGACACTGTTGCCACGATACCAATGGCTGACTTCATAATTTGATAGAATTTTGAATGCTGAAGGCAGCATGAAGGATACATCAGAAAAAGAGACGCCTTCAATGGCATCATTTATTTAATTCGGACATGCTTTGATGCCTTGCTGCCACCAAACACTACCTTAGAAGCATTTTTTCCATTTCAGACACAGCCCATGTGTTGTCTACAGGCAGGGATGGAGTAAGAGAATAGACAGACAGACAGACAGGCAGACAGGCAGACACTATCATATGCCCTGAAAACAGAAAAAACACGATCAGGTTTTAATGAAAGTAATTATCGACCAAGCTTGTAGTCATTAATGTTCACCGTCATGTCTATCTACACTGGGAGGTGTACATTCCTCAGGCATCCACTTAGACTAAAATGGAGAAAGTTTGACAGGGCTGGTTTAAATTCATGTATGTTTTGTTTGGTCCAACTTAATGAAACATCATAGGCTCTGCCCACAAAGCTGAATAGAATTAATGAAAGAAAGAAAGAGAGGAGGTAGATAACACAGGCAAAGGTTATGGGAAAGAGCAAATTGTTGACAGACAAAGCCAGATAGAAGGAGCGAGAGCGAGTAAAAGACAGAGACAGACTGAGAAAGTGTATGTGTGTGTGTGAAGGTGATACTGAGACAGACAGGAAGAGTATCTGAGAGCCTTAAGGTAAGTGCGGTTTACCGCAGGTACAAAACACAGGCACGTGTGAAAGGTGATGAGTGTTACATGTTTAAGTGAACGAGTTTCAAGTTTAAGTGAAAGTGAGTGTGCTGAAGTCCTGCGCTAGAAGCTGGTATCTTGTTTCACGTAATGAGGTTTTTCAGATGACCTGGTCAACCACTGTGACGTATCGTGTTTCACTTGGTAGGCAGAATGTCAAGGTAGTCAATGCATTGTTATGTGTTGACTCTGTGTTATTTCTGGGGTTTTGGTTTTTGTCAATTTCCTGTACTGAAGCAAGTGGTTTTCTCCATTAGGTACTTTCTCAGAGTTTTACAAAGACAGACATCCTTTGCATTAGCCTACAACGTCAGACAAATAGCACATCCTTCCATGCTGGACCTATGTTATAGTTTGTAAGAAAGGTTAGCAACTAGTAGCAAAGTTGTTGGTTAACTTGGCAGGGAACTTAGCACTGAAATAACTTTCCATCGCAATTTTTCTGGCAATTAAAACTACTGACAGTATTTAAGTAATTGTCATACCTGTAATCAGTGTTTAATTTAGCAGTTATTTACAACTCGATTACGGTCGCCCACTAAAATGAATTTTCATAAACCAACACCATTCAACTTGATGGCACCCCACTATTATTTTTGCAGACCAATGTTAAATTCTCATAGACGTATTGGCTTTATGACGTAGCAGGTGAAAAAAACTCAATAAGCCAGAGCCCACAAGTACAAAATCATATTTTCAGATGGAATGCCTTGATTGCACAATTCAATGCTGGTTGAGTTGAGTGGGATCAGGACAATGCTAGCCAGGTGCAGTGTGTTTCCCAAAACCATAGTCGCAAACTAAGTTGGTGAAAGTAATTATCCATCTTGCTTAGTTGCTAAATAAGTAAGCAACTTTGTTGATTGCAATGCAGTTACCTACTACCCACTTCAAAACTATGGTTTTGGGAAATGCACTCCAGGTCAATAGATGTGTGGCACTATGCTACTAAGTGAATCTCTCTGGTGTTCTCTATCTGGGCTTTTACCTCACTTACCAGAATGCTCTACCCCTGAGTCGGAGGTGCTGACGGGTTGCTGGTTGGAGTCTGGGTAAGTGCAGGGCTAAGATGTGTGTGCTAGACACTGCAGGTCACACCGTACTTTGTCTAGTGCCTTGTTTCACATATGAGCTCAACAAGTACAGGTTCAAGGCTCAGGCAGTCTCTTTTTTTCTAGCCAGGCTTGCATTCCTGGAACCTCTGCTCAGTTTTGTATTTCACTACAGGACTACGTCAGCGAACTCCCCTAAGGTTTCGGTTCCCCTGGCTGTTTTCTACCATCCAATCAGCGAACACAGATTGAAGGCAGAAACAATAGCTTTAAAGTTCACACCAGGTTCACACAAAGATCTACTAACCAGGAAGGAAGCATATTTCTACTGAGAGTACTCAGACTCTTTACACAAAGTGAATGGAAACATAAGAGTCTGGTCCACCAGACTAGTCTTTTTGGTCCCCCAGGAGGCAATTGGAGGGACAACTACCAGTTTAAAATGTACAGCCAGATACTCATCAAGACACATATCAATGCATTCAGCACTCGAATTCCACTAGATACGAATTGATGAAAGACCAAAAGGTAGGCTACCTAGGTTTGAGTCCAACCTGAGGTAATTTCTCAAGCATTCTCCTCATATAATTCTCCTACTCACACCATGCACATATTGACACGAACAAGCGTAATACAGTTCAACTGATTCAATGGAATGCTCGAGAAATCTGACTGAGTGTGGACACACAGCAGTAAATTCTATGCGACAGTCTGACACTTGCATACAGTTAGCACACACGTCACTCCCTGTTTATACTTCATAGTCCCGTCATACAGAGTCAAGGAGAATCCCCAAAATATTTCTGAGTGCTGATTGCAGACTTTTCCTTCAAAGCCATCAGACAGCTGAACTCTTTATGAAATAATCCAGTGGCTAGTTTTTTCCACTGGTGGCTAAGTCCTTGTTGTGTTAGATTTGTGCAATTGCTGCTGCCACTGCCGTTGCTGTTTTTGTTGTTGCCTTAAGTTGTTGACAGCCACCAGCCACACAGATCATCCGATAAAGCAAATCAAATTTTCTCCCAAGGGGCAATAAAGCTGAATTGACTTGATTGATTTGAAGTCAGACAAGAACCAGAAAAAAAGAAAAACAAACAAATAAACAAACAAAACAATAAATAAGGATATGGCAGGATGGGGAACAGAGGAGGATGTGAGTGAGAGGCCGGGAGGGAGAGAGAGAGAGAGACCTCAGAGGGACATAAAGAGAACAGTGGCAGTGTTGTTAGGAAAGGCACAACAGAGATGGGGAGGCAGACAAGTGTAGCAAAAGCCATCAAAATGGAGAAGCTGGGGTCGTCAAAGAGGTAGGAAAAAGAAGCAAGAGAGACAGAAACAAGAAGACAAGACAAAAGCAGACAGACAGGAGAAAGGTGAAAGGTGGAGGGACATAGGTCGACTTCAGAAAGATACAAAGAGGTAGGGAGAGAAAGACTAACATAAAGACAGATGCAGAGTAAAGTGGGAGAGGGTTAGAGGGTTAGTTAAAATGTATAGGGAGGACAGACAGACAGACCGAGACAGACAGAAACAGACAGACAATTGAACATGAGAGTGGTAAAGGGTGAAATTCACCTTACTCAAAAGAAAGACAGGGACAGACACACAGGAAGGCAGACAGACAGAAAGAGAGATAGAGAGACAGAGAGAGTAATAGAGGATGAAATTCAGCCTACCCCAGAGGGACATGAAGATTGAGAAGAAGACAGTGGCCGGGTTGTCGAAGAGGTAGCTGGCTCGGGCAGTGCCGCAGGCAGTGCTCAGGTGCCAGTAGTCGCAGGCGCCATCACACAGTGGACACATGGTGAAGTTCTGCTTCTCATCGCACATCTCAAGACTGTCACACACACACACGCACGCACACACACACACACACGCACACACAGAAAAACTCAATTTGGTGCATTCTGGGGGAACTGTGAAGCTTAATGGTTAGTTATCATTGATAACTTAATGATTATTTCAAAGTTCATAGACTACTCACTGTTCTTGTAAAGTGAGCTCAATTGCACCACATAAACACAGATTTAAAGATATGGCAAAGAGAGACTACTGTGTGAGGGAGAATTTATAACACAAAAGCTGATCATTGAGGGAATGAAAGTTCATTTAGCAATGCATATCCAAATATCACAGTATATTGCCAAAAATGATACTGGGAGATCTTTAAAGTGAAGGGGAAGGGGAAAGTTGTTTATGCAAAAAAGAACAGAACAGAACTGAAAAAGAATAAGCCAAACATTATTATGACTGCCAGGACTTAAGCTCTGGATGTTACCCTACTTTTTAATTGGAGTAAGGTCTTGTAATTGAAAAAAAAAAAAAAAATTCTTTCAATATTATTTGTTTTTAAGATCACAATGCAATCTATCCACACATAAATCCATCCAAATCTCTAAGGAAACAGATGTAACACACACTTTAAAAAGGAAGAACAGAGGATGAAAAAATATATATATTCTTTTTTGCCATACTTAGATGCCATATACAGCATAAGTCAGAAGAAATAATATCTACTCATGAAAATTAATTATGAATAAACATTGCTTTTCTAATTACTAATCTAATTTCCTGCAATAATAGAGGTTTGAAGTTTTCCTTCAAAGCTTGTCCTTCAAGCGACCTTGAGAGAACTATCTACGAAGGGGGGGTGGGCTGCATCCGTGCCAACCTGAGCCAGCAAATTCTGCCATGCCAGCCGATGCCCTCCTGCCCTTCTCTCCCTCCTGTTCTCACTAAGGTCCTCCTACCATCATACCCTCTCAGATGCCTCACGCCCACTTTCCCTGGCACCCAGTCCCGGCATCACAGCAGGAACTGGCACTCATGTATTCTGCTCACCGACATTTAGTTCTAGTTCTTCAAAAAGAGTATTTTTTTTAGCTCCAAACAACACATTTTGTTGGCCAAAAGTTTGCTTCATCTGCACAAAAAGGATCATCACTGCATAGAGTGTTTAAAGTTAGTAAAGTTAGTTTAAAGTAATTGTAAAGTTGAGATATAGAAACCTCACATAAATGCATAAACACACTACAAGGTCATGGAAAGTTGAGACGAACATATTTTTCCCCCCACTATTCAACCAGATTACTCCCTGAACCTTAATGTTTCTTCCATGAGTTATGGCATTCTACCATGTTCTAGACTGCTCGCTTTTGAGAAGGTCAAGTTGGGCACCTGGGAACGTTGGTATCAACGGTGGCACAGCCGTAGAAGAACACTGCGATGCCCACTATAGAGGCGGGGATGAGCAGCTGGGTGTATACGCCCAACCAGGCAAAGTACAGGCCGATCTTCTCTCCAAAGTACTTCCTAGGGTCAAAGGACATATTCAGGACAGTTTCAGAGAAGGCCTTTTTACTTCTGAACTGCTGAGACTGAGCTGTGTGTGTTTTAAAAGTTTTTTGTGTTGTTTGTTGTGATTTAAAAAGACCTACCTGATATAATCTACTGGCTGGTACTTATAAAAAGCTCCGTATCTCGCCCACTCATCATGCAATATCTGAAAGTTGGTGGACAGAAAAAAGAATTATTTAAAAAAACAAAACAACAAATCATTAAATGCCATTTTAGTGTATTTAATTGTACTACTCATTATTTTAGCATCTATTCACTATTCCACAATATCTTCCATTTTGTAAGAGTGCTAATAACCACTGAAATCATATGAGATATTATAAAGGACTCCACATATACTTTAGAGACAGTTTCAATGGTAAAAACGAAAACAATATATTTCAATGTAACAATTGCATTTCATTCCCTAATTACTGCTACTACATTTACCAAACAGCCATATGGAATGTTAACATGGAAATCCACTGGGAACAGCGATGATGCTAATAATCAAACTCTCTTGAAACACTCTTGACCCACCTGTCTGTCGTTTCTCTCCATACCCTTTTCAGGGCCTTTACAGTCGCCCTGTAGATCAAGGATAACAATAGCACTTTTCAAATGAACACACACTTTACAGTGAAACCACTAAAGAGAACACTGAAAACAACAGAGAGACTGTTGGGAGACTCAGTGAGCAATGCTCGACATACGAAGGGTCAGAATGTGGCAGCACATTCATTTAATATAAAAATTCCACCATAAATCAACCCATATCCCAGCTGACTGGACTCACAGAGTGCCGTCATCAAACGCTTTTACATCGTTTTACTTTGTGCAAAATATCTGGGTTCCCTCAGCTAGTACATGTTTCATACAGACACTTTCTGTGAACTTTACAACTACTGGGCATACCAGAGCCTTCTGTTTGCTGATTGGTCAGACAAATATTTTCTGAAGGAAGCCTAAGAGTGTCTCTGCCAACACTTTCTAAAGAGGGCAAGTAAACCCGGTTTCAGTTTCAATTTTCTCAGTTAGGGTAAGTGGCCAGTTTGCAAATTTGTTGTGTTTTAGCTATTTTTTTTCCTTCTTCTTCCTACCGACAAACAACTGGGATGTGGGCTGATTTACGCTGGACTTTTCCTTTAAGGGACCAGATAAGTTGTGGGTTCAATTCCAAGTGGCTACTATTGTGCCCTTGAGCAAGGAGCTTATCCCTCCGTTGTTGAAGATGAGACTGGCCCTGAAGTTGGTTTGGACAAGAGCCAACCGAAACAGTAAATAAATAATTAAACAAAGAATAAATAAACAATGAGTTCTGTGGAAACCTATTCACATGTGCCAGATTCCTTCCCGATTTATCTCCAAGCTTCATTCTGGTCAGACAAAAAATGACACAATATCAATTCTTAAGTCTACTTACATCGTGGAGAGGGAAAGCTGCCTCATACACCCCTTTAGCTATTAGTGTGGTGATGCCTACAAAAAGAGAGTGAAAAAATGTCTCAACACCTTCAAAAAGGTCCTTTCTCCTTATCTTAACATGGTAAGTAGCTTTCTGTGGAAACGGTAAGGAGAGACTGTGGACACCTCGTCACCATCTCAAAGTGTTACATAAAGTGAAAGCAAATGCCATACCAGTAGTTTTTAAGTGTGGACACACACACACACACACACACACACGATTCCATTATCCTAACTTTACTGCTTCCCAAAATCGTAAAAATCCTGAGGCCTTTTCTTGTCATCTTACCCAAAATCACATCTTATTTACCCAGCCACACCCTTACCTTATAGCTTAGAGATAACAGGGGAGCAAGAGGAGACCTCCACATCTAAAAACATGAATTGAAATACTATAAAGGGTGCAACAAGTCCTTTCCATCAAGCCCTAAACTCTAAACTCTACTTTCTCAGGCTTGAGATGAGTCACTATTCTCACCAACATTAATAATGTAGTTTGCAAATCCAACACGCTACTAAAATTCAACATGTGGATTTTTCCTGACCGCCATCCAGAGTTGTATATAGTTTACCCCTCAAGAGTACCCTGCCTATGTAATGAGCAATCTGTGCCTTAACCATGATGCTACTAAATCAAGTTAGCGAGGCTAAATGACATAATTTCCATTCCGATACAGCCAAACGCAAGGGTCTTGGCATGTCATTAATCTTCATAGAGCTCCCTTTTACTACAATTCATTTGTTCTGTTCATCCACTTATTCTGTCGAGCACCAGCAGGGAGGGAGGGAGAGAGAGAGGGAGTGAGAGAGGGAAAGAGGGAGGGAGAGTGGGAGCAATTGACTTCTTGCATGGCGACGACAGCTGACATGTGGAACACAAGCTTTAATCAAACGTAATTAATCAGCCCTCTGTGGAGCAGTATTAGCACTGCAGCCATTAGCCTGCCACTAATAATGCTTTTGCTTGCCTTGTCAGCAGGGACTGCTCCCCTCCTTACACACACATGCATGCACACACACATACACACACACACCACCACCACCGCATCCCCCTACACAGACACACACACACACCACTTCCTCTCCTCCCTCCACCGCATCCCCCTACACACACACACACACACACAAATGCACACACACACACACAAGCCGTTTTCAGACACAACTTCCAGTATATAACCGGACCTTGAGATGGATTAGACCTATTCATGGATATTACGTGACATGGACGATTCAGAGGTGAGTTTAGCTCGGGTGAAACTTGTTCACACTACACCCAGGTGGTTGATGTGAGGGTGGATAGTGTCATGTGTGGGTGAAAAAAATAAGCTACCATTTAATTCTCGTTAGATATCCGAGTTTCATTTTATGTGTGAAAACGGCTATACATAAACAATGTCAGCCTAGCACCCCGTGCCCCCCACAAACCACCCTGATACACACACACACACACACACACACACACACACACACACACACACACACTACCAGTACACTTCCCAACCCATCTCTACAAGCAGCAGTTAGAAGCAGCACCACCTCAATACTCCCCACTCCACTCAAAGTCACACATCAGCCTAACACATCCCTACACACACACACACATTAACACACCAACCCACTCATTGCCTGAACCCCCTATGGTCCCTGATTCAATTCCAAAAGACACCCTGACATGACCCATATAATTCTGAGGGATGGAATGACAGAGAAAGACCGAGAGAGAGAGGAGGGGGGAATAGAGTGAAGAGAGGAGAAAGAAGAGGAGGACAGTGGGAGGGAAAGAGGGAGTAAAATAGAGAGAAAGCAATGCCAAAAGAAAGGGTGACATTAACAGATGTTGCCGGAGAGGGGGAAAAGGAAGGGTAAAGAAACAGCAAAGAGAAAGACAAAGAGAGAAGTAGAAAGAAAGATTTCTCTTGCATTTCTTGTTTTCTTTAAATCTGTTGATGTGCATTAAACTCTGTGTGTGTATATAGATGTGTATATGTATGTATGTGTATAGAGATGTGTGTATGTGTGTGTATGAGTATGCAAATGTACGCATGTATGTCAGTATGTAGAGTATTGTTTGTGTGCACGCAAGAAAAAGAAGAAAGATTTCTCTTCTGTTATACACCCCTTCTTTGCCATTGAAACTGCAGTGAGACAGTGATCATGATCAGCCAGCCAGACAAGAAAGACAAGAGAAAGATAATAATGGGGTGACAACAGCAAGGAAGAAGATGGAAAGGACTGATTCAGTGACTAACATGCAGAGGTACAGACAAAACAGAGAGAGAGAGAGAGAGAGAGAGAGAGAGAGAGAGAGAGAGAGAGAGAGAGAGAGAGAGAGAGAGAGAGAGAGAGAGAGAGAGAGAGAGAGAGAGAGAGAGAGAGAGAGAGAGAGAGAGAGAGAGAGAACGCGTGTGTGTGTGTGTATGCGCACGCTTGTTTATTGGTCTCTGTGTGCATGCTCGTGTCTGGGGTGTGTGTGCTTGTTTGGCGCTGGGGGTGTGTGTGTGTTCTTGTTTGTTGCTGGGTGTGTGTGTGTGCACGTGTCTGTGTGTGTGTGTGTGTGTGTGTGTGTGTGTGCGCGCGCGTGTGTCTGTTCATCCATCTACCCCTCTGCTTGCCTACATCTCAGCCTGATTCTGAGAGCTGCCGGCTCTGTCCTTCTGCTCTGTATTGCTTTCCAAAAGAGCATATGGTGGCAAGGGCCACCAGCTCACACTTACCCCCCGCCCCTCCCAAACCAAACCCCACAGCCTGGGTTTACACTCTTTGGGATTCCCCCTCAGGCTAGTCTGACTGTGTGTGTGTGTGTGTGTTTTAAGTATAGGTACAAGTATGTAAGCCAAGTAAACTTGTCACCAAGAATCACACTGATTCTAGTGACAGTGTTTGGATCTTGTTTTGAATTGTGTGTTTGTAGGTATGTATGTGTGTGTGTGTGTGTGTGTGTGTATGTATGTATGTATGTATCTGTAAATGTGTGTGTGTGTATGTGCACATGTTTGCCGTGCTGTGTGTGTGTTTGTGTGCGCTGTGTGTGCCATACCCACCCATGCTTTGGCAGGTCCGTGTGCAGGCTGTGCGTCGCAAGATCTCATGTACCTGGGGACCGTGAGACAGTGGGAACAGAACAGAGGGGAGGAAAACAGGATACAAAAACAAGGAGTGAGAGAGAGTGAGAGAGAGAGAGAGAGACAGAGAGAAAGAGAGAGAGAGAGAGAGAGAAAGAAAGAAAGAGAAAAAAAGAGAGAGAGAGAGAGAGTTCTGTGAAAATACACCTGAGACAGGTCATGGTTCTAGGAATCCCAGTGCAATTAGATGGGACTATTTTTCTGATGATGTGTGTTAATTGGTCCATGGATTCAAACACATACACATGAAACACACACACACACACACACACACACACACACACACACACACACACACACTCATTTGCACCATCTAAAGAAAACAGGAGAGAGATGAAGTGAGACTCACAATTCGGCTCCTTGTGGCATTGTCGAAGAAGGTATCCTTGGATTTAATGTTGTACCTTCAAAGAAACAAACAGGTTTGGAGACATCGCAAACAATAGTGGGGCAACCTATTAAAAATGATTTCCAAATACATACAATCACTCTAAATTGGCCATCACTCTTATTTATACATATAGAATATAAACAAACACACTTTTACTCACTCATACGCTCTGCCCCTGCTTATTTCCCCTCTTTCAAATTTACACACACACACACACACACACACAATGGAGATGGTTCTCACAGGTGCATCTTGTCGCGGGAGAAGATGTGTGAGACGAACTTGGTGCGGCTCTGGTCCTGCAGGTGAGGGACGTTTGGCTGGAAGGGCTGGTTGAGTTTCCTCCACACCGCAGTCATGGTACCCGCAAACCCCTTTTCCTCCTTCAACTCATAACTCTGCACACACACACACACACATGTGCACACACACACACAAACACACACACACAAACACATGTAGGTCTGTCACTAATCTATCCAAGTCTCACACTCTCTATGCGTTACCTATATATAGACTGGAGTGGGTAGGTATTAAGTCGGTCAAGTCAAGTGAAAATGACACACACAGTGGTTTTTGGGCACAGCGACCTGGCAGACAGCAATTACGACTGGGGATTCAGGGTCAGGGTAGGGGTCAGTGTGGGTGTCACCAACGTCTCACCTTCTTGGTCGGCACCTTAATCTTCAGGAACTCCGCTTCCCTGCTGAGTACTGCCCAGGGGGCATGCAGACGGAGGAAGGCGTGCCCATGGAGCTTGTGCTGTGGGCAAACAGCAGATCTAGTGTAAGCCAATTGCACACGCTCAGATGCTTTATATATAAGAAAGCCTTTCATGAAGCATGGCAAATTATTGAAAATCACATGCACTGCAGTCATATTGTCCAATATTGTCCACACCATATTGAGCATAATAATTAAAAATAATAATAAGAGAGTGCCCAAGAGAGTGCCTTTGTTACTTTGTTTTTTTTTTCCAACTCTTATTCATACCCAGTTACAAATGAGAACCTTCTGGAAGCTTCCAAATAGCACTCAGCCATTTTGTTTTGATCTCACAATTTCTAGAAAACCGTTTGTATATTTTTGTTTGTATACCCCCCCCCATCATCTAAAGGGCCCACTGCTCTTAGTCACCTACTCTCAGAAATGTTTGTTTATTTATTTGTTTGTTTGTGGCTTTAGTACAAACCTTCCACATTCGCACCAACCTCCAAAATGTTTCATCACTGTTATTACATGGCTCTTTAGAATGCTTCATTCACTTCAATGGGACTTCCTAATGTTTTACTGTTTCCGCTCTGTGTCAAGCTCCCATCACTCTGTAGCGAGTCATTCCACGATAGTGATCGCCTCTCAGAACATTGTCCCTTATTTAATTTTGTCTTTTCTCTCTCTTTTATCTTTTAATGTACTGCTCATGAAATGGTGAGACACAAACACGTGCAAAAACAGCAAAAGAATAAAAAAAATAGAAAGTATAAATAGTCTAATTAAATTTTTTATTGCCATTTAGCCAGAACATCTACCACTTTGTGCTGGAAACAACATGAATAGTTTACCTGTCACTCTCATTTAAAAAGTCTCTGCCTAACAAGATTCTGGTCCTAAAAACATTTCAACCAACATGATAAAAATATATATTATAGAATTCCACAGAATATTACAGAATCCCTTTCTTCTTTGTGACACCGATAGCAAGAACACTGGGCTCCATTCCATGACGCTGGGGCACAAAATCCTGGCTGGATAGATAAATAAATAAATAAATAACAATAATCTCATTGCTGCTGGGGAGAGGGGTCCCCATCTGTTAGAGAAATCCCACTGCCTTAGGCCTCACAATCTTGGATGTCGATCTGTCTGTTGCCTCCAACATGATCCTCCACTAATGCAAATCCACAACTCTCAGCCTGGCTTCTCCACATAGCCTACCTACATCCACCTACACCTTAATGATTCGCCTTGTCAAATAAGAGCCTCTGGTCCTCTCAGCATGTAAAAGCATTCACACTAGGAGAAGAAGTAGAAGTAGAAGAAGAAGAAGAAGAAGAAGACACCCCACTCGGCCAGCATCAACATTCGGCAAGCAGGGGCTAGAGGCTGAGGAAAAACACCACGGCTACATGAAAACACAGGGGCACACACACACACACACACACACACACACCAGCCTCCTACACAGTCAGTTGCAGTTACAGGCCATTCAGACACAGACACAGACACAGAGGAGACAGTTATGAGTTATATTAGTCAAATCTGGCTCAGGTTTGAGCCAAGTGTGGCAAATCATGTGGTTATCTGCGGTTAGCCAAATGGAAAAGCTCTGTAGAAACCCAACAACATGACAAGAACCAATACAATGTTCTGTACATATCATTAATGCAATGAATACACAGTATAAAAAAATCTTGCCTTGCCCAAGAGTCAAGAATGAGCAAATTACTGTTACAGTAATTTTAAATGATAAATGGTAAGCAGACAATGAACTGAAGCTCAATTTTCAAAAATTATACTGGTCCTATACCAGTCCTAAATAAAATGATATACTGAATTTTTCCAGTATTAGGAAGTTAGGAAAACCATCATTAGTAAGACACTATTCATACAGCAGGTCTCCTTCACTCTTACACATACAAACACGCACGCGCACACACACACACACACAAAAAGGATGATAACATATGGTATACTACAGACCAAATTACAAGCCAGCAACTGACATTAACTGGCACAGACACTTCCCTTCAATTTCATTTTCCTCGTCCCATCCAGTTAGCGTTAGCTGGCTGTTAGCTATTCCGTCCATACTGTACCAAATCATCCCCTTCTTTTTCCTACCAACAGCACTCGGTGACCTCAGATAAATGGGTTCAAATGCTCAAGGTCACAGCACTCGGTGACCTTGAACAACAGGGAAATGGGTTCAATTGCTTCCTAATTCCTTTCATGGCGAGTTTACTTTCTGCAGTTTATTTTAGTCCACATTAGCACATCTTTCTAATGAGAACCATTTTCTTGTGTTGTAAAAACAGCTGGCATGGTCTAGTGGGCAGGGTCTTGTGATTTATACACAGCCCCACAGCTGCTCTGAACCCTGGACAGATGGGTATCTCGCTCTGTATTGACTGGCTATCCGTGATTATTGGACTCACATGCACACACAGCATACAATAAGTAGTAGTTGACACATACTAACTCAGAACAGTGGACAGTATGGGAAGCAGATTGGACAGAGAAGGTAAAAGCAGAGTGAGAGGCACAAACATTTGTTAGGTTCTGTGTTCTATGTTCACAAAGGGCGGGGGCCGCACGCTGATGCAGAAAATCATTGAAAAGTTTATATCATAACGTTTTGTGACACTCCCACTTATGCAGACCAGAACTATTTGTTTGTTCCCATTGTATGTAACGTAACGGATTACTCTGTCAGTATTCAATGACCTTTAGACAGGGGTTAGATACCAAGGGCACCTCCGCTATGGCTGTGGACGGGAGTGATCAACTTCTCCACCAGCTACAGCTTGGGGACAGAACTGGCTTCGATCTGTCTGAAAGCCTACTCCAGTAGGCCACGACTACCCTGAAACAAAAACTCAAAGCTCTTACATCCTTGTCTACCACAGGATGATAGGATGATTTTCATTAGGATGAAGAACATGAACTGTATGTGATGCTGCAGTCACTGATGATGATGACTGATGGTGGTGTCTGTGCACGCGCATGTGTATAGCAGAGCTGTTTAATGCTCATTGACATTAAGTAGCATGATGACCATGACTGTGTGCTTGTGGCATGTGTGTGTGTGTGTAAGAGAACACTGTGTGAGGCTGACTGGCTGGAGAACACGCTGACAGACAAGGTAATCTTATCCAGCTGGCACCTGTCAAGAACCGATATGCACTATCATGTGTATGTGTGTGTGTGTGTGTAAAAGAAAGAGACAGAGTGGCAGAGAAAACGACAGAGAAAGAGAAAGATAAAAGCAGACATCCTCACTGTGTAGAGGGTGCAAGAAATTGTAAAAAGAATTTGAGAGGTTAAGAACACCTGTAGTAGCACACACACACATGCACACACACACACACACACATACACCAAAAGGGTGTGTGTGTTTTGTGAGTGAGTGTGTTTGCTTGTAGCTTGGGAGAGAGCAAAACAAGCAAGAAAGGGGGAAGATGAACAGATGTAAAGAAAGAAGCAATGAAAGACAAAGAGAATGAGAAAATGCAGAGAAAGAGAGGAGAGAGAAAAAGAAAGGAGAGAAAGAAAGGAGGGTAAAAATAACATGGATCTGTGAAGGTTAATTAGGATAAGATATTGCAATTAGCGCTTGATCTCAGTAGGGGAAGGCAATTAGGTCGATTTCAGCCCAAGCAGAGAGGGGGAACCTGAACCACTGTAGGGTGGAGGGAGGGATGGAAGGGTGGAAAAGGTAGAGGTGTATGTGTGTGTGTGTGTGTGTGTGTGTGCGTGTGTGTGCACGCACGCATGTGTGTGGAGGGGGGCCGGGGGGGTGTCTGACATTTCAGGGGGCTCCCAAAGACCTGGAAGCGGAGGTGGCACAGCAGGGACAGGCGTACCCCTCCTGCCCCAAGTATCCGGAGGCTGACATTTCCAATCATGAATAACAGGATATGCTCTGGATGAAGAGGCAGAATAAAGAGGAGGAGGAGGAGGTGTGTGTGTGTGTGTGTGTGCATATCTGTTATAAATGTTGATCATTAAACTCACAGAATGGATGAATGTAGTACTGTGCCTTATTCTCTAATGTTAGAATATTCTTTAATACATTTAATATATTCTTTAAATAAACTGTGATTTATAAATAAATGCATTTTTAAAACTTATGCCCAATTACAACCTAAAATTTAGGGGGATTGAAATGGTCCATTTTGGCTAAAAATTAAACTATAGTTAATTTGTGACACGTGACATCACAACCCCAGCTTTGTTGAAATTTGCATGTAAAAATTGCTCTATTCTATATGTCCCCTTTAAGAGGGAAGAGGTTTGGCTCTCTACATGCTTAGTATGAGGTTAAGTATGTAAAGACGGCCACAATGATGATGATTATGATGATGATGATGAAGATTACCATGATTATCATAATGATGATGATGATGACCATGAGCATTAACCTATCCAAATGAAAAATATCACAAATGGCATGGAGAAGGAGGAGGAAGAGGAAATGTAATGATGAGCTTGTAGATAATCCCAATGATGGCAACGATATTAGGCTACTTGTGATTATGATGGCAACAGTGACAAAAAAACACACCCATAGCCTGTGAGGATTCCTTGTTCTCATCAATTTACTTTTAGCGTTGGTTAAGTTCACAGTTCAAGCACAAGTTTAACCAATGTGAAAGAAACTACCATATATCATTGTATAAATATCATAAATACCATATACGAAATACCATATGCCTTTACTCATTAGCGTAAGGGTTAAAAATGTCACTTTGAACAAGAAAAGAGGAAAAATATCAGTAAGACTGCCTTCTCATTCACTCACTCACTCAGAGAGCAAAACCACTAAACCACAATCCCAACCTTGTTGTGATTCAAGAAACAAATAAGGCTTGTTAAAGCAAAAAAGTTTTTTTTTTTTTTAACTCTGCACTGCCAAACAAACAAACTTTATGATTTGATTAGAGCTAAATAAAGTGACACCATGTCACCTGGAAAGACAGTGGCAGCTTTCTCCTCCTTTTACTCCCAAGACCTGTCTGTCTGTCACTCCAATAATTACACAGTCAAAACACTGAGGGAAGAATTCCTGTGAAAACTTTATGATCTCATAGAAAACAAAAACATACCTTGCCCAGCTGTGGCAGGTAAATCCATGAGACACCAGCACACATACAGGCACACACACACACGCATATCCACACACACACTGCTGGGATACATGAGATCAGCCTACAGGCATGAAAATAGACAAACTCGGCTGTTCTTTTGTTTGCTACAGATGGTGGCAATAGTGCCACAGAATTTATTTAAATAATCTTGTGCCAGATGCCTATGGCTAAACAAATAACACAACAATAACACATGCAAATGCACACAAACATTTTAAATGATGCCCATTGATTGCATATTAGGCAATGAAAAATAAAGACAAATGTTATCAGGCAACAGCAAGACGGCAGGTGGGTCAGACAATTGTATACCAGGGCTATCAGTTGCTCATTACTGGAAAACCAGTGTTAAGGATGACTTGATTACGATGACACAGACATACTT
The DNA here is from genome assembly GCA_027481765.1 of Tenualosa thibaudeaui. NCBI lineage: Eukaryota > Metazoa > Chordata > Actinopteri > Clupeiformes > Clupeidae > Tenualosa > Tenualosa thibaudeaui. Next base: position 8,179,488 of record JAIFZK010000022.1, read on the forward strand.
CACCATCTTTTCCAAAATGTCCAGCCATTGACCTCACATGGATTCAATTACATATCAAGTGTGCCAGATCGTCTGATACAGAAGCCAACATATCCACATTGGACCTTAGCTTCTGATACCATTAATGTGTGTGAGCTGAATCATAGTTTCTCAATTAATTCAGAGTAGAATCGTGCATTCAATGTACATACAATGTACTTGAAACTTGGTTGTTTGCTTAGCAGGACTGCCTTCAATTTTTTTAGAACCCGAAATGAACATGCTGTACAAGATTTGTGCATTGCTGTCTTGTGGGACTTGTTGTTAACCTTGACCTTCATGCTTTAGATCATAATTTAGTGTTAACAGATCTGTGCTGTACCTATGATATCTGCATCTGTACAGACTTCTGCTGTATCTACAGGCATATGTGTTAAGTGTTAATGCTCAAGTGCGTATCTGCTATTATATATTCAAAAAACATCCATATTTATCACCACTTCTGCTTTTCAAAGCCCAGTCTTTGCACATACATGATTGTGATGATGTGTATCATGCATTCAATGTATATACAATGTACTTGAAACTTGGTTGTTTGCATAGCAAGACTGCCTTCAATGTACTTTTTAAAATAATTAACGATTAACCGATAATCCATTAGTTAACTATTAACTTGATCAACAATGACTTCGGAAATTTATTTTTTTAGGAAAACGCATCAAAATTGAAGCTTCTCGAATTTTGAATTTTTAAACTACCTGCACGTAAACTAAATACACCCTATTTGGCATGTGGACAATGATCACTGAAATATATAACCTAATCATGGGTTTGTGAAAACCCCAGTTTTTCACTCGTTTGTAACATTTTATTGATAAAACAACTAACCAGTAAAAAAAAAAAAAAAAAAAAAAAACATAACATAAACATAAAAATGATAGACAGTTACACTTGTCAGACTGTCCTTAATGACCTTTCACAGCTTAGGTCTAGAGGCCATGTCAGCCTCATAATATCTACCCTGGTCTCCACACCTTAAGTGAAAGCAATCTAATTAGCCAATGACCACCAGCACGGGGGATAAGCCTAACTCAGCACCAATGCATCAACAGAAGGGGGTCACAGAGGGTCATAAAGATCTCATGTCCTGCAGGCAGGCCTTATAGCACATGACAGGCCATGATGCATTTGCCTGTTGTTGACACCTCTGAGAGGAAAATAAACACACAAACAAATGCGTTAAACAGGGGCTGGTTTCCCCAACATCATAGCTGCTAACTAGTTGGCTAAAAGGAATTTACTAGTCCAAAGGAATTAGTATCAACAGTCAACAATAAAGCAACAGGAATATAGAGTTGCACTCCAACCACTAAAGCTGCTAACCTAGTTAGAAACTACGGTGTCCGTAGTTTGTTCACTCACCAAACAATCAAATACTTTACAATGCACATGTATTAATTCCTTTAAATCAATTTATTGAGACTTTACTGTGCCAGACATGTCCATAAACGGCAGGTCAAACCTATGCAAATTAAAGCGATAGTTCGGCTTCATTTCAATCACAGCCCTATTGTACGAGCTTACTGAGTGCTTTCAATAGGAAGGAGAACAAAAGAATTTGGAGCATAGACCAATTAGCGAATTGGCAGCTAACACTAACTGCACATTTGCTATTCATTCTATGCTGTTCCAAATTCTTTTGTTCTCCTCACTATCGACAGTACTCAGCAAGCTCATACAACAGGGCTATGATTACAATGATGCCGAACTTTCACTTTAAGCCAGAGGTAGTGGTAAACCTGATAATAGCAGAGCCTGAAGTCCTTGTTCTCTTAACTAAACAGAGCAAGTAGGCTATTCTATTAGAAGGTTTACCACTTCCTCTAGCTTAACTTACCCAGGTCTATCACTTAACCACCTAGGCCTGCTTGAAATATCCACCTAGTGAATAACAAAAGCAAATCACATAAACAAGCAAACAAGCGAACAAATAAATCCTTTGCACTGAATATTCATGACTCCTTTAAACTAATTTATGATGGATATACATGAATTGAAAGCAGCAAACTGACACTCTATTGTACATCCTCAAACAAGAGAACATACTGCTAACACTTCAAAACAAATAAACAAACAAATATTTTACAATCTACATGCATTGATTGTTCTGAAAGGCTGGACTGACACACTTTGCTGCATCATGCGTGCCCCTAAACAAGAATCGCAAGCAAAAAACAGGTGAATAATTAACGACTGATCATCAATAATGAGTTGCGCGCAGAAGGCCCAAACAACACTTAATAATGCACAGTCACCTCCCTTCTGACCCATGGGAGAACAGTCAGTAGCCGTGATGCCCACAGTTTTTTCAAAGTGCGGGAGGGAGGGGGACTGGCTATGCTCCCAGTTCTCTCTCCGGGCACAGCTCTGCGGTGCCAAGAGGGTGAGCCTCCCGACCCGCTGCTTCCGACAAGGAACATGCATTTAGGCAGACACTCTAATTCTCTCTCTCTCTCTCCCTCTCACACTGTGTCTGACAATCTGCACGCACACTGATAATAACGCACGCATGCACACTGATAATAATGTCACCAGAGTATCCAGCTATGGGATTTAAATATTGTTCTCTTTCAACCCTATTGCTCGATTTCTGCCCACCACATTTTAGAAGGGATACACCCAAGGCAAAAAATGAACTCAAATCTCACATTTAGGACTGCCTGGTAAGAAGGACAAACAACCTACAAATACCTAAAAATATTTTAAAATCTTTCTAAATGAAAACTTTAATGAGGAGAAAGCCCCCTCAACCACCTCTGCTTTACTTTTTCATTCGTTGTGTAGTTGTAGTGAGAATTTGTGAGATTTTGACCTAAGAGGTTTAAATGTATATGTTTATGCATTTGGCAGATGTTTTGATCCAAAGCAACTTACATTTGTCAACTATCAATTACAGCAGGGCCACTAGCCAGGTTCCTTAACCACTACACCACCACTGTATCTGTTCTTGTCCTAACCCTGTTGTAATAATGGTAAGAACTGAATCTCACCAGTTTTCACACCAGTATTTGCAAATAACAAAAACAACAGCAAAGAATTCCTGCCCTAAAACACTGATTCTCAGCCCAGTAGTTCTAATGACCTAGGACAAAAAATATCAACAAATTAAGTTTCAATCCAGCTGTTTAAACCACCCACTTAGAATAGCAAGAACCACACAAATCAGCCCTATATGCCACACAGCCATTTTGGGACTTGACACATCGAGTCCCTGTGGTGCAGAGGCACAGTTTGGCAACAAACACACTAGTCTCATCATCTCCCAGAGGTAATCACGCACTCCACATGTATGTCATTCCACACAGAAGCCATTATAAGCCTCACAGATTCAACACTATAGACCGTTTCAGCAATGTAAACAAAAACAATGCTTCAACATTCTATTTTGCTCTCAATCTTCTTCCACTACATTAACAAACATACATATGGAATGTTAAATCAGAAACCTGGGAACAGTTATGACACTAATAACTAAACTCTCTTGAAATAGTCTATTCGTAGGACAAAATATGTAATGTATTCTAAATATACTATTAATTGCAATATTGAACAGACTTGTCATCTAAAACATTACATTTATATACATTTATGTTTAGCAGACACTTTTATCCAAACCAACTTACAAAAGAAGATAAAATTTAAGCTCAATACACAGCACAATAAAAAAAAAAAACTAAGAAAGAGCACATATTGCTAACATGAAATTGGCAGTATTTTGATGAAAGTGCAGTAGTGTAATAAAAAGCGTAGTATGGAAAGAAATTAAGAGTAATAGATTAAGTGCATTCCTGGCATTCAGAAATTTAAGCCAGGAGATATTCTTGGAGGAGCTGGGTCTTCAAGAATTTCTTAAAGGTTGAGGGTATCTGTTGATCTGGTAGCACTTGGAAGGTCATTCCACCAGCATGGAACAACACATGAGAAGAGTCTGGATTGACCTGCCTGAGGTGTTGGCCATGCTAGATAACGTACCTTGGAGGAGCGAAGTGGAGAGAGTATTAAGAAAGTATTAAGGTAGATGGGAACAGATGGGACCATCAATCACCCTGTAGACCAACATCAGTGTTTTGAATTTGATGCATTGAAGTGGAGTTCAATGAATAAAGGTGTGACATGCACTCTTTTTGGCTGGCTGAAAACCAGACGTGTGGCTGCATTCTGGATCATCTGTTGCTGATCTCACAGCACAGGATGGACGACCTGATTGGAGGGCGTTGCAATAGTCAAGGCGAGAGATAACCAGGGTCTGTACCAGGAGCTGGGTTGCATGTTGGATTAGGTACAGCCTGATCTTCCTTATGTTGAATAGAGAAAAACGTCACAACCAAGCTACAGAGGCAATGTGATCTGCAAAGGTCAGCAATTATGACACCTAAGTTTCTTGCCACCTTGGTGGGAGTAACAGATAGGTAGTCTATCTTGATGCTGATGTTGTGTTGTATGGTTTGGCAGTTCAGTTTTGGAGAGGTTTAGTTGGAGGTGATGTTCTTTAATCCATGCAGATATGTCAGAAAGACAGGCAGAGATCCGTGTTGACACCATGGACTCACCAGGAGGAAAGGACAGACAAAGCTGGGTATCATCTGCATAGCAGTGATCAGAGAAGCCATGTGAGTGGATGAGCAAACCCAGGGAGGTATATAGGGCAAAGAGAAGGGGCCCCCACACACATCCTTGGGGCACCCCTGTGGTGAGGTGGTGTAGCGCAGATGTTTGTCCTAGCCATGACGCATTGAATAATCGCCCAGTGAGATAGGATTCAAACCAGGAGTGCACTTTGGCATTGATGCCATTGTTAGTCAACCCAATCAATCTATAGCCCTGTTGTTCAAGCTCACTGAGTGCCGTCAGTAGGAAAAAGAACTAGAAAATGTGATACAACATCAACGAAACAGTGAACTGGCAGCTAACACTAACTGAATGAAGCTCAGTGGCACAGAAGCTCAGTGGCAGTTAATGCTTGCTGCTGGTTTGCTATTCAGTCTATGGTGTATCAAATTCTGTAATCCTTTTTCCTACAGACAGAATTCCATAACCTCACACAACAGGGCTATGGGTTAAATCACACCAGATATCTCCTTTAATGTATTTTCTAGTAGTACTAGGGCTATGTGATACAGCAAAAATGCAGTATGATAGATGATGTGATCAAAAAAAAAAAAGATCATACTGTTATACATCAGTTCCGTTGCATTTTTGTTTTCAATTGCACACACTGCTCAACAGAATTGCACATGGGCACCGTTTTGCATATGGCAAAAATATGTAAACTGCACACAACACAATGCAAAATATCACATCACATCACAAGGTTGACTAGCCTGGCCTTGCCTTACTAGCACTTCTACTTGATTATCATCTCACTACAGTGCTAGACTGGATTTGATCCCATTGAGCTTGTAGTCTCAGGAGGCATTTTAACCTGTCCAATCAGCAAACAGAACTGCGTTGTGAATGCAAAGCTAGAATGCTAGAATCAGTCAAAGCAAGCAATCAGTCAGGGGCTGATCCAATCTTTTAAAACTTAAACACCTCAAGCAAGCAATCAAATCTCACTACTGAATGTCCAGACCCTCTGTACGAAACAAAAGAACAGAACGAAGGTCTATTACCAGGCTAGAGGTTGACATATTGCAATATGTAATTTTTTGACGATATAGAACCATTAGTATCACAATATTCACTACTGCAACATTATGTGGCACAGCCCTATTCAGTAGCGAGGACAGAGAACAGATAAACCTGAAATCCACCTTAATGTATGCGTGACCACTGCATGGTGGTTCAGACCGACTCAATGGCTAAAGCCATGCCCTAGTCGCACATGCACCCAACTTGTCAATCATTTGACAAATCAATCTCCCTCAATCACCCTCAGATGTCCTTGCTGGTTTAAATAAAAAAAAAAGACAGACAAGAAACTTGTAACTTTCAGAACTCTCATTTCTAACAAGGAAAAGTTATTTAGCTTTTTACTGGCAAGGGACTGACAGGCAACAGCATCCAAACAGCAATATTATTTATTTCTCAACACAGACAAAAAAAATTTGGCATCAATCTATATGCACACGTATGCACGCGTGCCTTCACACACACACACAAACACACAGCCTACAAGAAGTTGCAACTCAACCCTTGTACAAAAAATACCCATGATATGATCCTGTTCCAGTAATATTTTGAGCTCTAACCTTGTACCAGTCAGCCTGCCAAAGACTTACAACCACGTTAAACCACTAATGGTGGTTTTAGAGCTTAAAATTGCATTCTGGGAGACAAACATCTTGCAGCCACACACTCATGTCTCATAGTAGGTAGTCAATTTATAAGCTTCACTGAATTTCAATCTAGGCAAAATTATGCAAGTAAGCAAAGCAAGCCATCATATTGGATAATTTAGATTTGTAGAAACACACAAACAACATAAAACATACATGCACAACATAATGGTCACTTGCAATAGGTTTGCTCCTCACCCCTGCATCTTTGTCTCGTTCAATCTCCAAGCCGGCTTCGATGAGGCTAGCCTCAAACTCCTCCCGGACCATTTTCTTTTCCCCCTCGGCCGGGTCTGCTGGGTCCATGTCCACCACCACCTCCTCCTGGTTGGCTTTGCCTCCTTCCTCCGACCCATCCTTTGCCCCTGCCCCCCCCTGAGGGAAGTTGCCATTAGAGATGACTGACAGCCTGTGTTGCCCCAGCGATCCCCTGCTGGATGCCCGCCTCCGGTAACTGTACACCAGCACAAAGTCTGTCTTGCGCTGGCCATCGGCGAAGTACAGTCTCTTTGCCTCCAGGTCCTGGTCCCGCTCACGGTCTCTGCCTCGGTCCTGGTCCATGAAGTTGTTAACCACCTGAGGGAGAGGAACAACAGAGGAGTGTTCAGAGCGTGTTGGCATCGTGGAGAGGTGGCGGGCGTGATGTGATATGCCCAGCCAAGCCACGCGCACTTAGACTTAAAGGGGTGGGAGGGGAGAGCTGTTAATATTAGGATGTAGGTCAACCCTTCGCTTCTTGATTTGGCTGCTCTCAATACACACTCACACTCTCAAAAGACAAATGATAAAGAGAGGAGAAGCAAAGGCAATGAAGCAGTGAAACTTTAAATCTCCTGTGCAGCACACCTGAGTTAAGTCCAGCTACATGACACCACTGAGGCACATTTGAAATATGAATCCATCCTTTTCAGAACAGCATGACATCTAGTGCTGATAAAAGAAACATTTTACTCACGGGTAGCTTGCAATCACCTGCCGAATGCTCCATCACTCTCTTCAATGAGAGAGAAAGAGAGAAAGAGAGGGGGAGGGAGAGAGAGCACAAAGACGCGAACAGAAGCTGAAGTGGAAGATAGCACTCAGTTGCAGTTGCATTCACCAAACAATTCCTCCGATCAATTCCGAATACGTGCGCGCACGCTCTCCCGGTCACCTCCAAACTGCGTGGCGCGGCATCTTTCAATCGTCAAAAAGCTTTATCTAGCACACAATACGGGAAATCCATCTGGTTGCCTGATTTTTGGCACGGTGTGGAAACGACAGCTGAAGGCGAAGCGAGGTCTCTGGCACAAACGCAACTCTACGGATCGCCATAGAAACTTGTGAGCCGTCACTGCGCGAGGGAGGCAGGCGACGGGCGGGTAAGGGGTGGGGGCGAGCGGGAACTGATTAGAGGTAGACGCGCAGCATGTGTGCCCATTTCCCCGCGTGCTATTCGCGAGTCTGTCAGAGGAACACACATTATAGGCAGCAGGGGTGGATCCATCAGGTGTTTTCTGTTACATGTGGGAGGGAGAGGAGACCATGCCGCGTCCTAATTGGTTGGTACATACAAAAATGGACGAATTCCCTCTATTGTATATTGTAGGTTACGTTAAAGTTTTGTGTCATGGCAACTTCACAACTTGACAGGAGAAACATACATAGTGCTTCGCAATGAATACTATCGTTCCTTGACACGAATTCATCCGGCTGAGAAAGGTGTGGGAGCATCCTATAAAATCGAAAATACATTACGCAAAATATCGTATTTCATGTTTAGTGAAATGTAATAATTTATATTTTAACCAACAGCTCAGTCATAGTTCATCATCATCAGCTAATTATTTTCCCTCTGATAGCTGCAGCATACTATGTTGTCATGGGAATTGTATTTACCTTGATGTATATGTCGTTTGAAAACTTGTTCGCAAATCTTACATAATGGCGCATCCCTTTTACCCCTAGGGGTAGTGCGCTACTTACCTCTGGGCGGTGTTCGATATAACAGGTGGGATCTTCAAGCCTACGGTGTGCCGAATCCAACCCCATTTCCGAGAGCTCCCTGGCCAAACTGTAGAACCGGTCGCTGTGAATGGAGGAAGATTCGCTCATGGCGGTGGCCACCCGGTCCACTACACCGCTCCATGTTTCTTTAAAAGACAAAATTAGGGCACACCAATGTTTTCATCGGTCGGCTACAATTTGTTACAATCGTTTGCAGTCCTTCCCTGTAGCGAACAATCTTTACCGAACAGCTTTTGTTTTTGTTCTCGCACGTGTTCTGACCGAGCGCGTGCTTAAGACGTCTCCGGATCAGCACCTTGGACAGACACAATCACGTTCAGCATTCAGCCGACGAATATGGCTAAACAAAGCGAAAGTATTTCATTTTAACAACACATAAACACAGAGTTCTGATAAAGAATTTGATGTAATGGGCTACAACTATTCATGCAATAAAATCTCTTCAGCAAACCGCACTATTTGGTGAGAGAACTGGTTTAGAATTCCTTCCAAGTAGCGTCAAATGCCCATTTATAGGTGTATGGTCTGCCTTCCATTTATAGCCTCACAATCCATACACGACACAGTACAACAGATTTCTACCCTGAAGTAGCCCATGTTTCCTTAGCAACTATCACAGTATTTTGTGGACTGCAAGAAATTATGGATTACAGTCGTCTCGTCGATCCGTTAGCTGTGTGATCAAAAGAGGTATTATTATGCAATGAATGTCGAATCTTATAGTTTACAACCTCTTACAATGAGAGAGACAACGCTTACAATAAGATAGATAGGAAAAGTATGCATCGCCAACTAGAGCAACAGGTGCGCAAGTCAGGAAGGCAGGTTAACCATTCCCAGTCACGGTGCTTCACTGAGTGCAATATAGCTTTGTCCTAGCCAGTAGGCTGCAAAGTGGGGCCCACAGTAACGGTAGCTTACAGGTGAAGCTCTACTTTCGATGGTACGCTGAAATTCAATTCGTTACTTACCCACAGAGGAAGGCGAAATACCATCTGCCATGTCGCCGTTATGAAGGAAGAGGTGCTTGGGGACACGGCGGGACAGAAGGCTTCACAATCCGCTCCTGGCTCTGCGCGGGCTTAATTTGCGGACGGCCGTGGCAGTTAAGTCCATGAGTGCTTGACAGAGGGCTTAGGACAGAGCCAAACTTTGCCTAATTACCTCGACCTGCTGGGTTTGACGCCATTTCACTTGAGAGCGGTAGCCTAGGCCTACATCTCACCCCCAATCACCGCTTTCCCAGCATCCTAGTACTACGCTCCATCCAGGACCACACATTTTCAGAAGAGGCCTATGCATTTTAAATAGCGTTGGCAATGGCCTACTCAAGATTAGTTTGACTTTTGTCCTGAAATGAGTTTTAGAGGGCCTGTGGACCATTGTTGACACAAGCCTTTGTTTAAAACAGCCACAACAAATAGAAAAGCTGAGTTAAGCGAAAGTTGATGATGATGAAAGCGCTGGTATGCGTGGAGTCAAGTTACACGGCAGACCTTTTCAGTTAGAGTATCCAGTGTGACTGTGACCCTTGAACTACAGTGAACCACAGACACATACTCTCACACCCCGTCCGGCAGCATCGGCCCGACAGTATCTCCAATTACCCAATTGCCTGCAAATAAACCCTGTCTGTCGCGTTAAATATTGATGAGCAGAGCACCGGTTTCGAGGAAATCATTCCTGGTTCCAAGATCTGAGCTGATGCATGTCTAATGAGGAACATTTAAGTAGCATGATCTATCATTAAGCCATGAAGCATTGCTGATTGTGCTACGCCACGAAGTCACCACCTGCCAGAAACGCATAGGCCTACTAAAAGTAAAAAATAGCTAAAGGCGTATAGCCTTAATAACCGTAAAGAGCTCGCCCACACTGCTTTGCAGCTGTTCCCGATTTGGTTCATTTCCCTTTGAAAACGAGGAATCAAAATATGCCATTTTCTGCCTTTTCCGGATGTGGCCCGTTAAATCGCTCTTGATCAGGTAATTCATTTTCTTATAGCGATGTATTTGACTGTATAATGCTTTGCGCCCTCTGGTAGTCAAGGACATGTTTTATTTACCTAAATTAACTGTGATTGTTAAATAAAGCATATATGCAAATTAAAGCGCCTCACGAATGAGAGCCTACACGTAACAGGAAAAAAACACAGAAAACTGTCTACTACAAATCACGTTTCAGGAGGTTATTACCAGTGGGCTTATACCATTGGGGAAGACTGTTCTAATCTTCTAAGAGACGATGATGATTATGAACAGCCTCTGTGGCTCAACCCGTTTAGAAATGTAGGCCTGAGGGTGAATATAGCCTACAAAAAATCTCACGATTAAACAAATAAGAGGCTCTAGAACGCGTGCATTACTAATAGGATTATACTGTATATGGCTTATTACAGTTATGTCTTGCATTCTGACTTTGTAGATGTGGGATAGACTTATCCACGCCTTGCCTATTTGTTCAAAGCCGTAAGCTATTCTACTTCTTCACCAGTGCGAACAGGTAAGCTGTTCTATTTTATTTAAAGTATAAACGGCAAACAGACGTCTCGCGCCCTCGGGTGGTAACTCGATTACAAATCATTTTGTATCAAATGATGTCCCAAATGCCTGCGCGGCACCTTCTTATGGCTCGGTCAAGCAATGAACAAATTATTATCGATTAGTGCAGTGCGATAATCAACCACTAGAGTGCAGAGTCAGATCAGATGCACGCGTTTTGCCTGAACTGCCTGAACAAATCCCCATAGATATTTTCCTTCCTGATTAGAAATATGTTATAGCCTACGACTTGGTGAAAACGTGTTACCACCCTATAGTATTTGATAAAATAAAATAGCAGGATATCAGGTCGGGAAGTTAAAAGTTGAATCCACGTTTGCATACTGAGAAATAAAAATAAAAAATACATTTTGTGTACGCAGTAGGTGCATACAGAATCAATATTTTAGTCTCTGGAAGATATGGAGTAATGCCTTCAAATAGTGACTACAGACTACATTTGCCCATTTCTATCCCCTACAGGCATACTTTTTGATGATACCACACTCAAAACAATAACTGCCCCCTGCCCCCCATCCATGAATGTTTGCATCACATAGATCCAAGTGACTCTTGTGAAGGCTAGCTTTGTGTGGTTCGCTTGTGGACAGACGCCAGGGTGAATCCAGGCTGTGTTGTGTTGGAGCCAGCTGGGAACACACAGACACATGCATTCTACACACACACACACACATACACACATGCAGTCTTTGATTCAGAAAGCTCTTCATTACAGACCACTGGCTTACTAGTACTTTTTTCCGTTCTCTCACACTATGAAAAAGTAAAGGCAAGGGCATTGTTAGAAACAGTAAAGTCACAGCGAGGGCATTGTTAGAAACAGTAAAATAAAGGCAAGGGCATTGTTAGAAACAGAGGACCCCCAGACTGTAATGTCATACTGCTACTGTACTGTTAGCTGTATAGAAATCATTACTATCCTCTCAGTAGTGTGCACTATGCCATTTTGGAAATAGCTTAAACCTTTAAAGTGCTAGATGGCTTTTTTTTAGGTTAAAACATCCAAAAATGACCTTGAAGCAGTGACAGAATGTGAATCTCATTGCTGTAATGTCAAAAAAACCTAAGCACCATGTTGTCCATTTTAGAGAATATTTGGGTAACAAGAGTTGTTTAGCTAGGATGTTAAAAATAACTTTGAATTAAACCTTAATGTTAGGTAAGTCATGTAAAGCTTGTACTTAGTGAAATGCAAAATGTGCATAAATAGGGTATATTTGAGCAAACCAAAAGCCAGAAGTTCATCCAGACAATGATGTTCAGAGTGATTCAGCTGTCTCAAACTCTACCCCCTCCCATTACAACATCTATGGTTGCCACAGCAGCACTGTAACATGACTGTGTGAATGTCCTGACCGTTGTCTGGGTCACACGCTGAATTACATTAACAGCTCATAATGTGCATCTGTCTTCACATCACATGAATCCACCAGGAGCCAACAGCCTATGGCAAGCACACTGGGTCATCAGAAACACTGAGAAATCTACAAGTGTACTGTAGCTCAGACCAAATGTCTGGATATGCCTTTTATACTGTAAAACTGCAAATAATAGCGCAGGTTTTTATTTTACCACATTGTCCTGCTTTCATTTGAATCAGGCTTTTCACACATACTCCTTTCCCCTGTGAAACCTCAATGGGCATCTTATCAATAGACCAAATCTGCTTAAAAAACAGGCACCTGTAGCCCAAGAAGTACAAGAGGGAGTAAAAGGAACAGAATAAAATCATGGATACTATGGACTTGTTGGCCAAGCAACCTAATGCTTTTGACATGTAGCACACACATACACACACTAATCCACACACCCCTGTCACACACACACACATTCAATGAGTCACGGTGTGCTCAAGGTTGCTCCCTGCAGAGGGGAGTTGTAATTTTGGTTTGAGTTGAACTGATACTGTGTGACTCAATTATTATGCTATGACTTTCCGATCTAGCGTCATACACTGGCATCACCATATCGACATAGCCTCATGCTAGTGTGACCCCATTTTTAGTTTCATACCTAAATAACAGGAGCTAAGGCTAACTGGCTGTAGTTACTTTTTGGAGAAGTTCATCATTATTTCTGTTTCCAGGGCATTTTGAGAAAAATGACATGTTAACTTTGGTGAATACACAGCTTTGTAAGTTTTCACATGTGGTTGTAACAGTATCATTGCAATAACAAAGCAGTTATCTGGTTATGTAACGTTGCAAAGTATCTGTTTACAATCAACAAGTAGTAGACCGGTATCATTTCTTCCTCAGCTTTCTTCCTCTAAAATTTTATATTCTAAAAAGTTTTGTTCTTTTTCACTTGCAAATCTGACATTAGTGAACTAATATAAATATATTGACTCAGCTTGCCATCAGCGCCATGCATTGTTGACAAGCTACAGCAGCAACTAAAGTTACATACCATCTTTGGAGACCTCAGAGAACAATTTAAAAGTCTGCGTAGATTCTCATTTTAAATTTTAAATACCCTATAGATGTATGGCAGGGCACCTTTAACTGAATGGGGCAAAGGAAAATGAAACTGAAAGTGAGTTTCTGTGCCCCATTTGGCTAGTGTTAGCTGCTAATTCGCTATATGGTCTCGTTCTTTTTCCTACTGACCTCATACCCGGTGACCTCGAACAACAGAGCTCTGGATTAAATCACAGTGGATTTTGTCTTTAAACTGTGAAAGAGTGTCCATTGCAGCGTCAGTCACAGAAGCACTCAACCTCCACAAAACCCCAAAGGCATGCAAACAATGAGATACGAGGGAGTAAGGGCGCCTGGAGTGGGAAAAAGTGTGTATGTGAGAGAGTGTGTGTGTGTGTGTGTGCGTGCGTGCTTACGTGTGTGTGTGCATGTATATTTATGTATGTGTGTGTATACGTTTGTGTATGCGCCTATGTGTGTGTGCTTTGGCGCAATGAGGGAAGAGAAGGGAAGAAAGGAATAAGGCAGACCAAAGAACAAGAGGAAGAAAACCAGAGCACCCTGTCCAAACACACACAACACACACACAAACAAACATACACACATTTCTAATGGTTGATGGCAGACAGCATGCTTGTGACAGGGCTGCATGATGGCCTTTGTGTTTGGAGGTTGTTCTTTCTCTCTTCCTTTCTCTTACTTTCTCTGTCTTTTCATTTTCTTTTTCTTTTCTTTCCACTGTTATTCAGGGATTGTGATATGCGGGCGCAGACAGAGATGGATGACTGTCACAACAGAGGTGGGTGGGTGCACATGCAGCGAAGGGTGGTGGTGGTGTGTGTGTGTGTTTGTGTGTGTGTGTGTGTGTGCGTATGTGTGAGAGAGGGAGAGAGAGAGAGAGTGTTTGTTTGTGTGTGTGACTCCGGCACTTGTCAATAGGCCCCTTTATCTCTGCAGTAAACAGACCCATCATTTCATTGCCTATTGTCACTCTCTCTCCATCTCCCGTCCCTTTCCTCTCCTTCTTCTCCATCTCTATTTGTCCATCCCCATCTACATGGCTGTGTGTGTGTGTGTTGGTGTCTGTGTGTGGGTGTGTTTGTCTGTTTGTGTGCAGCGGCGGAAGGCACTTAACCCTAAGATGTTCTAGGGGAAACTGGCCCTGAACAATTAGTAGTTGACAAAATGTAAGTCGCTTTGGATAAAAGCGTCTGCTAAATGCATCAGTGTAAATGTAAAGGAACCTGCTCTTCTGCTTCTTTTGTTGGAACATTTCACAAGGTCATTTTTTACGTTTCCTCTTTCCTTCTGTTCTTCAGATGACCTGTGGAGTTGAGCCTGAAAACCACGTTTCACAAGCTCTAACTCCTCTGCATATCTGTTTGGGGGCTGGAGCTAAATTCTTAACAAAACAATACTAAAAGATTAATGTGGTAACCATTTTAGAAATGCAGCAAGCCATTCCGCTACACCTACATCATCCCTAACATTATGTACGTATAGAGTGGTAGCTGTTAAAGAGGCAGTGGTAGCTTAACGGTTAAGGAATCTAGTTAGCATTCTAGTAGCCTGTAAAGTTGTGGGTTCAAATCCCAGCTGCCACTGTTGCTCTTGAGCAAGGCACTTAATCCTAAGTTGCTCTAGGGGAAACTGGCCCTGAACAATTGATAGTTGACAAAATGTAAGTTACTTTGGATAAAAGCGTCCGCTAAATGCGTAAATGAATCTGCTTTTTGCTTCACACCATCAACATGTTTGGTTAATATGGTTCCTGTCCTGACAAGTCAGGTATTTTGCATTTTCACTGCATGCAGATATTGAGTCATTACAAGTGTATGGAAAAGTATATGATTGTGTCTACAAATGCATACAGTGCTGCTATCTACAAGCAAATGGCAGTCTGAAAAAAAAAAAACATTTAACAAGAGTACAAGTATGAGAAATATGATGATCAATGGATGTGCATGAATTCTGTGGAAGTGTGTAAGATTAATAAAATCTGCTTTTATATGTTCAATCTGAAAGGGCTTCAAGTAAATTTTGTACCAAGAGAATGTATGTTTGGCAAAATGTTTGTTTAGGTCAGACAAAGATAATCTCAAAGAACATCAGGCTTGTCAACACGCTAAAGAAAATTCAATGAACATTCCATGAACATGTTTGACATCAAAACAAACCCTATATACACTACTATCCATGCTGCCCTCAGCACTCGTGCACTTTTTTTTTTTGCAGCTTGCCTATACGTTGCCTATACATTCAACTGTATGTTTTATGTCTTTTTATTATTGTGTGTGTGTGTGTGTGTGTGTGTGTTTTAGTTAAATTGCACATGTGATATCTGGTGAAACACAATTTCATTCATTGTTTCATTGTTACATAGCGAATTGACAATAAAGTACACTTTGACTTTTTGGTACTGACCAGCACCACTGTGTGTGGTGATGACCAATTTGGATCAAAACTGCTTCTGTAATGCTTCTCAGTCAGAAGAAACTTCACACACAAGTACTACTGATGCAAAAATAAACACTTTTCAGCTCATAGCAAGTAACATAAAAAGTGCTGCTCAATGAAGAGCTGAGTCCTGGACAGAAAAAAGTACATGAAAAAGAATATAGTATAGTATATTCACTCCATTAGGAGTGACCCCGTTAGGGATAGTCAGTGTAAATTAGTAACCCATCTGTGAATTAGTGACACACATACACAGCACACAGTAGGCACACAGAGCTGTGAAAGACATTAACGGCCACGGTGCTTAGCAAGCAGGGAGGGGCAAGGGCATCTCAGCAACAGATGTGGGCACAGTGACGGAATGTTTCAGGCCTCTCGTCCTTCATTAGATATCTGATGTCATGTGATTCAGAATGTTTACATAGTACTGGCTTTGGATTTGGATAATGGAAGGGTTGGGGGGCGATGTATTCTATAACCTTTTAAAAAGATTCTTTTTCATCACCGTGAGAGGACCTTGCCCTTTGCATTCAACTTGGAACAAGGAACTAAACTCAACTTCCTTTTGCAATAAGGCTGTTTCCACATGCTTCCCCACTGCCTAATGTAATAAATTAGGTCATATACAAGCTAAATTTCATTAGTACATTGAGACTCATGTTGTGGTGTTGAAGGCCATATAATGACACTTGAGGAATCTGTAGTTCACTACAACTTCTGTACTCAACTACTCTTACTGACAGTACATTTTCTGTATTACCCCTGGCAGTTGGGTTGGCCCCTTGATCTGCCGAAGGTTTCCTCATTGAAATAACTACTGCAAGGGAGTTTTTCCTTGCCCCAGTAGCTTTTGGGTGCTCTATGTTAATGTCTGCAAAGCACAAAGACAATTGTATTGTAAAATGGCGCTGTATAAATATAATTGAAATTGAATATGAACACGTTTTAGTGTTGCTGATTATGTTTACATTTCCTGGTGAACTAAAGAATTAGGTAGCCTGGGTAAACCCATATCATGTCTGAAACCAACAAACCAGACCGAGAGACTGAACCTCAAATGGGTGCAGAGTCTACTGGTTTACCTTTCATTTCCAGGACAAACTGTTATGATTTAAGTGAAATTGGTGCATTTAACCGCTAGCCTTCCAATGTTAAGGTAAGTGCAGCAAACATAATAGTTTAGGCCTCAGTAGTGGTTTTAAGAGCAGTAGTTTACTCAGATTAGTGTCAGAGTAGTAACACAAATTACATCACTGGTTATGCATGACATAAAGCCCTCCCCATCTTGGATAGCAGATGTGGTTGGCTCCTGGGTTTGTGATGATTCAGAAATGGGGTGCAATGGGCTTGACACCCTCTGTCAATTATTATTAATTTTTTATGTCTTCTTTTGAGGTTTGTCTAGGTTTAGTCAGGCACATTGTAAGTCCACTTCACTAGCCTATCCTGGTGCATGTTGACCACCAGGGATGCAGTGGTGGCTAAACGCAAATAAACAAACACATCTCAGATTACCCATATCTCAGATTTTAGAAATGGATTTGATCCAGCTCTTTACAGAGTTTATGCACTAAATGCAACTTGTAACATTGCAAAACCCCACTGCATTATCCACATTTTCCATTTAAGACCACTGTTATTGCTATACAAACACTGGACCATCAAACATGCACTTTGCATGTCTTTTAAACATCTGATACTGCATGTCTCAGCCCACTTTGCAGCAATGAAAGAATTCATAGTTTACCCACCTCTTATTTTGCCACAACACCCCTGGTGGGGTAGCCAGGCCACCGCTTACTGCTTCCACTCAATTTCTTTTATGTCTCAGGGAGCCAGTTTCGGTTCGCACCGTCGCTAAGGTGGGACGGGGCCAATCAGCGAACAGAGGAAGGCCTGAAAGCGAAAATGTTGAATTTAAACGGTGCTTTCCAGCGCGTAACACTCACCCAAACAGTATTGACTGGTTGAAGGTTTAATAAAGGCTAAAATGGGGGGCTTGCATACCTTCTGAATGGCAGACATAAGAGGAAGATTGGCAGTGTTGAGTGCACAACCAATGATATCCCTCATGGTCTCCTAAATGTTTAGTGCAGCCAGACCACCATACAGGATTTTCACACAGTCCAGAATCTCTCTCTCCGTCTTCCTTTCATTTTTTACTGCTGAGAGGCATTTTAGGAATGCCAGAGAGGTCACGAGACATCGTCAGCTTCATCAGCAACCCACATATCCTAAGATGCCCACTATTTCGTTATGTTTGTTTCTCTTGTGCAATTTATAGTGACGTGACTGTGGACTGCTGTGGCTGTAATATTGTTCTGGCTTGACTTCATAGCGCTTCATATGAGCAATTCATAGGCATGTAGGAGCATATTTAACTGGTAACCCATGCATTTCCGAAGGCTGTATGAATTCTGTGGAGGTATGACTGTGAAAAGACTACAAGTGCTATAATTTGCGTGTGTTATTAGATACATAGATACAACATGGGCAGCGTAGTAAATGGTTAGCTGTTGACGGTTGGAGGCATACATAGGCCTATATTTATGGTGGCCTGAGTCATACAGTCTGCGCGCGTTTGCGGCGCAAAGTACCACGCTGAGCGGGGATTAGCGAGACGTCTCATCCCCACACCAGTCAAAGGGGCTACTGTGAGGGTAGGGTACCCCACCCTCGGCTACGCTGCTCTTTTGGCTCAAGTCCAAGGGCCCATATGACTAGCCTCTCAAAGATGTGACGTTTTAGCCACACATATGTCGAGAAAAGTCTGGCATGGCTGGGACTTCAATGACCACAGTGTGCACAACTAAGATGCATGCACGGTGAATTCAAGGGAAAGTAAAACAACTACAACAACAAACAGATCGGAGTACTGAAGAGTAAACAGAAGACTTCTGTTGCATTTAAGTTTTTAAAAAAAATTGAATTCCAATAAATCGGTGAGCTACTGAACGGTCTTGCAGCATACAAAGGAGAGAACAACAGAAGCCAGAAGAAAGAGGGTAGAGGGAAAAAAAGAAAGTAATGACTCAGTGCTATTTCGTTTAGAAGTAGGAGTGCGCTCGTATAAAAGGCGTCTCGCAGAGGAGCAGTGGTGACCATCAGACGCCACTCGCCGCGCTCTCCTACGCTGACCCGAAGAGAACGGAGTGTCAACAGCAGAGGCTATCTTTGTAACTCAGTTGACAGCCACAGATTTGGTTGTTTTGGGCATCGTTGGAAAAAAAAAATATGGCTGCACTTTCAGGCGCAGAGGTCTGCATAAAATATCTTCTGTTCACCTTCAATTTCGTGTTCTGGGTGAGTTTTACGAAACATTCCTCCATTCCTGGTCTAAATATGTTGAATATATTGCAAATAGTTTGACAGCAAAAATGCAAACCTTGCATGCTTTCAGGTGCAGTTTAAGTTACTTCTATTACAGTTTGGTTAATAGAATGTCACGCCCTTTTCTACTAGCCTGTTCCATCTATCTTCGGTGCGAACAATATTTTCAGTTTCTATAAGAATGGAACTTTTAGTTAAAGGATAACAGAACAATAAGCTTATTTGATTGGTTTGGTTACACTTTCCTCGCTTCTTTTTGCAGTGATACCTACTGTATTTATCAGGCGAACTTCTGCTGATGGAGAGGTTTATTGAAAGACAGACGCTGGACATAGGCTACGACAGAATTCCTTTTAATCTCTAGAAACAGAATTAGTTAATCTCCCCTGCAAATTAAGATTATCGGCCGTTTCCCGCTTTTGTCTGGCGTGATAGCATGGCATATGGCCAGACGATGATACCAGATGGATGACGGAGACTGGTAAAATGATGCTTACTGTAATGGTTAGTCATATGACGACTAGTCTTCTGCATGGCACTCTGCATCTATTCTCATCTATTCTCCCATGTATTCTCAATGGGAGAATACATGGGAGAATTTACTCCCCCCCCCCCCACACACACACTCACTCACACACTGATTAGATTCTGAGTGAGTTGGGTAACGCTCAAAGTTGTATTGATTTCACATGGATGGCATGTGATTATACAAAATCAAAGTCTTTAATTAATTAAAATGAAGTTCAAAGTCCAACAAAATGCGGAACTGGTGTTGAACAAATTTTACAAAGTCTTTAGGATATGAAGCGTTTTGGGCAGGAAACATTCTCTGCACCCATGACCGAGTTATCTAACGTATTGTTGTGGCAGCTTTTTGTGCACCCTTGACCAAGTCCTGAAACCTTTAGTGTTCCTGCTGCTGCTTGTTTTCTGTGCAGTGGCTCGTGGTTAATTGAATTAGCCTAAAGAGACCATAGGAGGGCAATACACAGGGCTCTGTTCATCTGCCCCACCCAACTCAGTGCTGCAACCTCACATATAAATATTTGGGATTGTACAAATTGGGATTGTAAATAAATGTAAACAATACGCCCCGAGAGGCTAGCCTGATGCATTTTCCGCTTTCACATCGTTTCATGTCACTTCGTGCAAAGCATCTAAAACCTACCAATTGGCATGTATTCGCTCCACGGTGGGCAGATACTTTCTGCTACAACCAATCGCTACTCTTTGGTCGTAACGTATGTTACGCGCTAATTTAACGTTATCGCTTTCAGACCTCCTCTGCTCGCTGATTGGCCCTTCTCAGCTCAGAGACGCTGCGAACCGAATCGTGCGCCTGGTTCCCTGATGCAGTGGCGCGTTAGCTTGCTAAACTGAGCTAATCATACTGGTCATTGGAAGTACAATGATGAGTCCACTCGTGACTCTTCTGTCAGTGTTACTGGAATTAACAAACCCTAGAAATGAATATTAGTCTAAACCCAAGCAAGCAAACAGGTCATCATCACAGAATCATCTCATTTGTGTTTCATTGAGTTTTACTTAGCGATATATTATTGTTAATTAATTAAAATTAATTTTCTCTACGTGCAGCAGTGCCTCTTCACTCACTTGTTTGATAAATCAACCACTACTAATCCTCGATTTGCCCCCAAGCCAACCCCGGCCTCACATTTTGGGCGCGTTAACCAGTGTCGTGATTTCTGTAAAAGCAAGTAATATATATGTGTGTATACAGAAATAGAATAGAGCATGCCGTAAACTGTTGTGCTATAAAAAGGAGAGTGTAAGTGCCAGCAAAAGAGTTATGTGCATGTCAGAAGACTCTTCTCTGAAAACTGTGTTGAAACCATGTTTAGAGCATCATTGTAAAAGGACAGAGACTGAGGTCTCGCGTAGGATTGGCTCTGTGCCAGATACATCATCTACTAGCAGGAGTATTTAAGATAGACAGATAAGGTATATGGTTAGAATGGTTAGCAGGGTGAGAATGGTTAGAAAGATCATAGTGGTTAGAATGGTTGAGGATCATCACAGTTATAACCATTCTCTAGGTGAATGCAATAAAGACATAGTTGAACAAGACAAACTTCTCTGCTAATTTGGGGGTTTCCTAGAAACTCTTACAGATTCTGCATATATAGGTGCTGTTAGGCACTATCCAAAATGGATCATAATCAAGGACCAGAATTATCCATTTCAGAGGTGGGGATTTACATGGCTCTTACGCTTTTCTGTCAGGACAGATAAGAACCAATATGTTTTCAACAAGACTTTTCCATAAAGGTACATGTTTTTACAGAGGAACAATGGAAAGACAGAGAGAGAGAGACAGAGAGAGAGTGAGGAGGAAATAATGGGCGGGGCAAATTTACTGTGTTCAGCTGTTGCCTGGTACAGCGCATTTACCTATTCTTGTTTGTTATCAGACAGCCTTGTTTGCTTTTTGATCAAAGGTGTGTGTGTGTGTGTCAGTGCTGTGTGGGTATAATGGATACATTGAGTTTTAGCCTAAGTGTCTCTAGCCTTGATATGAATATCTGGCCCAGATCTTCCCCTTCCCCGGCTTAAATCTGCATCATGTCAGTGACATAGATCAGTCTTAGGGGCAGTAGCCAGGTTCAAAGTAAGCTTCATTTGCAATACACTTAATGCTGTTTTTAAGTATTGTAAACTCTGTTGTATTACAGCTAATGTTTGTATTAACTATTGTGACTGATTGTGATAGTGTATCTGTGTGTCTTTGTGCCCTGTCTCACTAAATAAAGCAGAACTTTTGCATGTAGAGTCAGTGTGTTGAATGTGCTTACACACACTCTTTCAGACGTCAGTGTGTTGAAGTGAGGCAGCACCATTTATGGAGTGAGGCTCACAGGCCGAAGGATCTGAACTGAAGGAAGTCATGCAGGAAGGGTTCAGACTTGAGAGACTCCAAACAAACTGAGCTCAGTACCTCCCAGTCATCCATCCCACATCTCTCCCTCATAAACAGACACAGTTTCTGTGGAAGGAGAGAAGGGAAGTGGGAGAAAGGAGAAAGAGAGAGAGAGACCAACAGAGAGAGTTGACAAGGTAGAGACAAACTTAGAGACATGGGAAGAGTGAGTTGACAGCTAAGAGAGCAGGGTGTGTATGTATGTGTGTGTGTGTGTGTGTGTGAGAGAGAGAAAGACATAAGAAAAACCACAGAGATGAGAGTGGAGGGAGGGGGACCATGTAAGGATGAAGGAAAGGCTAACATAGAGCATGAAAAAAAACCCTGAAAGACATACAGACAGTCAGAGAGATATAGACAGAAAAAGGCAAAGAGAAAGGGACAGAGAGAGACTCAATGACAGCCAGGACAGGAGACAATGCCAGTGTTGTTGGTTTCTCAGCGTCCTCAGGGAGGTGGAGGTTTGAGTTACCTATTCACACTAACAACAGACCCTGAACTGCTTAATGGCCCACAGGGAGTCAGGCTTGGCAACCACTCTTAAGACCTGCGTCTCAAAAGGACCCAAACAAGGACAAGGACAGAGAGATTCAGCCTTCATGAATTCTGTCTCTCTGACTCCTTCTCCCACATAGCTTTTGACCCAGTTCACTGAACTTTCTCTAGTGAATCAGCATTATAGTAAAATATTGGATTCTGGAACATACAAATCATTAGTTGTTTAAAAGCATTCTAATTTTGGCTTTTGGTTGAGATCAGATCATGGGGGGTGGTTAAGAGAAATGAAATTAGATTTAGTTGTGCAATTAAGTCTTGGTTTTAATCTTGATCTTAATTTTCACATGTTGTTCAAGTTGTTGATAGGAGTGGGATTCTTTTGGGGTGGATTTCCAGAACAAAATGTGGTAATTATTTATTTTTTTTACTTCATTTGCATTTGCATTTTATCAATTTTATTTTATTTTATTTTATTTCAATTTTATTTTACTTTATTTATTTACAGATTGCATGTATTTATTTACCTGCTTGGATCAGATTGAGTCTATCCAGTTATCCAAAACAGTTAAAGTTGCCATATACTGGCTTTTTTATCTGTTGTTTCTTACACCGCCAGTAGGGGGCAATGTGCTGTGTGTGCTATGATCTTAAAAAGTTTGTATTGATATAAACAACATTTAGTAGATAAACTCCTGTGAGAATGGTAACTTAGTTAGATTCAGTTAGATTTATCATTAAACTGTGAGACATTCAGTATCATTGTGCTAAACATGTGTGGTTAAATCCATAGAAAGCAAAACTATGCATAGTAACTTGTTTGTTTTTCACTTGTATTTCATAATCCACTCACACCTGACTAAGCAATGAGCACAAGAATAAGTTGTGAGTGTGAGTATCAGTTTTCCATTAACTCCACACCCTTTCTGAGTCCTCAGGTTAAAAGGAGCCCCTCCCCCTCTCCTCTCTCGTCTCCTCTCCTCTACTCCTTTCCCCTTCCTTGGGACTGACTGGTTTTGTAAAACACACAGAACAGGTGAGGCTGTGCTGTCTTAGCAGGGTGTGGCTTCCAAGGCCCACCCCTTTGCCTCTGCTGTTCACCGAAGGCTACAAAGACAGGTTTGGTAGAGACTGCCAGCTACACTTGGAATTCTTGCCTTGACAGCCAAGCAAGCGCTAGTCTAACTACTGCCTGTGGAAAAACCCCACAAGAAACTCAGTTACATTTAGCCAATATGGCTGTTTACGGAGGAATGAAATGCATCAAATATTTGATGTTTGCCTTCAATTTTTTGTTCTGGGTAAGTTTTCTTTCTACCTCCATGAGTTTAGCTTTGTTTTTGTTTGTTTGTTTGTTAATGTTTATATAAGTGCACATTCTATTGTGTGGTTGAGGAAGTGAAATTACTGAAAGATTATTTGATTTGAGTTTTTTGCGTAGGCTGTCCTGTTTGATTGTTTAACACAGGAAACAAACATAAGTGCTGTTTTTCATCACTGAAAACATACATTGCCTAAAGAGATTGTACGTGTGTGGCATATCTAAGGCATTATCTCTTATCTCCATTTCAAAATATGCTGTTGTTTGTCATTTTTGGGTGGCTGAGAGCGAGAGGGATAGGGAAAAGGAGAGAGAGAGCATGCGAGAGAGAGGGAGAGCAAGAGCGAGAGAAGTTAAACTCTCTCTGTGTTCCCCTTTGTCTGTTTGGTTAATGTTTGCTAACCAACAAGTGAATGTCTGTTGTAGCAATCTGTGGCTTCATGAGCATTGTCAATGTTGATATCAAAAACCTAATTTTTTCCTTTACTTTTTATTCATTTAGAAAACCTCTTATAAAAAACATGTTTTTTAAAAACATCATTACTTTGAGTAAGCTGGGGAAAAGATATAGCTAGCTAACACAACTAATTAGACTAGAACCTGTAGGTAGCACATGCGCCCGGCTACCATGTTGAGGTGTAGCATGAATGCAGTTTAGCCTGACTCATTTGCTCACCCAGCCACACACAAGCCAAACCTGCATGTTTATTCAACTCACTTTTAGTTACATTGCCAGGTGGCAGTGTGACCATCAGTGCTGATTAAACCTTAAGCGTTTAGAGAGGGAGAGAGAGCGCAGGAAGGAAGCAGAAGGCAGGGAGAGGGAAGGGGGGTGGGGTGTCCTCAGTTTCATTCCGTCAATGAGAGGCACCTTGTGTGGCTCCTGTTGAACGTCTCTAGTGGGGGAGAGTTGCCCGTATTGGCACACCCTCCTCTGTTAAAACTGGTTCTTAAGTCTTTGAGCAACACACACACACACACAGCCAGCCAGCCAGCCAGCCAGCCTCTTTCGAGGGCACACACAGGGTTCTACCTTTCATTTTTCATTCTGTGTGCTTGTGTTCAAGCTGGGTTAGTGCTGTGGAGAGAGTGCTCTCTTGTATAGCTTACCCCACCCCGAACTAATTTGATTTTTAATGTGCGCTCATCAGAGGTCTTGCAAATGACTTAAAAATGATATATGTGTGTGTGTTGGTCACCCACATACAATAATGCATAGGTTACAACAGCAAATGTCATGACTTTGTCTGCACGACATTGCAAAAAATAGAAAGTGTCTGAGATAATGGTAAACCCCCAGACCTTTCAGTGTCATTTCTTTCAGAATTATAATTGGGAGAAAAATTATATTTGTATCATGTGAGAATATTTGTTGTGCTCAGTGGCAGTGGAGATACAGGATATGTTTGGGTCAGATGTCTAGGTTTACTGTAGTTTACTCTACTGAAATGAAACACTATTGATTTAAATGTTCAAAAATAAGATTCTTGCACTCCAACTTATAAATGGATTTCTATTTCAAAACTCAGTTGAGAACTGGGCTCTCTTCCATGCATGGAGAATCTAAGTATTTGAGTCTGAGCTGATACACACCCACCCACATATACAATACACAAAATACACACACACACACACTGCACAAACTGCTACCCAGTCATTATTGGTCAATGAGGTGTGACCAGTTTTGCGTAGGCAAATGTGTGTGTGTGTGTGTGCATGCGCACACACGTCTGGTTTCACTGCCACCCCCCTCCCACCCACAGCCAAGCTGTATAGGGGATGTGACTGTCATGACTGCTCTGGCCTCATCATAGGAAAAGCCAGCAGCTCTGAGGAAAGAGTGTGTGCAAGAAGATAGAGGGACATTCAGGGGAGATGTGAGATTCTGGAATGTTCTGAGTGAGTCAGTAATCGTTTGGGAATTTCAAGAATGCTAAAGTCCACATGCATTGGTATCCTTTCTGTGTTGCACACCTTTCAAGTATTTGGCTGTGTTTTGTTTTGTTTGTTTTTTTAATCTGAGGGAGGTTCTTTATCATTGTTACATTGGTTGGTCATAGTTGAAGGCATATGTGAGAAGGCAACACGCCTTGTCAGGATTTGTGAGTGTTGTGTTGTGTTGTGTTGTGTTCTTACAAAGCTTAAAGACTAAGACCAAAACAGCTACTGTGACTCTGAGGAGGGGTGGCTACATGGATCAATAAAAAAAATCTATAAAATCTATAAAAGTCTAGAAAGGTTTAAATAGTTCTGTGATGGACCAATAAACTTTTGACCTAGATCTTGAATAGGTAACCTCTTCATGATCTTGAATTATGTAAGATCTTTGTAAAAAAACAACTTACACTTTGAAAGACAGGGGTGTAGTGGGCATTGGACATGGGGTTGCAGAGTCCCTCCACCACTTGGAACAGAGGTTATTTCTCACTTATAGTAGGCCTTCATTTATAACATCACTTACCCCCCTAAAAAATTCCCACTACATCTCTTGTGGAAGGTACATTGTTTGAATTACAGTGGTTTGTGTCAATGCGAATAGGCTGTGTCTAATAATATTTCCTCTTTGTGTGTGTGTGTGTGTGTGTGTGAGTGAGTGTTTGAAATGGCCATCTGATGGTGATGCAGGGAAAGGAGAAGAGACGAGTAAAAAAATGACTTCCTCATTTCTTGATTTGATTCTGTGATATTTTTTTTTGGGGGGGGGGTCATAGAAATGGGTCACTTTCTTTGCACCAGAGCTCATCCCTTCTAGAAGCTTGTAGTTTTGTTTACTTTACTTACTCTACAGTGAGGATGGGGCAGTCAGCCCATCCAACAGGCAAGTAACTAGCTCTTCATTGACACATTGATGACTGAAAAGTTACTGAACTGCCTAAACTTAATAATCAGGTGGTATATATGTCTACCCAGCTATCTACCCATATAGTGTGTAGGGTTACTACTAGGGTGAGTTTAGTATGAATTTAGTATTTTTATGCCTTTTTTCATATTTGTGTATATTTATAATGATGTGGGAGCCTGGTAAGAGTTACTTGGCTTGATTGTATTTTGTTGACTAGGCCTCATAGGCCTTGCTATCCATATCTCTAAGCACTGGTATCTGTCATGAAATGAGGTAGATCACATTTTGTTGATAAGCATTGCAGGGTGGTCATAATGATTCTTTAAAGAACAGCTTTGTTTACTCGTAAATCATTAACACAGGGTATCAGAGAAACATTGGCTTTCCAGTGTACTTTTGAGTTGTTTTTTTTTTTTTTTTAAGTTAGCTTAAAAATGACAGAAACACACTCACACACAAGCATACTCATTTTAACACAACTTAAAATACAATAATTGCAGCAGTTTGAGTCTTATTGTGTGTGTGTGTGTGTGTGTGTGTGTGTGTGTGGTGTGAAATTTATTTATTTTATCAGTTTGAAACGTGGGAATGCTGTCCACCCAGTCACCCCCCAATTCTCCTTGCAAACCCAGGCCCTCCTATACAAATACAAACCAGTCCTGCAGAAGCAAATTCTTTCACCCAGTCACTCCCTGGTCACAGGATAACTTGACAAATAACCTTGTAGAAACAGTGTCGTATACATCAAAACTGCCTATTTCACCTTTCAAAGGGAAATTTCAAGGCTTACCCAGCAGTGCAGAAGTGGTGCTAGTGTGTTACTGAAGTCACATCAGCAATTGCTGAGCTTGTTGGTGATTTCACAAGTGTGCCATAACCTTTTAAAGTGTGTTGCATCACAGATGTCAGCACTACCTAGATTCTAGAGTTTTGGAGCACTATTTAGTTTCTAGAGTAATTTAGGGGTAAAGGATTCCCATAATTCGCACAGGTAGCCTACTTCAGTTGGCCTTAGCGGATGGTCATGAACTGACATGAAAGCTGAGAGACCTGACTTGAGTTCAAGATGACTGTGTAAAACATTTAGCATAGGTCTACCACACATAGGGATGAAGGGGAACAGTAACAAAATGTTGTGATGCATCTGCCAAACTTGCCACTATTTCACTAAGAGATTTGGCAAAATGTAACCCTTCCCAAAATCGGATTTCAATTCATGGAGTTTTTACTTGTTTATTTATTTTGGCCATCTAGCGAGATGATGATAAATATTAGGCCACGCCCTGTTCAGGCATGCCCTGGTTCTTCAACCGAGCCAGTCTGACTGTGACTCAGGTTCCTGTTGGTAGGCCTGCACTGAGTCACCCGTCTTGCATGTTGCTATTATGGAAAGTACACTGATGAATGAGACACAATGGTTTTGGCAACCTGTATCTAGGTAAGCTAAACACTTCGTCTCTTCTTTTGGTGGTTTATCTAGGGATTCCTTGATTTCTTTCTTTTTCTGGGGGTGCAAGGGTAACTAGAGGCTTTATGAGTACAGATCAGTCTGGTTGGTTTAGTGACTCCATTAGGATGTTGCTAATGCAATTGATTCTCATAGGAGAAGCCGGTTCGGCTTCATTCTCCATAGTGAGATGTCACCTTGACTGTGCCTAACCGTGAGTCTATAGCCCTGGCAAAGCAAGGTCAACAGTGTGCTTAGTGTCAACCTCAGGTGTTCTGTTATCTGTTCAAAAGCTTTTCTCTGCCTTATTTTTTCATTTGTCTGGTTGTGTGATACGCAAACATTGTATATGCATTTCTTGTGCCTTTCATTCTCTCTCTCTCTTCCTCTGAACATTTTACATGCACAAAAATCTGCTTGAATGTAACTTCAAATTTAATGTGGATGCAATCTTACACCCTGTCATAGTTTTTCTTTCTTTCATTCCTTCTCTCTCTCTCTCTCTCTGTCTCTCTCTGTTTTGCTCTAGCTTGCAGGGACAGCAGTGCTTGCCATTGGTCTGTGGCTGCGGTTTGACAAGAAAACTGAGGGACTCTTTGCCGATTCAGAGTCTCCTTCTGTCTTTTTCACAGGTACGTGAACTGCATGGATGTATACATCCACATATAGTCACCCTAAAAAGGATTCTATGCCACTAAACACACCCACACACACCCACACTTTTTCACCACTCACTCATTCAAATCCACCCGCCCAAACACAACACACAACACACAACACACAACACACAACACACAACACACAACACACAACACACAACACACAACACACAACACACAACACACAACACACACCACACACCACACACCACAATGACGAACATCCTCTCAGTGAGGCACTTTGTTGATTGTTGTTGAGGGGAACCAGGTAGCCATGGAAACAGGCCACACCCAATGTTCACTAATCTCAGACTTGTGAAGTCATAGTGTGTGAAAGAGGGAGGGGGAGGGAGAGACAGAGGGGGAGGGGGAGAGGGAGGAGGCGGGGGAGGAGATTTTGGTGATTAGCAAAGAGAGATGTAGTGAAAGCACAGAGTTGACGTCTATTAAGAATTACAGATGTCGAGATTAGAAAGGCATGGGCTGTTTTTGTTGAACAAACACAATAGGGTTTTCTGCCATTGCTTTTCCTCAGCACAGTGTGCATAAGATGGCGGACAGATAAGCATCTCAAATTCAAAAATAAAAGTGTGAGTGTGTGTGAGGGAGAGTGTGTCTGTGTGTGTGTGTGGGTGGGCGTGTACACAGAAGCACAGGAAAAGTAAAGAAGGGTAATGAGTTCTGGGAATACAGTATATTGTGACTTACGCTTGCTTGTTTGGGTCATTAGGTGTGTGTCTGTGTCTGTCTGTCTACAGAAATAGCTGGGGTAAAACAAAGTGTGGGCCAGATGGCCCACTTGGTTCAGAAGGTTATGCAATTATCTTTATCTCACAAGACTTCTGGTGCGTGTGTGTGTGTGTCTGTGTGCGCCTGTTCATGTGTGTTGTCAAGGGCATGCCCATTGTGGATGATGCCATGCTACCACGTTCAATACCCATCTCTCTATCACTTACCCTGGCCAAATAACAGCAGAACACACACATTCTTGTTCACCCCTGAACAGGGGGGTTATTGTTGTTGTCCTCAGAGAATTTGTTGTGATTTTGTTGTGTTTGTGTCTCATCTCTCTGCAGCCATAAAGTGACTATACTAACAGAGCCAGACCAGTGGTCAGTTTCCCAAAACCATAGTTGCTAAGTTAGCTACTTTGTTGGTTGCAATGTAATTATCAGTTGGCACCCGACTAAGTGGTTAGCAATTATGGTTTTGGGGAAACGGACTCCTTTACAGCTGGCTCCTTAAAAAGACATGTAAACTATAAAGTGTCTGAACTAACAAGAACAGCTGGCTCCTTAAAAAAACGGTAAACAATGAGTAGAGAGATTGCTGGTGTTGACCTTGACCCTTGAACTGTCCTTGATCTGGCCCTGATTTGACCTTGGATTAGAGGTGTATAGGATGGTAGAAGATAATATTATACTAGTACATTACCACTTCAGTGGCTTGGAATATGCAATTTCATTGAAACCATAATAGTTGTATTTGGAAAACCCTGGATCTTTTCACTGTTGTTTTTTTGCATGAAAATACAGCACAAGTGGCCATTGTGAACCAATGGAATATTTGTTAATGCATTCCTTAGCTATTTCCTTTTGCAGGAGTTAGACAGTGATTCAGAGTACACATATTAAGTCAGATTTCAGTGCCTGAACTTTAATATTACAAATTTAAAAAAGTTTGAGTTAAAGGTGCAGTCAATTACTAGAGCTGGGACGATGCGGCAACATACTCGATTTAATGGACTAGGGGGGGGAGCATGTTAATATCACAGGTCATTGGATAAAATGCCAGCAAAAAACGGCTAAAACAATGCTGGCACATGATGGAGGAAACTTTACTTGTCATGTACAAGGCTTATTGTTAGAAAAGAAAATAGAACCCATGTTACTTAGTTTGCACATGTGATGCTGAAATGTAAATGTTAATGAGAAAAAACTTTTTATTTTTACTATATTGTTTTAGTATATTGAAATAAGTTAATTACTAAATTAATTGTTAGATTAACACTTTTATAAAATAATCGTTTTGAACAGCCTTACATATTACACTTTTTGTAACTTTCTGTTTATGTATTCGTAATCTTGCTCTCATTCGCTGAGGACGCTGTCTTTTTACAATGCTCTGACTCCATAAACACAAACATAAAAACAAATAAAAGTGATGTCATTGAGCATCCATCACTGAGTGCACCTCTAAAGGCATACAAGACAAGACTTTGCTTTTTTGTCTTCAGGGCGCCTCCCTACGGTCGTCGTTTTTTAAATGGCAACAACACTGTACATTCGCACCAAACAATGTGAATTTACTTGCAGACCAAAGAATAGGAACCAGTGATCATTTTCATATGTTGCATTGACTGACAAGCCAGTCATAAATGATTTCGGGTTTCATCCAGTTTCAGTTTTGTTTACTCCTGGTAGGTGTTTCAGATCAAGCAAGTGTAATAACCGCGAAATCTATGCTAGAGGCCGCAGAGAGAGCCTTCATTCACCCCGTAATGAGTTTAATCATTGAAGTGACTGCAAAGCTAGTAAATTAACCTAAAAACGTTGCCTAGTGTGCCTTTTAATATCTCCTTTGAAGAAAACGGGTTCAAGTGAAAGAATAGATTTGGTCTTATCATTGACTGGGAAACAGGACCTGCGGGTTTATACTGCTGGGCTGTCAGTCTAGGCTACCTCCCCGCCTTTCTCACTTGGCATGGCTCCAGTATCTGTCACTATTGTTAGTGCCCATGAGAGGACCGGACAGCGATGACAGGCACTTCGCTTTGCGACGGGCATTCTGTCCGGAGCGGGGTGGGGGGTTGGCTGAGAATGGCATTCATGTGAAGCAAAAAACGCTGCAGTGACGCCTGACTGTGTTGGCTCTATTGTTCAACTCTGCCAGCACACAAAGATAGCCGATGACTGTTGAACAGAACCTGACTGGAGACATGTATGAAGTTTATTCAAAATGGCAAACATTGGTGAAACATTTCATACTTTTTTTCAATTTAAAGTTTACTGCATTTGCACTTACACAAGCTGAAATGTTTACAAAGAGATATGCAGTTAAAGAAGTTAACGGATGAAAGCTTCTCCTTTGAATGTAAGCCTCTGTTTACCAAATTTGACCCTGCCTAAGGGTCAGTCGGCCACACAGCTAAGCAACAGTGTGTGTGTGTGTGTGTGTGTGTGTGTGTGTGTGTGTGTGTGTGTGTGTCCCATCACATGTCACACAGAGACTGCCTTTGTATATCTGCAATTTTAATCTGAATTAAATTTGAATTGTCATAATGGCACACATTCAAAAGGTTTTAATTAGGAGACTCTAAGATGTACCTTACTGCTCCTATCAGCTGTATAATAGCTTATATTTTCATTATCAAGCTCAAAAACCTGACATTTAAAGTTTAAAAAAGGAGAAATGTATCAGGGTAATTTTAGTATATTTTGGGGGTGGGCGGATATGTTTTGCTTTTGTTTTGCTCATGCTCTGACCCATGTTGCTGCTGTTTGTGCTGCGTTCTCCCATAACGGGACACAACAACAATAATAATAATAGTAATAATATCTACTATTCAACATTTATGCCGGTTTTCCCCATAACGGTAATGATTTCCAAGTCATAGCCTCTAACTTCTCCACACCTGATGATGCATTTGTCTAATGCTGCGGTCCTGTGTCGGTCTTGTCCTGTACAGGAGTGTACATCCTTATTGTCGCCGGAGCGCTGATGATGGTCGTGGGCTTCCTGGGATGCTGTGGTGCTATCCGTGAGTCGCCGTGCATGCTGGGATTGGTGAGTCCACCAGCCATTTGCAGTGAAAAGATGCAGTCAGTCACCCTTACTCCAAAATAAACACACAGATGTCATGTTAATGGCAGTACTGGAAAGTGGCCATGAAGATAAACTCATAGGAAGTGATGCTGGTCTGCATCAAATGATTTACCGAGCTCTGGTTGTCAAGGAACCCTCCACCCCCTTTCCTGTGGCCAAGTCCAATGGATTCATTTTAGGTACAGTTGTTTAACAAACTGCTTTCAAGAGAAGTTGCCGACCTGCAGAAAGCTATTCAGTAATCGTTGCCTTGTTTTTGTTTTCACTAAGATAATTAAAGCACAAATGGGAAGAGTTTGGTCAGAACGACAAACAAACTAAGACACTTGACCTGAAGCCATCCATTATACGCCCACTTAAGAAATGTCTGTATCACAAAACCAGTGGGAGTCTTTGTAGGAATGGATTACTTTAAAACAATCTTCAGGCTGGGATGTAAACAAATCCATTAGATTGGCTCAGACACATGGTGCAGAATGGGGAGAGACTGATCTTGGTGCCACAGCCTTCCTGGGGATCATCATGGAACTGGGAGGACAGCCATGGTGAACCTGTCTTATTGTTAAAAGGGGATTTCTTGCCTCATATGTGGCCCATGGGACGCATCTCATTTACATTCACTGCTATGATGCAAAATAAATAGATAAACAAGCTAATATGATTTGGTTTTAGTTTAGTTTTATGATTCATTTTCTTATTTAACAAATACCTTGACTTGCCTTGCCAACAAATACAGGTGGAACAAATAAGTGTTTCACAGTGTTGTAGCCTATGCATTGTTTGTAGCCAGTCTACAGTTAAGAGGGGGATTACTTTCCCTTGTTTTTTCCCTTTAGGAAATTCAGCTATTTGAGCAAGCTGTCTTAGAGTTGTTGTAGTTTTAAAATAAATTATCCTGTTTGGCTGCTGAACTATTTGGTTACTGACCACGGTGAGCTTGATAATGGTTGATTCCATTGTTGCTTGCTAGTTCAACTGTCGTTTATTCTGCTTGTTATAGTTACCATCGAAAAGAGCACTGATATGGAACAGTGATTAGATCTACTTCACCAGATCTACTTCATAGGTGTTCTGTTATCGGTGAATACACCATGTCAGACAATCAGAAAACAGTATTTAATTTTTCTGGGGGCTGATATATTTTTGTACAAAGGAAGAATGAGGCAATAGTCACTTATATTATGAGGTCTACACTACTTCACTTGTCTGGCTGTCATTAAACCCTTCGAATAACCCACCTGGCATCTTAAACCGTGAACGACGAGCTTGAGATATGATGAGGTTATGACAAGCTTATGATAAGGTTTTGCCTTTGATGTACACAATGTTACATGAATGTAACTGAAGACATCTATTGGAGAATGCTGCCTGACTCCTGGCAAACATTAACTTGCTGTTTAAATGTTTTGCTGACTTAATGTGACACAGTCTGACCCCGCTGACCTCATTTCCACAGTTCTTCTTCTTCCTCCTGCTGATCTTTGCTGCTGAGGTGGCTGCAGGAATCTGGGGACTTTCGAATAAGGATAAGGTGAGTTATGGGGAGAGACAGCTGTTTGTAACAGAGTGTCAAATGATGTACTTTCCTTAAAGGTGGGGTAAGCTTTGTTGAATGGCATTGCGTTGTTTTATGGATACGATGCTTAACAAATGCATTTGGCCATTGTATTTAAACCAAAGGTTTAACATCTCATCAGACTTTATTATTGTTCAGATATTTGTTGTGGGGTAGGCTGTACCAACTTTACCAGTTATGGTGCTAGGGCTGTGTATGCGGGGGTCTTACATTTACATTTATGCATTTAGCAGACACTTTTATCCAAAGCAACTTACATTTGTCAATTGTCACTTACTCCAGAGCAACTTAATCTTAAGTGCCTTGCTGAAGGGCACAACAGTGGTAGCTGGGATTCTAACCCACAGTTTCCAGGCTATTAGCATGCTAACCAGATTCTCTAACTGCTTTACTGTTTTAACTTCCATAGAGATGGGATAGTTGGCAGATTAGTATCAAGTACTATCAGGAGCAGGGACATTTTTGGTCAGGGATGCTGTACAGACTGGGAAGCTACTGGGTCCCTTGGAGTTTCTCCAAGGGACCCAGTAGCTAATTTTGGAAATTAATTCTGACCTATGAGGCCAAACAAACAAACCAAAAAACAAGCAAAAAACATATTATTTGTTCAATACTCTCAGTTAAGGTAAATTGTTTGTGAAGTTGATTTGCCGTTCTATTTGCCCAACCCTACCAGACAGTACTTAAATTTAAGCCAAACAGAAATGCAAAGAAATGCAGTCTTGTGGACCCTGTTAATAGGAGATTTATGTATATATTTTTTAATGCAGGTGGTTCAAGACATTCAGAAGTTTTACAGAGAGACTTATGAAAACTACGTAACAACTAAACAGGAAGCACTGAAGGCCACTCTGAAAGCTATCCAATATGGGGTAGGTACTGTGTGTGTGTGTGTGTGTGTGTGTGTGTCCTTAAACCATCAAAGCCCTGAACCCTAAAGACTTGACTGGCATGAATCAGCCAATCATGAAGTCCTCGAGGGTGCAGGACATTAGAATTCAACCTATATGCTCATTGTTAGAGTGGCATTGTGTCCCCTTTGCCTTCTCTTTCTCCCCAGTACATCTCATTTTCTCAGCTTTGTGTATATGTGTTTATGTTGATGGACAGAATCGCAATTGCTCCGCTAAGCCCTAAGCCCTGAACCCTTAAAGACTTGATTATCATGCATTTACTTTATTATGGGCTGATTCATACCAGTTAAAAGTTTTTATCTCCCTTTCATTAACTTTGTATAACTGGATACCTTCGAAGTAGATCCAAAAAAAATTAATCACCATTCCATATCAATGCACTTATGAATTATAACCACAACATCTGTAGTAAAGTATTTCACGCTTTCCCCACTTAATGGTATCTATAGGTTATTTTTTGTTGTTCATGCACATGATTCCTAAACATAAAGAAAGTTATTGATATAATTATATCCTAAATACAAATGGGAGATGAGCAGGATAATTGCCTTCAAGGTGACCAGTTCAATGGAAATAATGACTCGGCGGAGGCAACTCTGCTTCGTGCATCTCAGAGTTCTTCACTGCCACTTCGCTATTATTTCCATCAAACTGGTCACCGCATCATCTGTTACCCTTTCTTAAAGATTAAGGCTTGGGGTTAGGGAGCACTGGGATTTGCTCATTGTTATTGATGAAGGATGATTTAATTAATGCTGCCATGAATACCTTTCCTCTCTTGCCAGCTCGACTGCTGTGGACTCACTGGCACGATTGCCGATTCTACACTGGCTTCGGACACCTGCCCCAAGAAGGAAGGGCTGGAAGTACTCATCACCACGGTAATTTAGACTGGCAACAGGGGCGGGAATTGATAGGACTTTATCAATATCGATACCATGGTCGATGGACACAGTGGTGTGCTTCTGCTGTACGGTACCCAGTAAAAAGTGCTGAATACCGTTTACATGCATTTTTTTTTTTAAATAACGTTTTCATGTCACTTCACATTTTTGCTGTTGATTTTAAATATATACATATACTTTTTCCATCAGAGTTGCCCAACTGCTATTGATACAATGTTCAACTCCAAGCTGCATGTTATTGGAGGAGTGGGCATTGGCATCGGTGTCATCATGGTGAGTTGGTGCCAAATGTATATAAATATATATTCAAGCAAAGACGGTAAATCCATAAAATAAAAAAAGAGTATCTCTACTCACACTTGACTACAATAAAAATTAAGTGTCAGCTTGGTGGCTATCTTGCACAAGTCTTTAGTCTCTTTGCGTCTCTCTCTCTCTCTCTCTCTCTCAGATCTTTGGTATGATCTTCAGCATGCTGCTGTGCTGTGCCATCAAGCGAACCCGGGATATTGTGTAAGACTGCCATCTCCATGGAAACTCCTGATCTGTGCTGTTAATTTATCCAGCGTGAGTGTGTGCATTTGTTTGCACAAACACACACACACACGCATGTATGTATATGTGTGTGATTATGTATATGTGCGTGTTTGCTCATAACCCCATGTCTGAAGATGACTGCTACACCACGTATCCTTCTCTTATTTTATTTTCTTGGTTCATCAATTGCCATGAAGCTATTAGAACATTAATGATCTCTTCATGTATCACACCACACACTCCTTAAGGTGAAAGGGTGAAGTCCAACCACTGATTCATGTTACCGTCATGTACTGAAGGCCTGCCTTGTACGTATGTTACATGCATTTATGTCTTGGTCTTTTGAAAGAGTTGTTTTTTTTTGTTTTGTTATATGGTGTATTTACCTTAGAGATGTCTTTCGTAAGCCATTAATTAACTTTTTTCTAATATTTTAATTCTTGGAGATCCATTTTATAAACAAACTTTTACGTATCTATTTTGATGAACAAAGTTTTGTGTAATACTTGTGGATGACAAATAAAAATACTCTAATCTGGATCTGAAGTCTGTTTTTGTCATTGTAGGACAATGCTTAGAAAGCAACCTCAACAAAGGGCATCTCAGCTAATTTATATTCATGCATAAAATATGTATATGTATGTGTATTGATTGGTTAAGGAATAGAGCTGAATTAAGCCAATCAATAATCACTTAACAGTTCAGGCACTTTGAGTCAAGCCTTGGGATGAAATGTAAGCAAAGTTTTTCATTTATAAAGTCAGTATGTACAGATCTTGCAGTCTGTTTCCACGTAGTACCTGGTGGTAGTTGTTTTTCAGTCAGTCAAAATAAATTCTAAGGGGAATTTTAACTGTCTTGCTCAAATCAAGTTACCCAGTACCATCATTTTTCTTGAGCATTTTAATTATGAAGAAGAATGTACAAAACCCTCACACATGCAAAACAAAGATGAATGGTAACACCCCAAAAATAAATTTAAAACCAGGACATGAGCCTGATGAATTGAAAAATTACATATATAGAAAGAACATGTGACAACTGTTAGATAAGACAAACAGCTGTGCTGAAATACAGCACTGAGCTCATGTAATTTCAAAACACACACACGCTCCAGCAGAATTTCATTTCTCCACAACTTCCACTGACAGACAATGTGCAGTCCGCCCCCCCTTCTTCCATTTAGCATATTTGACTGCCAAGAATCATCTGGCTCATCATGAAGTTAATCCAAAGGAAAAGTCTGGCATGAATCATACCTGTTGCTTGAGCTCGCCATGTGCCAGGTGCTGTTGCCAGTTGAAAGAGAAATGAGAAAAGTTGGAAAACCAAATAGCAAAGCAGCAGTTAAAGGTGAAGTCAGTGTTGTTACGTAAACAACACTTTTTATATCATAAAAATAATGTCTCTGTATCCTCCGCTAGCTCTTCATCTCCTGAATGACCATAAAAATAAAAAAATCCAGTCTTTTTACGATAACCAGGCTCCGAAAACTAAAACCAAAAATAAACGTTTGTGACAAACCAGTGAAATGTGGAAATACTGAATGTGTCAGTGCTTCTGCTGGTATGCCACTCTATGTACAGAAGCTTACTCTCTCACCTTCCTCAAACACACTTCCTCTGATAATTCACAGGCCAACTTTTTGAACCGATGGAGCTGGCAATTGCTCAAGACAACCCTGCTCAGAAGGTTACTCTATGCAGCATCACCTTTTCATGTACACTCCAGGCCAATGCAATGATGAGGCAAACTGAGTTCATCACAGCTGTGCTGTGTACAACAATCTGTGAATATTTTTTTTAAAGAAAAATAAAAGGGAAAAGCCACCCCACTTCTACAACTGTATGTTGGGTACAGACAAGGCGTACAATATTGTAAAACACACTTACATATCTCACCAGTGAAGGACCGTAAAGAATCTATTTAAAATTTGTGTGCGAGAGAGGGACAGAGGTACTGCACTGATGGTCTGGCTGGACATCCCAATTCAGACTGAGAGGGAGGGACAGACAATGACACCCCCGCACAAAAGGAAAGTAAAGTTCAGATGGGGTTGAGGTCAGGCATCGTGCCTCTGTCAGAGGAGCCAGAGGAGGAGCTGGAAGTCTGTGTGTGCTGGTCAATCCTCTATAGTAGAAGAAAGATTTAGTGAGAGGCAGTCTAGTGTCTTTCTCAGAGGAGTTTGACTGGATCCTTGAACTGTCTGCTGATCAATCTTCCATGGTGAAGTCAAAGGGCTCAAACTGGCTGCGGACCTGCTTGGTGAGAGGGTGAGGATGAGAGAGTGAGAGAGAGCGAGATTGCATTCACATTAAATCTGAAGTTAGTACTTAAATCTAGAGTTAACTGGTCAGTCAATCGTCTGTGTGATGGTCAGTCCTCCACGGTAAAGTCGAAGGGATGGAACTGGCTGTGGACCTGTTTGATCGCTCACACACCTGCTTGGTCATTTCCTCCTCTTCATCGCGTGTGTATTTACAGTCCCTCCAGTCGGCTCGCGTTGGAATGTTCAACACCGCCTCGCTGGCCAGCACCTCTCTGACACACACACACACACACAGAATTATTATCCCTAGAGTGAACTGGTGGCAGTAGATGTGAGGATGTACAGTTCTCATGCCCTCTACCTTCCAAACTGCAAGGGGAAGTTTTTCTTTATCCTGTAGAAGAGCTTCTCTCCAGAGTCCAGCTCCACATAGAAGTACGGAGTCCCAGGAGGTGCAATCTTATCGAGAAAAAAAAAAAAAGGCAGAAAACTTTGACCCATGTTGTAAATGTTCTTTTTTTTCTCCCAAGAAACATTTAAAAAAAAAAAAACATCCAATAACCTCCATCCAATAGTCCATCATGTGAACACACACACAGAAATGATGCAATTCTTAGGTAAAGAAAATTTCCAATTCCATTTTAGGGAAATGAAAATTTGCGCAATATTACGACATCATAGCCAGACGTGGAAAAGGTCAGAAGACATTTGACACATTTCCATACCAAACTTTTGCAGTACTGTAACTGCCTGACCATTACCGAGGTTAATACACTGATTTTGCTAAATATTGTTTGTGATGAGGACAATACAGGGGGAAGGGCAACACATTGGAATTAAACTCTTTTCTCCAATCTACTTCCTCATTTCATCATCATAATCTGCAGCTTTTAGTAAAAAACTGCATTTATTTTTTTTATTAAACTGGTTAATATA
Organism: Tenualosa thibaudeaui; assembly: GCA_027481765.1. Lineage (NCBI taxonomy): Eukaryota > Metazoa > Chordata > Actinopteri > Clupeiformes > Clupeidae > Tenualosa > Tenualosa thibaudeaui. The sequence continues at coordinate 8,219,244 of JAIFZK010000022.1, forward strand.
CTGGTATGGTTCTGGCAGGGTTTTTCTGGATGTTATGTTAGTCAGTGTGCAATAGCCTGATTTAAAGCTCACCATAGTTTCTAACCAGTTAGCAAGCACCAAAGTTGCTAACTGCTAACCAGTTAAGAACTTTGGTGGTTGGTAATGGGCAACTGCATTGTAACCGAAGCAGCTAAATTAATTAGCAACTATGATGTTGGGAAACAAACCCCTTGGCTGTGTATCGCAATAGAAAAAAGAAAATGGCATCAAAAGAAAAGATGGTTTCAAAGCTTGAATGTTAGTAATTGCCTATTTACTTTAACTATGTCACGGTGTTGATTATTTGGCATAAAGAATCCACGTTTATAATTTTGGTAATTTCACTGGTATTGGCATCCACTACTAAACTCCTGGCATTATGAGTAATTTCTCAGCATGGTGTTTTGTGATTGGCTGTGCCCAGTTACCTGTTTCAGATCGGTATGTTCCGGAATCTCCATCAGCTCTATCTGCTGCTCCTGAGCCTGAACCATGAAGGCTTCTTTCAGATCGTCAGTAGCACACTTGTCCTGAGGCACAGGGACCGCCTGTGTGTGTGTGTGTGTGTGTGTGTGTGTGTGTGTGTGTGTGTGTAGATACAAGAACAGAAGATTAATATCATCATGACATGACTTGATAGATGATAGACGTACCAAAAGGACTGCACAAGTCTTTGGCGCCATCTGCTCTTGAGGTAATGCATGTGCATGTCAACAAGGTACATTGACTACTGTGCAAGGCCTTTCTGAGTTACCATTTGATGTGATCCTCACATGCCAACCCCCCTCCCCACTCCGAATACAGTAAAGGTCTACCAAAAAAAAAAAATTCAAAATAAGAATTCTCCCTTTCCAATTAATATTTTTGACCATTTCTGACCTCTTTTGTGAAAATGTAAGGTTCACAGAAAATTGTAACTAACAACACTTACAGTTTATCAAAACATAAAAAACAAATAACAACAAACATTCTAGCATTCAACACAATGTGGTTTATACCATCATAGGGACAGAGGTCCCTCAGACCACATATCTCGTCACATGACAGCCCAAAGTGGCAGTCCCTGTGTGTGTGTATTCATACCCACAGGAATATGCACACCTATCCTGCTCTCAGACTTAAACTGATGCCTGATGATGTGGGGAGAGAACAGGTGTACAGACACAGCTGGAGTCTACAGGGCTGTGTCCTGACTGTGCTCCCGCTGCTGAGTGTTGTATGTGGAGTGGCGGGGCTGACCTGGGGTCTGTGCAGGCCAGTCCAGAAGGCCAGGACCCACATTAGACTTCACAGATCTGTTTACTGACACTGATGCATATACATTCACATTCCAAAGCATCCCTTCTTTCCCATGGTCTCTGTCTCACAGAGACACAGCCAGAGAGAGACACACAGACACAGACACACACTCATTACCTGCAGCTGGAGGTGTTGGCTGCGATAGTTCCTCTCAAAGAGGATGCAACGTTTGCCGAGGCTCTTGTAGAACTTGCGCACAGCGCTTTTGTATTGCTCCAGCTCTTCCACCACCTCAGAGGCCAGCTCCACCACCGACTGATAGTGACCAATGGGCAGCACCAGCAGGTGGTCTGGAGTTAGACAGCCTTTGGCCAGGGCCAAGTAGCACTGGGGGAGGAGAGACACACACAGATTGGACAGTTTGGAAATGTCACTATTCAAAAACTGCCTAAACAGCAATAAGTCACAAGTACAAGGCAGAAAAAAATGAAGAGACAAACACAAACGCATACATACATACACACACACACACACACACACATTAGGAGACGCATGTGCAAAGACAAAGACACACCTTCATATTCATACACAGTTAGGAGACTATACTCACGTGTGTGCCGATGCTGACCACCAGGTGTTTCTCCACCTGTGGGCTGGCCAGGCAGAACCAGCAGGGGCCGGTGGGCTGGGCTGGAGACAGAGAGGGATAAAGAACCATCAAGTCTCTGGGGACACCTGGACCACTACTATATATAGAATTAAAGTGTGTTTGGAGTGTGTCAGTTAGGAAAGTCATTTGTGTTATTGCGCAAGCAAGCGGCAAGTAAGAGAGGGAGCGACAGAGAGAGAACACTTACGAGGCTTGCGTGGCTGTTTGGGATGCTGGTGATGCTGTGCTCCTGGAAAGCTGTCTCCATCTGAGTGCCTCTTCCTTCCTGGCCCCTGATCCTGACCTTGATCCTGACCCTGGTGACCCTGATGACGACCTTGTCCCTGATGATGGTAATGCTGTCGCTGATGCTGAGGCTTCTTCTTCAGGTCAAAGAAGAACTGAGATGATGGCTCCTCCTTTCAAGATGTACATACATACACACACACACACACACACACCATGAGCACAGATTCAGGTTCAGCCAGTGTCATTGTTGTTTTAGAATAGTTATGCTAAGTACAATTGTCTTGGCTTTGGCCTGCATTTGGACAGGACAGACTTTCCTCAAGATAGGCAGGATGTGAGCGGAAGAGAGATATGGGGTGGGATCAGGGGGAATGAAACACATGGATGACGACAAAACACACACACACACACACACACACACACACACAGACACACACAGACACACACAGACACACACACACACACACACACACACACACACACACACACACACACACACACACACACACACCTCCATGGAGGACGTCTGGAAAAGTTTCTGTCCATCCTTGCCCGATTTCCTGTAGGGATTCTCTGTGACATCCTGTGGCTGTTTAACTAGTTCTGCAGGGTCCATGCTCTTCATGGGGACTATGTTGAAAGCATACAAATACTGGAAACAACACAGGTGCTAATTATGAAAATGTTTCATGGTGATACATAAGAAAACAAAAATTGATTCCTTGGCCTGTGTGATCCGTGGGAAAGTCAAATTTCACCTTCTTTTTGGCCGGATTGTTGACTGTAGCGAGTGCAATGAATCGACTAACATGCTGAGCATTCTCCTGCAGGACTTGATGGTTCCTAAACAGCATGAAGACACGATCAATACTCAAAAGGCTGGATAATGAACATTAAAGGAAAGGTCACAAATCAACCCATATCCCTGTTGCTCCCTGGAGGAAAGATGAACAAGAAACTTTGATAGAAGGACCAAATAACAAAACAGTTTACACTAATCATGAGGGCAAGTTTAATTTTCCTCTGCTCCTCTCAGTTAGTGCTAGCTGCCAGTTTGTAAACTCAATCTAATTGTACCAAATTTTCTCGTTCTTCCTACCGACAGCACTCAGTGAGCTCAAGAAACAGCGATTTATGGGTTGAGTTATGCTGGATATTTCCTTTAAGTACTTTCTATGCAAAACATATAGACTTTTTACATTTGGTACAGACAATGTATATGTGTGTGTGTGTGTGTGTGTGTGTGTCTCTCACCTGTATGGCAGCCTCTCATAGTTGACTCCCTCCACACCTGCAAAGTGATAGCGAGGCTTCAGTTGGTCGGCAAGGATGGCGACAGAGGAGACTCCACAATACCGTGTGTCCACTTCCTGATAAGAACCAAGACAATATGCTTACGCAATATGCATGTCTATCAGAGCAGGGTACTAGTGATACTGTTTCCCATAGTTAGGGATTGTGCATGGCAAATCATCACTTCTCATGGGTCTTTTGAAAGGGACTGCCTCTGCTGTTGCCCCCAGTTGCGAGGCATGGCAGCCACTGACAATCCCTAAAGTGGTGCTGGGTTACCATGCATAAATACACATATATGTATGCCCAAATTACACATTTGCTTTCTGATGTGTGAGCCTGGCCTAATTCACTATTTTCCTCTGTCCACAATTATCTTTGCTGAGTGTCATCCCTGCCTCATTCCGGCAGACGCCTCTCACCCTACTCTCCTGAGTGGACTACAACCAACACTACGGGAGGCCCATGTCAGGACCGACTCCCCATCACAGAGGACCTTCCTGGACTCCGATGCTGGGCCCAACTCCCCTTCCTGAGGCTTTGTGACAGACCCCCCCCTCACAATGGTGCTGTCAAATGGACCCTTAATACCCCCATGACCCACCTCACTCCTTTGAGTTTGTCACTATGCCTGGCTGCTGCTACATTGTCCAGCCATAATTCCTGATAACCACCTATAGACTGACTACCATGTAATGTAAAAGTGGGATAATACTCTATTATGAACCATTATGAACCTTAGCTAAAACCATAGGCAACCTTGCCCCTGTTGCTCTTGGGTGCTTCTTCTGTGAAGCGCCATGAGACAATACTATTGTAAAAGGCGCTGTATAAATAAAACTGAATTGAATTGAATAAGAACACTAAGTTAAGCTTTAGGTCCATTATATTATGTCTTTTTTATGCAGGTATACAATTTCAGATGATAAGACTATCTTTGTGGTTTCCAGAATGCAGATTAAAACTTCATGTGATCTCTACAATTGGGCCTATATAAACTAACAAAAAAAAACTAACTGAAAACCTTCAACCAATTTTCAATTCCACTGCAAAGAAATTAACATCAATAAATCATATTTAAAAAGCACTCAAACCATCCAAAATAAAAAGAACAGAAATTAAAGCTTTAAAAAACACGCACAAAGCTGTTCTTAAATAGCCACCAGACAATAACTAATGCCAAAGAATCCCAGAGGACATAAATCATATTCTTACAGGTTTGTTGCCATACTGCCAGACCCCTCGAGGCCACTGTGACGTGAGCAGGATGTCCACCCCTTTAAACTTGGAGTTGCAAACCAGGGGATCCACCAGGGCGGTCACATCCTTAGGGGAGAAGCAGTGTGAAGGTGCAGGTTCCTGCTGGGCTTCCCGCCCGCTAACGTAGGCGATCTGGAGCCCTGATGCTCCAGTGAAGATCCCCCTACGGCCTGGCACAAAAAAAAACAAAAAAAAAACAGGAGGAGAGGTGAGGCATGCAAGACTTCCTGTGCTTTCAATTAAAGCCCCAAATCACCTGTGCAGTTCAGCCTCTCTAGGTGTGATGTTATACTGTATACAACACTGTTACAATGTTGACATGGAAAGGGCTCAGGAAGGGTGCAGCCAAGCCCTCATGCACTTCAGATTTTGACAGCAGGACACCACTAAACTCTGGCGAAATGAACGTGAATGCGCACTTAAGTCTGTGAGTCTGTAAGGGCAGACATTGAGACGGGGTCATTAACCTCATGCATGACTTGCATGACTTCATATGTTCCAATAAATGAGCCAAATCACTAGTGCACTTCAGCTTTTGGGTGTAATGTCACTTGTTGAATAGGTTACAAATTTAATGTTGCTCCCAGCAATGTTTGAATGTTGGTGATGTGCAACAACATTTGGCCATGCAAGTCTTTTTGCTTTGGCTGTGATTTGTGATAATATATTATTGCTTACATACAACTCATTTCATTCATGTCATGTGCCCTCCTGGAAGAGGTGCCATTTTCAGGCATGCTACACAACACCACTTATCAAAACAGAATGGATACGGCAGATAAATTAAACTCAAATAAAACTATTTGAAGACAAAACAAAAAACCTGACTGAGTATTGTTATGAGTAATTTTCGTTTCAGCAAAAAATACAGAATGCATGTACATTTACAGACATTTATAAAAGATACAAAATGGATGAACAAATATTTAAACATTTATAACTGAAGTGGAGTTATCTACAATAACTCTAGAGTAGAATGTGGTGGGGGGATCTTACCCAGATATATGATGTTATCAGCCAACTCACAGCCATCTGCACTTGGGAAATACTTCACCGTTTCACTGCTGGCTGCTCCAAGCACGTAAGTGTGGATGGGTGCTGAAACAGATTGCAGCCACTTAGCCAAATTCCAGAATCATCAAAAGGCGCTAGCATAAGTGAAGACAGTGAAGAGGACTGATCTGGCCACAATTCAATTTTTAATTATGAAAACTCACCTTTCTTAGCTCCAGATTTATAGGCTTCCCACTCTGCCTGGGCCTCTGCAGACGAACCAAAGAAATCTCCAACACAGAGCAGCAGCTACGAAGATGGAAAATAGAGTTTTAACTCAACGTTACCGCTATAAACGTCGCGTCATAGCACAACAGACTGAGGACAGTCAGATCTCGGGCACTTACATCAAACTGTCCGCTCTTCTTTTGAATAGTCTTCACGCGGTTGAATAGAGCATCAATTCTTCCTTCTACATCTCCACAGGCCAATCTGTGAATAAAACATATCCGCTATGCATATTTAAAAGACAAAAGCTTTGCATTGTTTTCTGGGGCTCTATTTGCATAAATACATAACTTTACAACGTATTTAAACTAACTTACAAACATCCACAAGTTCAGCATTACCTTACAGAACATGGTAAAGGCAAGCCTGCTAGCTTGTTAGCCACGTTAGTTAGGTTTGCTATACCTTTTCTAGAATAAACAGGGCAGGAACAAAGTGAGAAAAAACACGATTTATACTTACACTCGCAAAGTCTGCTCTCCCATAACGCTAAGCGTGGAAAGCCGATCTCACAGGTGGCAACCGCTAATTTTTGCGTTTGAATTTTTAGGTACACCGTGAACGTGAGTACGACAACCCTTTCATTCCGTATGTATCCAGCCAACTAAAAAACTGTGTTCCGGCACTGACATCTATTGAAACAATTCGAAAGCACTGTGTTCATGTATTCTTCTGAAATATTTTAAACTATAAAATATAATTAATACTTTGACTATAAACCTTCTCAGTCGGTTCAAAACCAAGTTTTTCATGTACAAGCACATAGATCTTTCCAGTCGGATGATAAATATGAGCGTACTTCCTTTATTCCTTCAAAATAATAGGACAGACTCTCATGTATTGCAGATTTAGCGTTTATTTAGAAGGAGGTTCAAACACAAATGATTGTAAATCTGTAAAACGTGGTTGTTAGATATTTGTTCCAATTTCATTTAATCAAAATAAGCCTATATATTTATGAATGAAACTTTATCCGTCCATAAAAATAACAACGATGCCGACTTTTATTCTGAAATCGCAAAGTGATTTCATTCAGATGTGTCACACTGTGGTCACATGAAACGAAACTTCAAAAAAAGGAAAACATTTGTGAGAGAAAATGAAATTACACCCGAATACCAGCTGATAGTATTCTCCTGTTAATAACTTACTACCTTTCGGACAGGACTAGAAACGTAGAAAAAGAACTGGAAGAGCAAAGCAAAACATGGACGAGGATGGACTGCCCATAGTTGGCTCTGGAGTAGATTTGACAAAGGTTTGCTAGCTCAGTGGCTAACGTCAGTTAAACAGCTGCATAATAATCTGTTGATATTACAGCCTGGTTAGCAGTGGTATAAATAATATGATACTCCATAATTACCGGGTATACAATCTACTTTGATAAGTAAATGCACATTTTCATAAGTGCTTCCGGAACGTGTGGCGTTTGAACTCTTTGCTCTGAATAGCTTTGGAATTGCCCGTGTTTGTGATCCTTGAGGTTTTGCACTGATTTGCCAACAGGTTCCTGCAATACAGCAAAGAAGAATCGTTGCCTATTTGAACCAGTTTGTTGTTCACACCGTTCGGTTCCTAAACCGATTTTCAACTGTATGCGAGGAGGTAAAAATATCCCCACACATGGGCCTAACTTTCATTAAGGGTGTACGAATTAACGTAAACGTGACGTAATATTTTGTTGTTTCCAAAGAAACTGGCCACGATATCTCTACGAATACAGCAAATTGAAACTACTCTCAGCATTTTAGAAGCGAAGGTAGCACCCTCATCTCACCTTACTACACATTTTCATATCATGTGAATTTCTACTCATTTGCAGTAGCAGGTGTGTAACCCCTCCCTGGTGTGTGTGTGTGTGTGTGGTTGGTTGGTTGGTTGTTGTTTTCTAGCTGTCCTCTATTCCTGGACTGGAGGATGTGAGGGTGGAAGGAGTGACTGAGAGACCGGTTGCAGAATCTAATGGACCAGCGGCCCCCATCGCCTCTACAGACACACCTGTGGGGCCACCAGCACCTGAGGTAAATTGTAAACGCAAATCACTTCTATCTTATTCTTCCTCATTTCAGGAAACTACAGAATGAATCACTGATAGTTTCATACTGCAGACCAATGAAACAGTCTTCCTAGGCCATTGCAAGCCTTGCGAAGTTTTAGGTTTCATGGTGTATGGTTCTAACTTGCAAGTGACTTTTGTTGTTTGCCTATCCACCCCAGACCCCTCACCAGGCGCCAGAGCCAGCCTCTGAGAAGAAAGTGGAAAGTGCGAGGTCAAATGTCATGACTGTGGCCAAAGACCCACGTTACGCCCGCTACCTGAAAATGGTGCAAGTGGTATGTCTGTGACCTTGTTTGTGCTATTTCAAAAATATATGCAGATATAGACGGAGCTTCCATCTGTTCTCTGTGTCAAATTTGTCAGTTGCTTGGTTCATTCACTTCAGGCTAATGGTTACAGACAAAATGGATCATCAGATGAATCTGACATTCTGTACACAATATAGGAAGCAAAATGATGCACAGTGATACACATCCTGTTGAAGTGATTAACCAGCCTTCAGAATACTGTTTCAGGGGACATGTGCTCATCAATTGATTTAAAATATATATAATATATATATATATAAAAATATATAGTCCCTTTAACACCTACAGATGCCCTGGGTTTGTTACCCAAAGGCAGTGGACTGCCTTGTGATCCGTGTGTTTCCTCTCCTGCAGGGTGTTCCTGTCATGGCCATAAAGAATAAGATGGTAATGGAAGGACTGGATCCAAATCTGCTTGAGTGAGTTTTTTTTTAACATAAGAGTTACATACACATACCATTGCTCTAGTTTTCTCTTCCTTTTTTATCTGTCTCCTGTTTGTTTCTTCTCTTTTTTCTCTTTTGCTTTTGCTCTCTTTTGTTCTTCATTTGTACTGAATATGAGCTCTTTGGATGGACAGAGCATAAGTGGATGTCTTTCTTACTAATTGTAAAATAAAAACACAGTTTTATTCGGAACAAACATCTCTCCTCCTCTCTCTAGATGTCATCTTAATTCTGTGACCTTCTGACCTTTCTCTCTCCTCAGTACCCCCAATGCCCCTGTACCAGGCGAAGACAAAAAGACAGCGGAAGAGCAGGATGATGACAGCTCAGGCAGCGAATCATCCTTCAGTGACTGACCTCCTCAGGCTATCACCATCAAGCTCCATCAGCCCCCCACTGAGGCTAATTCCCTTTGAGTATACCAATTACACTAGGGGACAGAACTTGACAGTGGGTAAATGGCTCTGGAAAAATCCTCTGGGGGTTCAGGAAAACTCCTGAAATCATCAGCCCCATTTTGATTATTTAGTTTTGTTTATAATACTTGATACTTGATGGCTTGAGAAGCACATTGGTCTGTTCATAATGATAGAAGGGCATTTGGTAGAATGTGGGGCTGAATTATAATTTTCATGTATGACTTTTTGAAAGGAAAAACATTGTAGTCTGTCTCAAAAAGACATTGGTTTTGAAGAACTCCCCCATTTTAGGATGACTAACAACTAGCCTGCACATCTGTGGAATCACATTTTAAACCTGCTGCTTTCGTTTTGCAGTTGTTTTGTTTTGAATTTTGGCTGTCTTAAATTATGTGAATCTGCTTTAGTAGTACAAGCTAAGTCTGTGAGCAGGGACACCAGCACAGTCTTCAGTATCTCTCTCAACCCCACACCCCAAGACTGAACTGAAGTGTCTTTGAAATATAGGGGCTATATATTCTCAGTATGATTTGCTGCCTGTAATACAGAGTGCTTGGGAGTGTTGTTGCCTCTGTTTGCTCACACATAATGCACATTTGTGTGTTTGTATGTATGTCTCATGCGAGGTTGACAATGAATGTGTGTGTGCGCACGCATGCTTATGTTAATGTGTGTGTGTGTGTGTGTGTATAAGAGAAAGATGGACAGACAGCAAGAGAGTTTTGTACAGACTGTGGTATGAAGATAGTTGTGTCCTGGAGAATGTCACTATGAAAAACCATTCCGCCATCACTGACCTAGCCTATAGTGTCCCCTCCTTCATGGATACTTTGAGATGTCCATGTCATAGCAGTGAGTGGATGACACTAAGCTGTGGAGACTTGAGAACGGTTCATTCAGATTTGCACTTAAAAAAAAAAAAAAAAGATTTTATCATCTCATGAGACATACACACTCTTGGGATGTGTATGAAATGGTGGATGAAGAGTCCATAACATTACTGCCTGTAAAGGTGTCTGCCTATTCAGATTTTTTTTTCTGTTTGTTTTGTTTGTGTCTAACTAACTGATTTGTGATCTGAATATACAAATACAGATGAGTCCTGACATCTTTTGGTTCTGCTTCTGCTTCTTTTTATACTAATTTGTTTATGTCTGGGCTGTTTTTTTATTATTTAATCAATTGTATATATCTGTGAATGTCAATGCATATTAAAAGGTAAAAAAGGGTCTGCTCCACCAAAGTGCATAGATTAGTGCAACATTAAAATTTTGATATTTGAGCCTGAAGGCTAGTTGAGTGGAAAGCTCTCCCTTCTTAGCTGCTGAAGCAAGGTAATGATTGACACTATTTGTCACTGTAGTCCACTGTATTTCTCTCAAATGGAGCCACCACAACATTTTCATCGCACACACTAGAGGTAGACCGATTAATTGGCCACAAATTGGTTTTCGTCAGAGAAAAAAACAAACAAAACCCATCTCTACTGTCCACACACAATGTGGAGCGCTAGAGAATGGTGAAAGCAATTGATAGTTTATGACGCGTTGATTATCCCTAGTGAGATCTGAGGGGTATACTACAAAGCGAGGTTACTGGTTAACCTGGATAACTTCAGAAACACTTTAGAAGCAACAGATGCTCAATGCAGTGTTCATTTGGAGATCGGTGGTTACTCCCAAAGTTACCCAGGTTAACAGTAACCTTGCTTCATAGTATAGGCCCCTGCAGTGTCGGCAGCACTTTTTGGTTTTCTTTTGAAATAAAAGAAGAACGGGTGACCACACTGACAAGTGTAGTCTAAAAGAGAACTAAACTACTACTTTGCTACTTACTTGCTTTTGGTATTGTCATTGTTACATCTTAATAATGATTAAAAATTTAGCTGTTGTTCTACCTCTCTGGCTCTTGCAGAAGTTACAAGTTGCCAACAATGATGCAATAAGAATTGCATTTAAGATTCCCAGAGGATGGAGTGCTAGTCAGATGTTTGTATCTGTAGGTGTGAGCACAATTAAAGCACTTTTAAGAAAGCTGAAGTTTATGCAACGTCTGGATGAATCCACCAATAGTATCATGGTTGCACTCTCAAATGCCAGTGCCAGTTGTTCCAGTTACACATCCAGACTGGAGGTGCATTGGCTGAAATGATTTCATTCCTTTTATTTGTGTTTTTTTATACTCTTTTATCAGTCATGTCTTGTGTGTTTATGGGCATGAGTCTGTCAGTTAAACTGAACTATCATTATAGTGTGGTCTATTTCTGTCAGGATAACAGAGCGAGTCGGACCCAAAAGCGTCACGTTAATAAAGTTTATTTAGGGAACGGGGGTAAGGAGTGTGTGGATGATCTTCTAGTAGCGAGTAGGCAGGCCGGGGCAGGAGAGCTGAACGTAGTCCGAGGGCTGGCAAAGGTCGTTACCGGGGCAGGAGAGCAGAGCGTTCGTCAGGGACAGGCGAAGGTCGTTACCAGGAGCAGGAGAGCAGCGCAGTGGTCAATCGGTCCGAGGTCGATAGCGAGAAGCAGTCAGGCAGATTACAGAAAACAGAGGACGGGGCAGGCAGGGCGACAAGACCGAAAAACACCGGAACAGACTGATGACAGACACAGGAACTTCGGGAACAGAAACGGGAGTCAGGGTCTTAAGATGCTTGCCTTGCGTGAGTTGCAGTAGGTTTGCGGACGGTCTGACGGGGAACACTGGGAGACAAGGGTTTAAATAGAAGGCAGACAACAGGTAACAAGCACAGGTGGAAGTAATGATTGAATCAGGTTAGCGTGAGTGAGTGGGAGGGGCAAGTGATTAGAGAGAGAGAGGGAGATACTACCAGACAGTCATGACAATTTCACCCTAAATTTTGTGTTAGTTTAAACTTTACTGCTAATGTAATGTTTATTGTTGTCATTGTGTGTTATGTTGGACAAAAAGCATAAACAAAAAAATATTTGATTTTAAAGGACTAGTTCTTTACAGTATTACCTTAAAATACAAACATTACGTGTTTATAAACATTAGTTTAAGTGGCAATTTTGCTGCCATATTTTTAATATTATCCTATATCCCTGCAAGTATTTTATGAAGTTCACATGCCAAGCCTACATGTAGCTCATAGAGTAATCTGGTTTTCGGTCTGGGTTTATCAAGACTTCCCCATTTACAACGGCTGGAGTAGCCAGTACAGTGGTGCAATGGATGCACCACGAGGTAAAATCATGAGCTTTTCTATGTCTGTCCTTTTGCACGAAATGGGATTGTCCCAGCATGTCATTACGCAATCTTTCAACAGTAGGTCAAGTTATTGTACAATCATTCACAAATAGCGGAGATGGAATGTTTGATAGCACTTACAATCACACATTGTTTTCTCATCTTTTTTCCCACAATTTTATTTATGTATTCAATCCTTGTCATTTTCTATATCTTCCTTTCCATTTTCGGAAATATGTTGCGATGTCGGCAAATCCCTGGTTTCAAAGGTAGATCCCCGGTTCGATCCCTGACTAGCAGGAAAAATTTTATTGAATATTGCTCTTCCATGCCCACATCCACGGCAGATGTGCCCTTGAGCAATAAACCTCACTGCTCCCTGAGCATCGCAGCAGCAGGTTTCCCACTGCTCCCTGATAGTGTGTGCTTCACCTCACAGTTTGTTCACACAGGGGTAAACTGGGTAAAAAGCATCTCTTGGGGGCGAATCTGAGATGACAGCACACACTCCTGAACCATTTGGAGACACTGTCAGCCTCTCAGTGATATATTACCAACCTGTTAACCCTGAAATGTGCCATCTCTCATTTGACCATTCTGCAGAGTCTGAGCAGAAATTGCACGTTGTCACTTATGCAGTTTAAATTTTAACAACCTACTCCTATGAAGAAGAAGATAGCAGTTTCAGTTCTTGACTTTATTAGCTTTATAAGTGAAACCAGCAAGCTTGTAGTTTTCATGCACATCCTCCATGTGGTATATGTACATGGGAGGAAAGAAGGCTTTATATCCCAGATAGAAGTGAAAAAGTGATAAACGGACCGGTTAAAGTCAGACAGGGATTTTGAATTCTTACAATGGCCATATGGATGTGCTTGTTTCCTGTGTCACTCTTCATTTCATCCATAAGCACTTTTGTAGTTAGTTACACTATAGCAGTCACAAAGAATCACACTGATGCCTTCTTGCCGTACATCAGGTAGGTCAGTCTATGTCGGTGTGTGAGCTACACTGTTGTTACAGGAAAGTTTGTGTTAAACTGTATAGGCAGAAGTAGGCAGCAACTAAATATTTACTCTTATATCCTAGTGTAGGTTAGTGTGTTTTAGAGTATTGCCACTTTGCTTAATATTTTGGAAGTGTTACTTTTAGTGTGACAATTGAAAGCCAAATACTGTGCTTTTAACTTTACTACATATGATGTATGTAATAACAAGATAGACTTTGTTGAAATTCAAAATGCTTTCCTAATTTTTATCAGTATTAGATTTTAGCTTAGTGGTAATGACAAGGACAGAAAACAATGAACATCTGTGATACATTTTGAGTGAAATCACCTGACATTCACCATATAGTTAGATGTTAATGTCATTATAGGTTAAATAAACCACTTACAATTGAGTTGGCTAAAACAGCGTTTTATACATGGCTAATACATGGCTTGGTGTGGTGTAATGACCTTTACCTCTCATTACACCACACGTCAAAAACGCTGTTTTAGGCTTCTAAGGCTAAGGCTAGGCTTCTTAAACTCAAAAAGTTAGAAAAAAATGTTTAGCGTCTTGTACTAGCCTGGGAACCACATCTGGAGATCAATCAAGAATGACGATACGTCTGGCAACAAGTGATTGACTTCCTATTTCCAGGGGAATAGTCTGAAATTTGAAGTTACTCTTTCATTTTGTTGTTATACTCTAAATTACCAAATTCAAATTGCTACTCACATACCAGTTAATCCAAGGGTGAACTAAAATCATAGAGGAGTCTGTGATTGTTTATTGTTAATGTTTCATTACATTAGGAAAATCCAGTGAGTGAAATTGAAACCCAGTCAAACTGCATTAGTTCCACAACGTCATAGCATCCTGTTTATGTGTTAAAAGAGGTGTTCACAGTTTCCGTTTCAATTTAACTTGCCCCCATAGGTTAGATTCAGCTGTTGCTCCACAATTATGGAAACTGTAATATGAGAATGCACTTTTTTATGAGAAGTCATTGCATTTTGTTACACATGTAGTCCTGTTTTGTAGATGGAAGCTGAGGGTCAACTGAGAACTATTTCAGAATGCTGAGTTTGAGTCTTGATCAAATTTGCAGTTTTGCTAAGCTTTGCCCTCTTTCCCATCTTGCCATTGTGAACTCCTTAGAGGCCTTTCAAGAAAGAACTCCAAAGAAAGAGAGAGAGAGAGAGAGAGAGATGGTAGCAAATAAAATGTCTTTTCCCTAGGAAAGTCAAAGCTAAATTGGATGAATATATAAATATGTGAATTAATATGTTTTGTTTCTCAATTAAAGACTGTGATCTCAATATCTCTTAGCATGATCCACAGCCATGGCTATCAAACACACAATCAATAGTATGAATGCATTGAGCTTTGTCAACTTTCTTGAGCTGATAGATTGATCAACTGATTATTGACTTCTTTTTTTCAGTGATACTGCAACAACCCCTCCAGAATGCTGTATATTTGGACTCATGTCCTTCATAGCAGCCTTGGCAAGTAGGGACTTTCAAAAATGTATCCAATATATAGAGAATATTGAATATTGAATATAGGCCTTCATCACACAATATATTTCCAGTTGTCTCTCAGCTGAACACACTGCCACTCTCAGGGCGTTAGGCTATGTTGTCCCCCAGAGACAAAAGTTGATCTGACTGACTGAACAGGGCTATTTAGTTAGTATACAGGACACCCATGAAGTAGATATGGTAAAAAAAATTAACTAAAATAAAAATAATAATAATGATGATATAAAATAATCAGTTTATTTTCACCTTCATAAAAATCTTTTAAATGGTAACTTTAAAGGTATACTCAGAGGTAAATCAACCCATAACCCTGCTGTTCCAGATCACAGAGTGCAATCGGCAGGGGCACCACTGGAATTTTTGGGTCGTATGATAAAAAATAATTTTGGGCCCCCCAAACATTGATTACAATCATCCTAAAACTTAGAATTGAGGATGAAAAAAATTGCTACAACATTGAACAAATTTGTGAAGGCAAGGAAAAGGAAAATGAAACTGAATCTTTGAAAGTTTCTGCCCCCTTGTCAGTTAGCTTCCATTTCACTATTCGGTCTACACTACACTCAAATTTTAAACATAAAAGCAGAGTTTACTTGCCAGCAGCAAGTGTTGTGTTGTTGGCTTTTGACTTTTTACTATTTAGATTTCTTTCCTTTCAATTCAACCCTGCTTAGAATTGCAGAGAAATAGCAAGGACATGAAACTCTACTCCCCATCTTGCATTGATAAATGTGTCACCAGTAGAATTTCTTTTACCCTCTGTCATATGATGACAAAAAATACCCTGCTCCACCACCCCAAATTTTTAATGAATCCTCTGCTCTGCTTACTGATTGTATTGTGTTGCAGGTGTGGGTACGATGTATGGACAGTATAAATTCAACAGCACCAGAATACAGCAGAATGAGGGAACTCGTTGTCTTAAAGTACTGAATCAGGTTGCTTTCGTAATTGGACTGCTTTCATGTTTAGGAATGTGTATCGTAGCCACTTTTCAGGTACAGTGAAGACTCCTCTTCTCCTTCTTATGAACACAACTTTCATTTTTTCTTTATCTACAGTATGTAACACCTCTCATCTTTCCCTATAGGTGACGATCATAGAGCTTTTCCACAGAGTGGGGGCTGTGATGTTCTTTCTGGCCGGAGTGATTTACATCAGTATGCAGACAGGCATCTCAAGGCATGGGTGCTGTGCAGCCATGTTTTGCTTCCGTCTACTCACTGCCATCATCGCTGCCATGGCTCTTTTATCAAGTATCCTTTTCAGGCTGGATTGCCACCCCTAAATTTTGATGTTGTCACAAAATGCTACCATACTGTCAATCACATAGTGCTCTCTCTCTCTCTCTCTTTCACCAATACCATAAAATTACAATCAGTACCAATATCAATAATCAGTCCAGTTTACACCTACTAACTAAATAAAATAATAAATTAGAAATGAGAACAAGTATTCTAGATGGATAGATAGATAGATAGATAGATAGATAGATAGATAGATAGATAGATAGATGTTTTGAGAATTTCAGTTCTAAAGCAAGAAATGAACCAAAGCAGCAGTTGTTTGATGGTTTCCTGAAATATCCCTTTAAGTGTTAGTTTGCATTTCTCTTGTGGAATCCTCTCAAAAACACTGGACTGGAAATGAAAAGGTATTATACTACAGAGTCAGCCATTTAATTGTGCAAAGGAGGCTAGCTATAGAAAAAAATATATATATATAGAAATATATATATATATAGAAAATATATAAAATAAATCACTTTGATGTTCCCTTCACTGTGTTTTTGATGGTCTCTCATGGCAGGATTATGGTCTCCATATTGCTGGTGCAGTGTGTGAGTGGGTGGTTGCCCTCTGCTTCGTTATCCACTTTGGCACATACTGTTGTGAATTTAAAGTAAGTCCTGGGAGGTAGCAAAGGTCTGTTGTCACATATTTAGCCAAAATAAAGTGGGATTAAAGAAGAAAAAAAGACAGAAGGGAACAAACCAACAAACAAAAACAAACAAAGTGAGAGAAAGAAAATGATAAAGTCAATGAAAGAAGATTGAGTGGAAGATTGTTCACTGCTTATCAAACATGACTTGGCTTGAAAATGGCATCTTTCCTGTATTTACCACTATTATTGTCATTGTGTAAAAATCACTAATGTCTGTGTCTTTTACTTCTTGTGTTTCCCCTCTACAGGACTTTACCATCACAGTGACAGCCAACTTTGGGAATAGTTATGAACAACTTGGGCAATAGTTATGAACAACATGGGGGATAGTTATGATCTGTTAAAAAAAAAATATATTTTCAATGCAATTTTAAAGGAGCATGTTGTTTGAGTTGGGAGAGGGGTTAGAAGCTGTGACACCATCACATTAATTTTGTGTTTACACACTCTAGGGATAAGTTTGCTGTTGTCTGTCGTGAGACACTACCCTACGGCGTGGGTGAAATCATTCTTATTTTTGCGTGGTATACCACTGAGACAAATCGTTTTTTTGTGGGGTTTTTTTTGTTTGTTTCAGAGGGTCAGAGGGAGCCCTGCAGAGCTGTATAGACTCAATAAAACTTAGAAACCCAAACAAATCTCTTAACTAAACAATCTAGTTGTCTGTAGCCAATGCCTATATGACTGAAATGCTGGTAATGGTGGACGAATGTAGTTTTGATAAAGCTGCACCATGTAGCCTGGCCATGTCTTAGCACTTCTGCTTGATTATCATCTCCCTACAGTGCTAGTCCAAAATTTGATCGCATTGAGCTTGTTGTCCAAGGAGGCATTTTAACCTGATCCAATCAGCAAACCGAGGGAGGTGTTGTGAATGCTATCAGTCAAGGCAAGCTATCAGTGGCTGATCCAATCTAATTACTGCTTATTCATAGTGAGTAAGATAGTTGTTGTGTATGATCTCAATATGCTTTGCTCAGTAAGGGGCTTATAAGATGATAGTAAAACAACTGTTGTTCTCAGGAGCAGTTATTCTCAAATCAAAGAATTTAGGACACTATTAGGTACTTGCAGTTTTGGGTTTTGATCCTGTGAGTAAACCATCTTTTCTAAGTATTACTGTAGGAGAATAACTGTTCCTGTTGTACTACTGCCTTATATGCCCCATACTAACCAAGGCATATCAAGATCATAATTCATATACAACAACTAACTTACTAACTACGTATAAACAGTAATTAGGAGTTTATATTGGAGAAATTCTTAATTAATGGTCTATTATGGGTAGAATAAGCTCATGTAGAATCAGGTATTAATAAGTGAATTGTAATGACAATCAAATGGCTAGTATGTTACTAATTTGAATGTTAATAAGCTGCTAGTTGCTGATGAATATGTGTACCCTAATCTAAAGTGTTACCCAATTTTTTGTCCACTGCAGATGGTGATGGCATTAGATGCAGTGTTGTTAGCAAAACAATGCTAACGTTATGTGTGCCAGTTACACAACAACATTGGACAACCAGTTAGTTTTGTTTGCCATATTAGCCCCCATAATATCCCTTGACATGTAGCTCATTTGTGTTTTCTAAGGTAGCCTACATCAAACATCTACCTGTGTTAGTCAATGCATGTGTCTTAAGTAATGCTAAGAAAACTGTGAAACCACAGTTACACATGACACTGACATGAATACACCTCCTCATCAAAAGCATCAGTATAAGGTATGCAATTCAACAGAGTTCTTCTACAGGGCATTGGTGGTGTAGTGGTTAAGGAACCTAGCTAGCATACTAGTAGCCTCACGAATTTGGGTTTGAAACGGCTGCCACAGTTGTGCCCTTGAGCAAGGCATTTAACCCTAAGTTGCTTTATAGGGAAAACTGGCCCTGATGTAATTGATCGCTTTGGATAATGCTAAATGCATAAATATATATTTATTAATATTGATATATTCTGAAATTGTCTTACGCTTTGGCCATTAAAGTAACACTATGTCACTTTTAACCACTGAAACCTTTTTTAGCAGACTATTTGTTTTGGTACCATCTCAAAATTTAATTGAATGGCATATGAGTCATATGAGTGTTATTCCCACCAACCATTCAGAATATGCACTGTATAGTTCAGGGTTGAGGGAAGGAAACCACAAGATTAAAGAAAAAGATTTACAGCATGACATTGCAGACTGTTTTGCAATCAAATACCAAATACTAAATATTCTAGCAGTATCAGTAAGGCTCTGGAAAATGTTTGAAAGGTTGTGTGTGCCTTTTATGTAGTTTACACCAAACTCCAGTGTCTCAGAGCTTATAACAATAAAAACGACATGAATTTTGAAATACTTTAAAAATATTCTTTATTATTATTAATAACCTTTACTTACCTTTGTTTGTGTTTTTCATTACATAGACAGTGCCGATTAGTGAGCGGGACAATAGGCGGACTGAGCAGTCATCATTAGAGGAAGTAATATCAGTGGAGTCTCATTTCTCTCAGTAGCTCCTTCAGATCATTGATACTGACCATTATGTAGTTTTATCAACATAATGTTATAAATTAATTTTTAAAAAGTGAAAGTTTAGGAAAACCTAAATCATTTGTTCTAAGAAGTGGGGGGACCCTGTGTCCCTGCTTCCAATGCCAACTACACCTGCTGTTCGCCTGCTGTTAAGGAAAAAACATTTAGTGTCATTACTCAGATTCCCCAAAACTACTTATAACTACACCCTAACACTGGATATGTGGGCTGTAAAATAAAGTCACACATTGACATTGACACATTGCTTGCCCTGTACTTACTCTGTAATTATGACAATATTGCGCAGAAATTTCTATTTTGTTACGGTGTTCTTACCTACACCTTAAATAATATTACCAAGATTTTACTGAAATAATTTCAAAATTAAAAGTCTGACATGTTCTTGTAACGCACAGACAATCCCTTCTGAGGATTTGTCAGAAAAACAACAGGTAATCACTAACCAAGGACTTCCTGGAAACCTTCCACTAAACAGCAGTTAACAAACACACACACACACACAGAGAGAGAGAGAGAGAGAGAGAGTCATGTAGGCATATATGATTGTTATGTACGTTAATAATGTAAGGACTATGTAAGTCCCCAATTCATAATTTGTGTAACAAGCACTTTCATTACTTAGTTTCAAAGATGAGAAGTTTAGTTTCAGTTCTGGGCTGGTTTTTGTCATTGGCTTTACAAGTGATACAAGCAATACTGCAGTTTTCATGCACGTGTCTATGAAGAAAGAAGGATTTATATCTTATAGAGAAGTGAAAATGTGATGTGCCCGTTCCTCTGCTGCTCTGTGGTGATTTCATTCCTCTCCTCCTGCAAACCTTCAAGCCACTCAGTTTTGTTTCATAGCTTATGACAAATGGTAAGTGGAGTGCATTTATAGTTTTGTAAAATTATTTACAATTTCATCCCTCACATTCATCCATTCATTCAAACACACACACGCACACACACTGATTGGTTAGGAAAGAAAAGATAGATAGATGAAAGTCTTGAGAAAAATTAATGAATGAATTCTGCAGTTTCTGCAGAATAACTGTCACACCACCTAATAAAAACGTAACTGTGAAGACGTGACACTTAAATTGCCAATATCTTCTGACGTGACATTTTCTGAACCACATGAAATTAGCTACGTATGATCACGACAGCATCTTGACGCAAAGATACAGATATGACAGGGGAAATAGAAGAAACTGTGTTATCTTGAAAGTAATTATGCTGATATTGTAATTTTTTCTGATGACATGACATGAATTTTGGTCTTAGCAATGATGGTGGAGAGGATGCCTGCTTTAGATTCCTAAATTTTTAATATTCCTCATCCTCACATATATTAGGGGTCAGCTCAGGGTCAGAAATAAATAAATGGTAACTCTTTATATTAGCACATATGCATTCTCTATTAACAAGCTACTTGTTAACATGCATATTATTAAACATTGCTAGTCTTTAAAAATCACTTATGAATCCCTTATCCTGCGTGACCTTATACCCATAGTAGACCAATAAATAATAATTGCTTCAGTATTACCTCCTAATTACTGATTATGTATAGTAAGTAAGGCAGTTGCTGTATATGAATTATGATCTCGATATGCTTTGTTCAGTAAGGGACTTAAATAGTGGCAGTACAGGAGTTTATTTTGGAGAAATATTTCTATGGGTAGAATAATGTGCAGAATAAGGTATTAATAAGTGATTTGGAATGACTAACAAATGGCTAGTATGTTATCATATGAATACTGCAGCTACAGCTTTTTTTTAAGGTTTGTGGTCTGTATTGGGCTCCATTCTGCCCGTTGGCTGCTGCCATGCAGTTCTGCGACTGAGGAGACGCTGTGACAACAGCTGGCTTTCTGTAATTTCTTGCAAGCTTTCTCACCAAAGTTTTTAATATTCTTCAGCTCCAAATAAACATCCATTCTTTACTTTTATTCAGTTTGTTTTTTTAATTAGTTAGACTGTCATTTGGCCCACAGTATAAAATTCAACATTTAACAGAATTTATTAATATTTGTCATTCATTACCAGTCCTTACCCAGGAATTTCCAGTTTGCAATCTAAGGTGTTATAACCACCAGTCTTTTACACTGTTGATGTTTGATGACTTTATGCCTCCCACTTCTGGTATATCCATAACTGGATGAACTTGACTGTGTACTCACTATTATTCAAATTCTATGTACTGTCTGCTTACTGCTACAATATCCAAATATGTGCATTATGTATCCAGTGTGTTGATATTACTGTAATATGCCCAGATAGATTGTAAATGAGGAATATGCTGATGTAGCCTAATCTGAGTAGAAGAACACAGTTATAGTGATTTGTACCAAATGTAACACCACCCTGTTCTGTATATCAACCATTTGGATGCATGGATAAAAATTAATGCACTTGCTATAAATTTCAATTTCGCAATAAAAACAGTGATTTCCAAATGTATTTTTGCTTGTCTTGTTTTTGACATTGACATTTGATTTCTTTGATTTTTCAGGCTTGTTTCAGTGCATGTGGATTTGGTTACAAGCCCAAAGATAGGAATTTAACAAAAAAAAAAAAAAAAACAATGATTGAAATATGGGTATCCTCTGTGATTTTAAACTACACTGATGCTCAAATTCTGAGCTCATATTCCAAATCCCAGCATCTTATTCATATATCCCCAATCTAGATGATTACTGCAAGTGACCTAGTGCTTATAAAAAAAACTGAAACTAAACTAAAGCCAAATTTCCACATCAAGGATTTGGGAGTTATTCCAGTGTTGACGTGCACAGAAGACGTAGCATAATCATGTGTTTCTTTTTTTTTAATTTCCCTATGGAAAATGTGGTAAGCTTGTGCTTTAGTGGTTAGCTGAATTTTCATACAACAAAATGAGGTTTGATTATCAGATTCGGTGCACAGTACATTCAAACAAAAACAGGTATGAAATTATACATTGATCCAGTCTCGTATATTTATGGTGCCTACAGTACATACACAGATGTAACAATATAAATGAGTATGATAGAATCATATGAAACTGCTTTAATTTTAATTTAATGTCAGTCCGTAATATCCTCCTTACTGTTTGAGTAGAGTATAAAAAAAACACAGTACTGGAAAATATACCAAAAAATATTTATGATTTTGTAAACGACTTAAAGATCATTACAAAAGTTTACAAAGGTATCAAATGATACATAATAAAATATAAAACATGTTAAAAAAACATCAGTATAAAAAATTACTTTCCCCTGAGGATACTTGATTTAGTCATGCTCCACTAACTCAGCTCTCACTGTCAGGCTAAAAAGCTGTAAAAAACAAACAAAGAAAAGAAATAAGCATCAGTTATGTTTGCACAATAACAACAAACAACAACAACAAATCCCATCTAGTTTTTTTTATTACTCTAGTAATAAAAGTCTGATCTATTCACTCTAGTATTACAAGTCTGATCTAGCCTTGGCTTTTTAGAGGCTGTTTTGTTTGAAGTGGGCACCAAACGCTGTGGTAGATCATTGTGCAATACTTTGGCAACCAGCCGGTTGATGTTGCCTAATGTGTACACACTTGACATCTAACTGTCTGTTTATAAACTCCCAATTCTGTGCATACCTTCATGCTGTAATTGAGATGGAATGCTTGATAGAACCGCTCTTAAAGGGAGGCTGCACCCTGGTTATGGATGCGTTAAGTCAAAGACTTATCTTCCATAATGATTAACTTCCAATGTTTAACTTCCAATGTAATCAACAAAACTGGCTACACCAGACGCAAGACTGGTTATCTGATCATCCATCAGCTATGGCCTGTAGCCATAAGTAAATGACTCTACAACAGACAATAGTACATACATCCATTCCCAACACTCCCGTTTTTGAAACAACATTCATGTTTTTGATGGGACTTTTATGAATAGGCTTTACTGGTGTATCAGAGTATCTGATGTCCTGAACCAGTCAAGTTGGTAAATAAATGTGCTACCTCTACACAGAAATAACTAACTAACTAATTTCAAATAATCGTGCACATCATACAAATAGTCTAGCATTTTATTGGCTATATAGATGTCACAAAAATCCACTATCCATGGCATTGCCCAAACATCACTTTAACCTCTTCAGTTTTCTTCCCTTCCCACTTTCTTTGTCTCTGACATTGCCAGGCACATGGTATAATATTGACCTAGAACTGACCTTGAACTCCCCAATGTACGTAAGAAAGAAGAACACAAAGCTGAAGGCCACAGTCCACTCACACACTGCACTGGCAAGACGGAAGCCATAATCCTGTCACAGGAAACAATCAAACACACACGCACACACACACATACAAACAACAGAGAAACACCAAAATTAGTCCTAGGGACACAGTTCTCCTTTTTTTTAGCCAGATATTATGATAACATCACATTATGTAGGGGAAAATCCTTTTATGGAAACTACAACTGCTTACTATGGCTTTTCTCTTTTGTGAAATGAAATGCCAAGCACTGTCATACCTGTTCGTCTCCATTCCAATGTAGTTTTGTGGATTTCACGAGAAGAGCACAGACAACAGCTTCAGGAATTATTTCAGGAAAACGTCAAAATACAACCAAATTAGGTAATCCACTACTAAGAAATGATTTCACCTGCCACGTCATGCATTAGTTTATAGTTTAATCGTCTTAATTCCATGTAATCGTCAATGATTAACTAGCTGGGTAGCACTGTACAAACACAACTGTGGTGCATTGCAGTTACTGCTGAGATGAAGGCCTCATATTTATATCTAAACAGATAGATCTATCAGTACATATGAGACAGACAGACAGACAGACACACACACACACACATATATATATATATATATATATATATATATATATATATATAGAGAGAGAGAGAGAGAGAGAGAGAGAGGGAGAGAGAGAGAGAGAGACAGCTGACCATTTCAGAAAGACACGCTTAATGACAATAAGACATTGTTATCATTCTGTGATAATGGCATTAGAGTCCAGTGAAGGCTGAGTAGCCTGGAAAGGATACTTGGAGCCAGGGCTAGGAAGGCAATAGTGGCGATGAGTGCACGAATCCTACACATGGCTTTAGATGACCCAAAGGGATGGGCCTGGTAGGAAATGTAGGTCTGGATAATAATGTAAATTACTCCAGTCAAGAAGAACAGCAAAGCCCCCAAGTCATGGACCACTGTCACAACTGTCTCCTATGACAGAGAAGGAGAAGAGATGTTATCAACAAATGTAGGGGGAAAAAGAAAGGTCTA
Organism: Tenualosa thibaudeaui; assembly: GCA_027481765.1. Taxonomy (NCBI): domain Eukaryota; kingdom Metazoa; phylum Chordata; class Actinopteri; order Clupeiformes; family Clupeidae; genus Tenualosa; species Tenualosa thibaudeaui. The sequence continues at coordinate 8,243,955 of JAIFZK010000022.1, forward strand.
TAACTGACATAATGAATAGTAAGAGGAAGAGCTAAAGGAGAAATCTTGTGTAATTAAATCCATAGCCCTGTTGTTTGAGGTCATTGAGTGCTGTCTGCAGGATAAAAGAAAAAAATCATACAACATAGACCAAATATCAAACTGGCAGCTAATGTTAACTGAATGGGGCATAGGAAAATTAAACTAAAAGTACATTTCTGTGCCCCATTCAGTTAGTATTAGCTGTCGGTTCACCATGCGGTCTATGTTGCATCAAATTTTCTGTTTCTTTTTCCAACCGATAGCACTCAGTGGCCTCAAGTAACAGGGCTATGGATTGATTCACACTGGATTTTCCTTTACAATCACTCTACCTGAAATGTGGCGACCACACACATTCCAAAACATGACAGCAGTCCAAATACAAAAGCAATCAGATTCACCACTGGACGAACCCCACCAGTCTTCTCAATCAACCGTTCAATGAACTTATACCGCGCATACATAGTACCCACACCTGCAAAGCAACACATAATGTGTAAGCTAAAATATGTGAACAATAACATTCATTAACATTATAATTAAAATTTAATCATAATTCAATTAATTCATTCATTTCAGGTACTTTTGTGACATCACATGAGATGAAAGGCAATTTTTAATTTGCACTTATGAAAGTGCAAGATGGGAGATGAGGAACAGTTTCACTTCTAGGGTGTTTACTGCAAATCTTCACAGCACAAATCAACAAGTTTGGTCATAGTTTTCATACACACACAACACACACACACGGACACACACACAGCCTGTATATGGATTATTGTTGTTCCCCAGAAAAGGAAGTAAAAGTCTGATGGACTGAAAATGAAGATGCATCACATGTAATGTGGCTGGCGGAGACACCTCAGATCTACCCCCCAAAACCAACCGAGCACTCTCTGGAATTTCCTGTCATAGAAAAGTGGTGTTTGTAATCCCTACAGCTGCTTCAGCTAATGATGGCTATTGACTGTATACAGTTTTGTTTAGCAAGTCCTCAATCATCATAAATCTTTTACAGTTGGACATATTTTGGATTTTTGGGCCTACCATAATCTGATGAGGATTTCAATCTACAGTTATATGAACTAGGGCGAGCTCTAGCCTTTTACCCTACCTCTACCCCTCTACCCTTGCTCAGATTGAGTATTGCCTCCTCTTTCGTACAAATACAAGTAAAAAGCAAAAAATTAAGAAAAGCATTGCGATATTCCCCTAAAATGCCAGGAAATTATGTGAATAAATACAATGCAATGTGTAATAAAAAATAACTGCGTCATAAATGATTGTTCCTACCTGTCATGGCTGTTATGGAGGTCATGAGTCCAAATATACAGCTCTCTGGAGGGGTGTCTCCAGTATCACTAAAAAGAAATCAATAACAGAAAGTTATGTTAGAAAACAGAATCATCCCTTATAATCGCGTAATGTGGTGGAGCAGTGGTAATGTCATCCTCTTATAATCTCGCAATGTGGTGGAGCAGTGGTAATGTCATCAGCTGACAACCCGCGTACGGTTCATAAACCCACTATTGTGGGTTTGTCAAGAACTCATCATTGTGAGCAATGCATCAACTAATTGGTCAACCTTAACTTTATTTTTGTTATTTGGGTGTTATTCATTTTGTATGCGAAATCCCGTAGTTTTCAACGTTGCAAACTGAGAACACCTTGACACTTCAGGAGGAAATTGAGCAAAGAAGCTGAAAAAGTTTTTAGAATATTTAGAATCAATTCTTTTAAAACTTTTAATTGACTGTGACTTCATTATTTATCAATGAGGTGAGTGACACACAAAAACTACACAGTGGGCCTTTAAATGTTTCAGCTCGGCTGAGATCGGAGATAACTGAGATAACCGAGATAACTGTTTGGTTCAACAGACTGAGAGTTTATTGTATCTCTAATAGTAATAAAAACACTAACCACGTCAAAATCCAATGATTTGCCTTTGTCTTGTTTTTACAATTCATATTTACAAACATACTGGATGTACGAATTGTTATCATATGGAGACTTACCTGATATAGGGCCAGATGACAACAACATCTTTCCGTAATACAGCAATAACATAGTTAACAACACAAGCACTACAGGCACTAATAACCAAAAGAAAAGGCAAAAAACAAGTTCCTTCCATGCAACAAAACATTGCCATATGTGGCAGTGTTCATAGCTTCCAGTTAACTACTTTGAGGTTGTAAAGAGCCTTGTGGCCAAAAAGCCAAAGGTCTGTGTGTGTGTGTGTGTGTGTGTTTGCGTGCGTGGCGGAAAAATTAAAATAGTCTACCAAACATGCTATTCTAAGAGTTCACTCAGACAGTTTTAACAAGCTCAGCTATGGTATGGCAAATGGCTTCACAGCATTATATGTTTAAGGGATAACCTTGACCTGGTCTCGTTTCTCCTTTTTTTTTCTGTAGCACCTGCTTTAAGCCACAAGCAATGTTATTACCCATTAAGAGATTAGTTTTGTTTCTTTTTCTCCTCTTCTTTACTTCCCTTTTTTGCTTTTGTATTCTTCCAATCAGTTCATCTTCTGGCACATAACATCTTCAAAATACATTACATGTGTCTTTCTAGAGTCTTAAATCATTCATTTACAGTAAAAAACAAACATAAAATTGCTATGCCAGAAAGCAACAATATGTCTATGTAAGTTTACAGATTTGAGGAGAGAAGTGAGGTTTCAGGTTTGGCCTTCTGAGGGAAACAATTCTTCATGTGTTAATTTAGTCAAGTTTTCTGGACTAGACAGTTTGCAAAGCACATGTTTACAGAACATGATTTTAAGGGAAATAATATATAATAAATACCTATATATATATATATATATATATATATATATAAACTTTCTAATAACAGGTTTCCCTTGTGCTATAATAGAATGAGGGTTGTCCCTTCAACTGTTGAGCATGTAGACAGCCTTCCTGGTGTTATCACCTTAAGAGCTGTGAACATGGCCTTCCTTCCTGGCATCGGCATGCAAGCACAGAGACTTTAATGACGTTTAGTGCAGCCTCTTTTAGTCAGGTTATATGAATGATAACTTAACCCGACTGCCACGATGCCTGGGTCCTTTTAGATTCTATGGCTGACGTAGGTTCGCTAACTGTACTTTCTAACGTGAAAACATGTCGACATGTCATACAGATCCCTATAATAGGCCTAACGTTACCCCTCGGTGAACCTTGACCCATCACACAGCTGGAATATGGCGCAATGCCGCGATGCTAGAGAGGCGCAGAGGTTGAGGAGAAATCGAAACTGTTTTGAACTTAGAGGTTTATTCATGTTTGATCCCTAAACCACCAAACAAAAGTAATGGCGACTATTCCACTATCCCAAACAAGTATTTGAATGCCTTGTTTCACTTTTTTTTTGTAGGTTATTGCGTGCACCTTCCGCGTACAAATTCTTTTATCGCAAAACTCTTAACGGTTTAGCACCTTCCTGTAACAACAATTCAGAACACGACACAGACTTACCTGATATATGGAAAGATGACATCAATGTCCCTTCGCAAAGCAGCTATAGCGTAATTAACTATAAAAGTACTTGAAGAAGAAATGACCAAAATGACTGGTAAGAGGCACGTTCCTTCCATTGTAGCCTACAGGCATTATCAGTGAAGGTGGTCAACCATTGTTTTGAATTTTTTTTTTCTTCTGTAGAGTGTGAATGCTACAGCAGATATAAGTCTATCCGTCTTCAAGTAGGCAACTAGTTTGAATGCCCACACTAAAATCGAGTAGGTAGGGTTCGTTCGGGTGGCGTTAATGAGCTACTGTTGCTTTCCTGTAGCCTATGACGTGTTTCGTGGGACTGAACCAGATCTCGGACTCTCTTCCTTATTTTCTTCCATCACTTCTTCTTTTAGACGCTTCCAGTCATCAGTTTTCTTTCTTTCTTACTTTCTTTCAACCCTTATCTGTGAAAACTATAAGTGAATTGTCTGTCAAATAAAAGAATGGTTAGTGGTCATAGCTCCTGCGTATGGTCAAATTACTAAATGAATTAATAAGCAGCAAATTCCTCCACTTAAAAATCAATTCATTAATTATTATTACCAATAATAATAATAATGATAAAGCATTTTTGTATTGCAACTTGTATTGGAAATTGCACTGTATTGCAAAAAGTCAATGTTTTTGAAGAATATAAATGAACCATCAGGCATACTGATGAACTAAAACCTATTCGCTGGATATGTTAATGTTCCATTTTCAACACAAACTCATACACTGGATAAATTAAATCACGTCAAAATAGTATAGTTTTAGAAAATAAAAGGCCTAATGCTCATTATACTGTTTTCCAGAGGTGTAGTCGGGATTTATCTTGTTAGGGTATGCGATTTTAATGATGGGAGGCCTAACTGCAAGCAATGTCACCCCCCGCCTCCAGAACATAGTATGGTGCATGCACACAAAGACGTCATAGCCTCACTCTTTGATGGATAAAATAATTGCCTACAAGAATCTGTAGCAAAGTAGGCTGGTTGTCAAAAGGCGATAATATCACTATGTCATCCTGCAATGCTAAGCTAACATTTCTTATGACAGAGGAGAAATACAATGAAATACAAAAACTGCTCCAAGAAGTGGGGGTACACTTTAACCCCGCATCCAACGGCCACTACACCCCTGCCTTTCTTCCGTCCTCTATACCATTCACAGAGTATAATCCTGCACTGTATAGATGGATATAGGTGGACAGCTAATACATTTGGCCTGTACTATTTTGGGAAAATAAGTTTACATATAAGTTTACAATAAAATTTATATATTAAGCATAGTCTCATCCTTCAAAAAAGGTAGTTTTGTTGGGAGATGCATCACCCCACCCCTCAGCCTTTGACCTAAAACTTTTGCATATTTCAGTAGCCTAGATATGATAGTCCATCTACACAAAGCATTTCAGAAAACGTACAATACAAAAACAATTTAGCTAAAGTTAAGAGATATCTATAGCCCTAATAGATGATTTTTGACCTATACACCAGCAACATGCCTCCACGTGGTTAAATAATTGATGTAAAGAGGATGACAAGACACAAATGCAATGTTATCATTTGTTCGAAGAGCGTGGTACCATTGCAAAACTACTCACTGCCCGCAAACGTTACAAGTCGGTCTACCGGTCAAGGACCACCCCGTTGGCTGTTGGACTTGGTAATACACCTTCCAAGTTCAAAAGAGGGCGACATAGAGAACTTCATCTCGGTCTCAACCGCAGAAGAAGCTGAATGCCGCGACTGTTAAAGCAAAACCACACGAGTATGAACGGAAATAGTGTTAAAAGCGTCAAAATAAAACGAATACTAAAATCTTAACTAAATCCTTTAGTATATTAACAGTATATTTACAGCCCCAAATGTAGCCTCCAGACTACAGACCCATATTACAACTGTTAGATGGTTGTTACATATTATTTAGAAAAAAGTTCAATAAGAAGGCTGCCAGGATATTTTAGTTGGAACCAACGGACATTTACTTTGAAAACATGCCGCAGAGACGATAGGCTATTGAAATGTCAACCCACTGTCTGGGTTACACTGTGCTTGTTTACATTTAGAAAAGAATGTGTTATTATGTGAATAGGGTTCATTTTAGTATAGCGTTAATTGAAACTGTCCGGTTTTCTTGATGCACTAAAATGCCATTGTGAAACATCATTATACATCTGTGTTAAGGAAGACAAGCATAGCGCATAGTCTGGCTTGCGTTTTGAACTTTAATAACACAGCATAAGCGAGAACGTTTTCTCTTTTCGTGTAATAATGCGATCACTGAGTTTTGTTCAGCGGATTAGTTTGGATTTCACAGGATCTCTGTTCCCTCATGCAATATGCCTTGGAGACGCCGATAACGATTCGGTAAATGACATCTTGTAACTTGTAACGTTAACTGATTCTGATAACTGACTTCATAAGTGTGATGCTGCAGCAGAGATGCGGGTCAATATTTCAGCCACCGCAGGCATATGTAAATATTTTGGCTACGCAGAATACTCCCACTCAGCCTTGCTAAGTTTGTCCACAATTCTTCATATGCTCAAATGCTTACTCTGTTTTGTACATTTTCATCACCATAGCTGAATGAACTAGTTGTGGGCGACACGAGTGGAAAGCTGTTTGTCTACAAAAACGATGACTCAAAACCATGGATAACGCGGACATGCGTGGGCATGGTCAGTAGATGGCTGAAGAACAGTCGATATATTTATGGTACACTTAGAATAAGAGTCTTGATGAACAATGCCTTTCTTTCTCCTCAGTTAACGTGTGTAGGAGTGGGAGACATCTGCAATAAAGGAAAAGTGAGTAACAGAGGTTGATGCACTAACACAAAGAAAATAAATGAGTTGGAGATGGAAATAGCCTATAACTTTTTTTCAGATCTATCTTATTTTGTGGTAGGCTAGGGGTTGTAACTAGCTTATCTGACTGGTCTTCCTGCAATTTGGGCAAGATACAGTTCTGCAATCTCTTTCTCTCTCTCTCTCTCTTTCTCCCTCTCTCTCTCTGGTTTTGAATTTGTTTATAAAATGTATTTTACTGTCTTAAGTAGGCCATTGCTTCTACTTCCCATCTACTCTCTACTTCCATCTCTTGTTTACTGTCTTCTTTACTTTTCATCTGTCCCCATCAGAACTTTGTGGTGGCGGTGGGGGCCGAGGGCTGGTTCCATGCCTTTGACCTGACGGCGGTTGGGGGCAAGGGGGGTGACTCCTCTAGCCAGCACGAGGTGCTCTTCTGGGATGACCACAAACCCCTCTTTACTCAGCACATCCCAGCCAACACCAAAGTCATTCTCATCAGCGACATCGGTGTGTGTGTGTGTGTGTGTGTGTGTGTGTGTGGAGTTAGGTATCAAGATAGGAGGACGATGCATTGAGCTATGTGTGTATGTGTATGTGTGAGTGAGTGAGTGAATTTTCACTGTTCACTTTGTAACCATTCCCTGTTACAATGGTGCTCAGCTGTGTTTATGTCCCAGATAACATGAGGCTAGCGGTCCGCTGAAGTTTTGCTTATTGATTCTCATGCCCTATTTCACCATATATGATATTTCTCAGATAGCAACACATTAAAAAATATCATATATGATGAAGTGTCAGCAGACCGTTGGAGAACTGATGAGCAAAAACACCAGCTGCCAGACCTCCCGCTTGGCCTCCGATGGGCAGACCACCAGTCTCTTGCCATCTGGGGTGTGTTATCATTTCTGTCATTGTGTTTGTGTGTGTGTCTGTGCGCGTCAGATGGAGATGGTCGCTGTGAGCTGGTGGTGGGCTACACTGACCGCGTGGTCCGGGCATTTCGCTGGGAAGAGCCGTCTGATTCTTCTGACCTGAACTCTGGCCAACTGGTGCTGCTTAAAAAGTGGCTTTTGGAGGGACAGGTAACAGCACAACATAGTCAGTGTTCTCTAGGGCATTATAGGACACGCAGAGTCAATCCCTGTTCTTTGATGTTGCAGAGTGCTGTTGGTAGGTATAAAACATTTGGTGTTTTGTTCCAGGTAAAATACAAGAAATCCACTTTGTCCCTGATTTTTTTAAAGCTGAAACATTACTTATTGTAATGGTATGTACTGTAGAAATAGGAATGTTCCCGGTTTCCAAAGAAAATTCAGGGAAATGTCCCCGATTTCTATCTCAGAATCCTGGTCACCTTCATCCAGCTGTACAAACAGGTCCAATTTTGTGCTTAGCCATATGCTTTCAGCCCACTTTCAGCCCACTTTCAGTCCAGTGGAGAGAGTGCTAAAAATAAAACTCAGATGTGTGTATACAGTTTTACAAAACAAACACAAAGCTTTAATGCCTCAGTGATGTCTTCATCGTGCTGACTGGTTTCTAGGCAAGGTAAGTTTAATTGTACAGTGAATTTGATACACAGAGGTCGTTCAGTGCGCTTTACATGAGTAAAACCAAAGGACAGTAGATGATGCAAAGTCAAAAGCTTAAAAGGATTATTTTTTTTAAATTTCAGATCTTTGATAGTTCAGTTGGTAAAGCAGAGGACTGTAGGTAACCAGTCTCATCTTCTGCCAATTTGCTGTTAGCAAGTAGTAATGTTTTAATTGTGTTGTAGCTTGGATTTTAGTTCTCTATTTTATTTTGTAGCTTTGGATTAAAACATCTGCTAAATGCATAAATGTAGATCTAAATTTAATTTTTGCTGTCAATTTGTGGTCCATTTGCACAGGTGGACAGTCTGTCGGTGACCCCGGGTCCAGAGGGGCTACCAGAGTTGATGGTCTCCCAGCCAGGATGCGGCTATGCCATTCTGCTCTGCTCTTGGACCCAAGAGGGAGCACTAGGACCTGGGGAGGATGAGAGCACAGCACCCACTGCGGGGTGAGGGAATACACACCATACATTCTGTACACGGATACACACGCAGACACATACAGTACACATGCAGTTGCACACACACACACACACATATCCATAAAAACTCACCAATTGGATCTGATAACCTTTACTATTCCATCTGTATGTCCATGTCAATCCCTTTTGACAATGCTCACTTTCTAATGTTTTCCTACTGTCCGTCTTCATCTCTGAACATCTTTTTTCCTTTCTTTCTTTCTTTCTTTTTTTCTTTCTTTCAACAAACTGTTTGCGTGTGTGTGTATGTGTGTGTGTGTATGTGTGTGCCCTGACAGAGAGAACCCCTCCAGGGACGTGAATCTGCACCTGACCTCAGGCCGTATCCACAACAAAAATGTGTCCACACACCTGATAGGGAACATCCACAGAGGTGAGAACATGAGAACACACACACACACATACTCACACTCACATACTCACAGATGTATTCCCTCTCACACAATGATTTACACACATACAGTGAAACAGAGGTTCAAAATCTCTCACACTCTCACACTCACACACACATTTTCACATATAAAAATGCATTTTGGTAAATTCTTGAAGCAGCTGAGGCTGGATGAATAAACCTTGAGTTGCCAAGTGTCCATCACACAGTAGCTTGAAAGGAGATCAATGCTAATACAAAATCAATCCTCTCTGACAATTCATCAATACAGCTCAACAGTTGTTATTACTCTTACTTGCATACGGCATGTTTGAATTCCCTGTAGTCTTTTGGTATTGATGTATTGGTTAGGCTAAGACTTAAAGGAGAAATCTGGTGTAAATCAGTCCATGGTGTTGCTGTCCGAAGCCACCAGGTGCTGGTGGCAGGAAAAAGAACAATTGACCATAATTAGTGAACCAGCAGCTAACACGATATAAATGGGGAACTAACTTACTTTCAGTGTCATTTTCCTATGCCCCAGTCAGTTAACATTTCTGGTTCATTTTCCTACAACTTTGGGCTTTGGATTAATTCACACCAGTTTTGGACCAGTCCTGGACCCTTTAAGACTTAACTAGCATGAATTGATTTCATGAATGGCTGCTTCATACCAGTAAGAGAAGATTCAGGGCTTAGAAATTAGGAGAACACTTTATGTCAGCCGCTGTCCCATGTATAACAAATTCAGTATCCTGACTAAACCCTCATTTTGCTTTTGAGAAATCTGGATATGCTAGGTGTAGGAGTACTCCAAAAGAAACTGCAAAGAAACATGTAAACACCTTATCCCGATTTCTGACAGTTGCTGCAAAAGATTCAAGAGTGCAGCGTGTCAGCAAACAAAGACAATCAAGCTGCACTTTTTGGAATCCTCAGTGAGGACACCACAATAGAACACTTTAGCCTGTAACCAGAATGCAAATATTTAACATGTAAACAGGGATATTAATAATTTGGTTTCTCTAACTTAATTTTATCCCGAATATGATCAAAACTGGGACAAGCCTCATATTGGGGATACTGAAGTGCGTGTAAAAGCAGTCAGTGTCTGCACTATGGCACAGCTCAAGTGATATACCCTCAGCTGTGATTGGAATGACATTTGTTCTATTTGTTGTATCAGTTACCTTGGTAACCAGTGTGTTGATGTGTTCCATTCTATCTGTGTGAAAGCGCTATACACAGAGTGAGAATGACTTACTGGTTCACTTGGGTTTGCTGCCTGATTTTAGGTTGCCTGTAAAAATGGCCTGATGGCATTGAATAAGGCGACAGTGAGGAGATGTCAGTTGGAAGAGTTGAAAGATGATGGACAGGGAATAAGAATTTAAAAGAAATGAAACGGGAGACGGGACAGAAAGAAGATGATGTTACAATAATAATAAACAAACAAATAAACAAATTCATTTCAGGCAAAGAGAGTTCAGACATTTCTTTTGTCTGCTAAATAGGACACTGCTCGTTGAACTGCAGTGCTGTGTTTGGATGCACAAGCAATACATGAATATCCTCTGTCTACCTCTGTCTGCCTTCGCCACATCCATAATGGCCATAAAATCCCACATAGTTTTAGGATGTAAATGATTAAATGATATTTGAGGATTTATTGTAGTCAGCAGTAGAGCTCACATCAGTAACACTGGAACTGTCAATAGATAGAGAGAGGAGGAGGAGCCTAAAGGATTGCATAATGGGATTGTAGTCTTCTAATTGACCAATGAGACTTAAGAGGCCATAGTTTACAGTGATTTTTGAACAGAGCTGTTTGCCGTAACGCAGAATGGTTTTACTGGCACTGAACACGTTTCAGCCAATCATAATGAAGGATTTTAGAGCTGATTATTATATAAATTGAGGGTTTTGTGACTTGCTTCGAGTGTACTGTCCTGATGTTGTCTTAGGATAACTATGGTGTTTGTGTTTGTTGTCGAAGGCTCAAAGGATGACTCCTCCAAGTGTGGCCTGTTTGCCCTCTGCACTTTAGATGGTAAGTATCAGGTATCAAGTATCTGGTTTCGTACATGGCAGTGGATTGGTTTGTGTGTTTGATTAAGACTGTGTGTGTGTGTGAGAGAGAGAGAGAGAGAGAGTGTGTATCACAGCACTGGTCTCATACATGACGGACATGATGTCTTAGAAATGTGTGTTTGACTATGCTTGAGTCGGTGTATGTGTGTGTGAACACACTTGCATGTTCCTGTGTGCCTCATATGTGTGTCTGTGTGTGCACTTAAATGTGTGTTTGTGTATTTTGCCATCTTCGCTTATAGCTACACTAATACATCCATGTGATTCAGCACTGTATCTCGAATCCGAGCTCAGGTCTGATGACTTTTTGCTGAGTCATGCTAATCTATTGCTCTGGGGTCTGCTAGACATCCTGCCTACCTCAATGTGATTGTAGGCGACAGAGAATAAATGTGCTGGCTGCTCTCCTATTAAATTGGACTGTGTGTGTGTTTGTGTGTGTGTGTGTGTGTGTGTGTAGCCTGTGGTTTGGCTGTGGCTAGAGTAGAATAATGCATTGTTGTCTACACCTCCTCATGCAATTACTAGACATGGCAGCTGGATATTAGAGTGTCTGTGAGCACTTGTATGTGTGTGTGTGTGTATGTGTGTATGTGTGTGTTTGTGCTAGCACACACAGAGATGCAAATATAGACCTTTACTTAGCCTTACATGTCATTTCCCTCTTAACAGGAGTATTAACAATTCTAATGAGGAATCCTTTGGAGTGTGCGTGCGTGTGTGTGGGTGTGTGGGTGTGTGTGTGAGAGAGAGAGTATGCTTGAATAGTGTCTCATTGGTACACAGTGAGGTGAAATAAACAGGGAGGAGAACAGTTTGAGAAAGGAATTCTAATTGCAACACCGACCTTGAGACAGTGAGAGATGTTCTAAAGCATGTGTGTGCATCTGTGCATGGAAGAAAAACACACTTTGATCTTAGATGAACTGGCCTTAATTAAATCACTCCCAAAGCTCTAAAATAGTGTCGGCCAATAAATTCAGCCTTCTTTCCTCCATCCCCTGTCTCTTTCATCCCAGGAATGAAAATGATAAAATACTGCACACTACTTTAGCTTGTTCTCTCTCTCTCTCTGTCTCTCTCTCTCTCTCTGTCTGTCTCTCTGTCTGTCTGTCTGTGTGTGTGTGTGTGTGTGTGTGTGTGTGTGTGTGTGTGTGTGTGTGTGTGTGTGTGTGTGTGTGTGTGTGTGTGTGTGTGTGTGAGCATGCGCATTGCACTTCAAGACAAAACACAGATGGGGCACATTAAATAGACTCTGTTAAAGAAGAAAAAAAGAACTCATTACTGTTACTTAACTACCTATGTGTGTCTGTGTATATTACAGGTACACTGAAGTTGATGGACAGCTCAGAGCAATTGCTGTGGTCAGTGCAGGTGGATCATCAGCTGTTTGCCCTGCAGAAGTTAGATGTCACGGTGAGACCGCATGTGTGTGTGTGTGTGTTTGTATGTATGTTAGATAGAGCATGTGTGTGTGATCAATTTCCTATACCATAGTTGATCTTTGTATGTGTGACAGTCAAGAGGATAAAGTGTGTGTGTTCATCACAATGAATGCTTTATGTGTGTGTGTCTTTCTGTTACTATAATTTCCCTCCCTGTTGTGTGGTTGCTATTGTGACTGGTATCTGAGCATCTGTTTCCAGGGTGACGGTCGTGAGGAGGTTGTGGCGTGTGCCTGGGACGGTCAGACGTACATTATTGATCATAACCGCACAGTCGTGCGCTTCCAGTTTGATGAAAATGTCAATGCCTTTTGTGCAGGTGAGATTTTTTTCTCTCAGACAGAAAGACCACAACAGCTGAGCCACTAAGGGCACTTATCTCTCTCTCTCTCTGTGCGTGCGTGTGTGTGTGTGCGTGTGTGTGAGCGTGTGTGTGTGCGTGTGTGTGTGCGTGTGCGTGTGTGTGTGCGTGTGTGTGCGCGTGTGTGTGCGCGTGTGTGTGCGTGTGTGTGTGCGCGTGTGTGCGGGTGTGTGTGTGTGCGTGTATGTGTGTGTATGTATGTGGTTGTGTGTGTGTGTATGCACGCAATATTAATGGTGAAAAAACACTGCTACTTCGAGGCAATACCAAGTGAACTCGTTTTGTCACCTAACACAACTGATATGGCAGTTGTTTATATGATATAAAATTATCACATGCAAATTGAGGAGTTGCTGTGCTCAGTCATAGAGTCCACATAAAGGATGACACAAGTGATATTCCTAGAACAGCCCTTTGATTTTTTCCAAGACTGTATTTCTGTATGTTTGTGTGTAATTTGAGTGAAGATCCTTGCTTTGAACATTTCAGTAACCAGACCACAGGAAAACATAATATAGTTAGCAAACTTACATTTCTGGCTTCAGTGTGCACACAAAGTAGAGATGCTGAGCACTAGAGGGCACTGTTGTGCCTTGAACTCCTGACTGCATATAGTACGAATGTCTGGCTGTTCTTTCTTCATCTCATGCTTTCTCTTTCTCTCACGCTGTCGCACTCGCTTTCATATACACACACACACACACACACACTCTCTCTTCCTTTCTCTGTCTTTCTCTCTCTTCAAGTTTGCTCTATGTATGTATTTGCTCTATGTAGTGTAAAACATAGTTATATTTCCTGATTTTCTGTAGCTGTTGAGACTACAGATTTCTAGTTGTTATTTTTGCACTCTACCCAACTCTACCGACCCCCTCACCCCCATCCCACCATACTCAATCTCTGGATGTCACAGAGGGCTCCTTCTCTCTCTCTCTCTCTCTCTCTCTCTGTGCGTGCGTGCGTGTGTGTGTGCGAGAACATGGCTCTTTCTCTACCACTCTGCCTCCCTGGGCTCCATGTTTGTTTGTCCCCTTCAGGATGTTCTTTTCTTGCCAGTGTTGAATCTATCTATATCCACCCATCTCTGTCTTTTCTGGTCTCTGTCTCTGCTTCCACATGTCATAAATGCCAGTAAACAAAGGTGTTTGAGAGTGCAGAATATTTGATATGTGTTTCGTACATATTTGAAAACATGTCTCTGGATTGCTCCTGAGCAGATAGGATTTCTTCTCTATTTTGAGCAGAGGGCATGATCTAAATGCTGATTCCCACTGTGACCTGTTGGCTGTCTCGTGTTCCCCTCCCCCTTCATGTATCATAGTCTATATGATGGCACGTGTATTGGTGGTAGTGGTGGTGGCCAACTGCATACTGGCATCTGTTAAAGGAGAAATCTGGTGTGAATCAGTCAATAGCCCTGTTGTTCGGGGTCACAGAGTGCTGTCTTTAGAAAAAAGAACCAGAAGATTTGATACAACATAGACTGAATAGCGAACTAAAAACTAATGTTAACTGAATGGGGCATAGTGAAATGAAACTGAAAGTGGGTCTCTATGCCCCATTCTGTTGGTATTCACTGTCAATTCAATATTTTATTTATGTTTCATCAAATTTACTCGTACAATTTCCTACTGACAGAACTCGTGGCCGTCAAACAACAGTGCTATGGATTGATTTACACTTGATTTCTCCTTTAATTTCACTTTACATCATCAAGACAATGTACAACCTGACTTATATTTTCCTTCATTTGCCAGTAAAAAAATATGTCTCACATATGGTACCAAAATGACTGTGGGTCAGAATCAAACCCTGAGGACCCAGATACTGAAATGAGCTACGGGTCGCTTTTTAACCTGGGTCCCTGTATGTGCTTGCGCCTGCATGAGGCACAGCTCCCCTGCCCCTTGTCTTTCTGTTCTCTGATTCTCCCTCCGTGGCTCATAATTGCTGTTTCCCATTCATCATCTTGTCTTCCGTCACACACATATAAAGAGCTACACACACACACACACACACACACACACGCACACACAAACAGTCTCATACACTCAAGCTCCAGTGCATCTCAGCTGGAGATTATAAAGTTGGCCCAATTCCTATAAGAGGATTAAGAAATGTGTGTGTGTGTGTGTGACAGTATGTTGTATGTGTGTGTGTTTGTGTATGTGTGTGTGAAAGAGAGAGTAAATATATGAATGTCACAGTGTGTCACAGAGTGCCATTGTCTGTGTGTGTGTGTGCGTGTGTGTGTGTGTGTTGTGTGTGCTGCATATATCCTTGCAGAAAAAGAAAATTTAATGCACTAGTGCTTCTTCTTCTCTCCAAAAGTATGTACATATGTATACACACATACACACACACACACACACACTTTTTATAGACACGTGGATATTGCATGCATATGCATTAGCTCACAGGTACTTCTTAGAAAGAAGTGCAGCTCACAGTAATTAATTCATCCCTAATGAACTTTTGCACAATGAGCCCAAGCACACTAACAGCCACGACGCCTTCACACACCGCACAAATACCCATTTACACTCAGCTGCTGACCATGACTAATGCTGAGGTGTGTGTGTGTTTGTGTGTGTGTGTACACACATGCGTGCTTGTGTCTGTATGTGTGTGTGAGAGAGAGAAACATGTGACTTGGTTCATTAGTGGCATTAAGTGTATGCATATGACTAATGGATTCAGTGTTCATGAGTGTTGATGATTTAGAGACAATTAAGAGTTCTCTCTTTCTTTGTTCTTTCTCTTCTCTCTCTCTCTCTCTTTTTCTCTCTCTGGGTGGTAGACATGTTATGGGTACTTATGTTAAGTTATGGGTTTAGAGAGGGTTTCTATATTCGCCTGACTTATTTACATTAAATTTTTACATTCACTTATTTTGACTTATTTACATTAACACACTTTTGTGTTTGTGTGTGTTTGTGTGTGTGTGCAGGCCAGTACACCTGTAAAGAAGGCAGGAACAGCCCATGTCTGGTGTACGTAAGCTTCAACCACAAGATCCACATCTACTGGAGAGTAGAGCTCGAGAGGATGGAGCCGACCAGCCTTATCAGAGTCTTAGAAGAGAAACCTCAATACAGAGACCTGCTGCAGCGGCTAGGAGTGGGTGAGTTTGTGTGTGTGTGTGTATGAGCGTCTGTGTGTGTGTATGTGTGTGAGGATAGAGCCGACCAGCCTTATCAGAGACTTAGAGGAGAAAACTCAATACAGAGACCTGCTGCAGCGGCTAGGAGTGTGTGAGTGTTTGTGTGTGTGTGTGTGTGTGTGTGTGTGTGTGTGTGTGTGTGTGTGTGTGTGTATGAGGATGGAGCCAATCAGTACAATACCTCAATACAGAGACCTGCTGCAGTAGCAAGGAGTGGTTGGGTGAGTGTGTGTGTGTGTTTTTTCAAGTGTGTGCTTGTGTGTGTGTGTGTGTCTCTAGCCTTAGCATGTGACTTCTGTGTGTGTGGAGGAAAGCAGGGGGTGGGTGGAGTTCCTACACTCATGTATGTGTGTATGAGGTTAGGGGTCTGTGTTTGTGTGTGTGTGTATGTGTGTGTGCTCGCATATGCATGTTTGTGTTGCACCTTGTTCTGTGTGGCAGATGGCCCCTGTACCTGTGTTTCCACTGTATAGTCGGAATCCAGGAGAGGGCAACTAACACCCCACCCCCCCCCCCCCACACACACACCCACACACACACACACACACACAGTGCACATTTTCCCATACATGCTAATACTTTGATATTCTTTGCACCGTATTGTTTTCCATATTTCACATTTGTCAAGAGATGATTCAAATACACATGAATGCATGGCTGCATAACTGGGACATATGAGCATGTAAGCAGATGAAGATATCACACATACACAAACATGCTCACAAACATGCTCACACACACACACACACACACACACACAAATACACACATACACACACACACACATACACATACACACACACAGAAAGAGAGAGAGGCTCCCTAATGATGGAGTTCCTGTGGATTGTGTTAATAATTTAACCCCTGGGTCTGTTGTTGTGTTTCAACATGAGTCACAGACCTGCACCCTTACTTTAAGGCTTACACAACTCCTACAATACAACAGCACCCGAGAGAGGAAGAGAGGGAGGGAGGGAGAGATGGAACAAGGGAGAAAGGGAGGAGTGAGAGAAAAAGAAGGAATAAGAGATGAAGGACAGGGAAAAAGTGAAGATGAGTATCATGGTAATAGAGCTACATTACAAATACATTTTTAGTGTCACTAAAGAATTACATAAACTGATATTATAACTGATGAAGTATATCATTCAGTTCATATGTGCCTACAGGAGATTTAAATGTAAAATGATGTAATTATCATGTAATTAAATTACATTTTCACATGATTTTCAAAGGCAAAAGGTTCCATTAGGAAGTTTTCTTGGCTTCAACATCATGTAAAGAAGTGGAGTTCTGTTACCACATGATTTTCCCCAGATAGATTTTCAGATTTGCCTACCATATTTCTGTCTTCACAAAGCGTCAAGATAGATCTTTATCTGATTCATTTATCTTTATCTTGATCTGATTTTGTTCACTAAAACTACCAGTAATGCAGTTCGCCTTAAAAGGAAAGATTTCATCTGTCACCAAAAGAGAGAGGGAGAGGAGGCAGAGCAAAAGAAATGGACATGTGAGAAAGGAAGAAAGAAAGACAGATGAGAACGAAAGTAAGTATGAAACAGAGGGAAGACAAGAGCAAGAGACAGGGGGCAGTAGTGTAAAAGAATGATGGAAAGACAGAAAGAAAGAATGGATGGATGATGGATGGACATTGGAAAGTATCTGATGACGAGTTTAAAAACACTATTCAATTAAACTGCACTCTGGTCGCCCAAAATAGCCCTGTGTTTGGGACACACAATCATGGATGTATTGTGTTCTAACCTTTATTGTTCCCTGATTTATTCAGTGTGTGTGTGTGTGTGTGTGTGTGTGTGTGTGTGTGTGTGTGTGGTTTTCATTTCCATTAGTCTACAGTCTACACAGACAGACACACACACAGTCATCATCATGAGCCCCTCATCAGCAATGGGACATGCATTAGCACACACACACGCCATAACAACTCCATAATAACTGACAGACATTAGTCACCAACACACCACATTCTCACTCAGCAAACAAACACTATCTTCAAACTGTGTGTGTGTTGGTCATGCCCATCAATCTACTGACACACATACCATACACATACACACACAGTCTTCCATAGTCTCAGACCCAATCAACAGAAACACCCACCTGTATCCAGCACACAGTGATGACACACACACACACACACACACACACACACACACCATCTATTCTGACAGACAGAACACCAATATACTATCCAACAAAACACTACACAGTCACTATCTTCCACCCATCTGTGCAATTAACAAACACCTACACACACAACTGCAAGAACATGCACACACACAGGCACAAACATGCACATGAACGCACAGAGAGACAGATGCACACACAGTCAGTATCTTCCACCCACTTGTGCAAAACACACACATTCACACACACACACACACAACTGCAAACGCATGCATACACATGGACACACACACACGTACACACATTCATCTTAGCTCCACTGTTAGCGTCCCTGAGTGAGAAAGTCTAGTAGGCTTGTTACAGAAGTGACAGTGAAAAACCCATCTCATGTCACTTATCCCTGCACAGGTGGCAAGTGTGTGTGCGTGTGTGTGCACTGTTGAAATGTGTGCAGTGATCTGTGAGGGTGTGAAACCATGTAATTTCGATGTCTGATGTGCCGTGTGTGTGTATGTGTGTGCATTCTCTGCCCTCTCTCCCCTTTACCCCCTATGCTATGATTCCTCAGCTGTAGCACAAGTGGCTAGTACTTTATAGTGCCTGGATTCATCACAGAGCTCAACCCATTATGATTAAAGGGGTATTCCAGCACACTTCAACCCATAGCCCTGTTGTTTGAGATCACTGAGTGCTGGCAGTAGGGAAAAGAGCAAAAAAAAAAAACATGAACTGAATAGGACATTTCGACTGGGCATGATGGTCCTGATGCTCCATGCTCCAGCAGGGGACAGCTAGACAGCAGAAAAGACTCCCTCTTATAATGCATGCCATACAAGTGTCGCGCATAGAACGTGTAAAAGAATTGCGTAAAAAGTGTAACTTCTTCAAAAGATTTTCTGATGTTAGGTCTCATAAATCATATGTAATCATTCTTAAATGTTTCTGTATTCATTTCTGAGCAACATTATGTGTAAATTTACTAACGATTTTCAACTTCCAAGTCGCTCTTAAGTTTTATTTTCCTTGCCTCTTTCAGTTAGTAGTTAGTATTCTCTATATTTCCATTTTCCCTTAGCAAAACCCATCAAAAAAGTCTACCTTAAGAAGTCTTTCTTGCCTTATCTTTGTGATTATTTAGTTGTTTTTGTGTTGTTAGATTAAACAACTCTTCCAGCTATGTACTTGTATAGGCTATTCAGAGTCTCTCCATTTGCTCAGTTAAGCTTATGATCTCTGTCCGCTCATAATAATGGCTCCCTAGAGGGATTTCCAAGATGGCTGCCAAGATGGTAGGGTGAAGCTTGCTCAGAAGTGGCTTTGATAAGGCCACTTTTTGTCTCAGTGTTGAAGGTTACAGTGGCAGTCTCAGACATGAAGCTGGTGAAGTGCTAAGCAGCACTCCAGGCTATGACATAAAAGTGTGTGTGTGTATGTGTGTGTGTGTCTGTGTGTGTGTGGGTGTGTGTGACAATTTGGAGGAATGCCAATACAAAAATGTGCTCCCATGGTACCAAATCCATTAAACACAGTCTTATCCAAACACTGACGGAGCAATGCCATAGTATTACCAAACTGATGGGTCCTGACTATACTCCTGAAGGAACCATGTTGCCTGCACAGATCTGTATATGTTAGAAATGTACCAACTGATCCTGATGGTTTTGTGTGTGTGTGTGTGTGTGTGTGTGTGTGTGTGTGTGTGTGTGTGTTTACAGACCCTAATGACACTCATGTTGTAAGGAAGTTGATTGGAGACATTCTGTATGGGAAGACCCAGAGCCCTCCTCGGACACCAGCTGGTCTCTCACCTGAACTTTAACCTTTAACTCCCATCATCCCTGTAAATACACCTCATCAATAAAGGACACTCAGACTCTTTTTGTCTCTGTAAACTACCATGGAAACCATAGAGGAGGCCAATTAGTGTGATGATGTTGCCATAGAAACACCATGCTAGCAATCAGTATCATGCAATGTTGCTGTTGTTTTTTTTTTAGTTGTGTTCAGCTGTCTGTCTTGTTTATATTGTGAAGTTTATGTTAAATAACATTTTTTGGTTGTTTCGACAAATGTTTGATAGTTGTGAGTTCCTTATCTATATCACAGCAGGCTGGCCTAGTTTCCATAGAGATTTCACCATGGTAATGTCACTAAGTGATAAAAGCATCTGGGTTTGTTTACTGCAAAAGTTTTGGCACGAGGATACACTCACTGCCTGCCTCCGATGAGTTTGGCTCGTCAACAATCAGGCCAATTTCATGCTGCCCCTCTTGAAATGAGGCAGAAAGGCCACAATGAGTGTTCAGTATCCAAGAGATCATCTCCTGAGGAAACTTTCCACCACACACACACACACATACACACAGACGTAAACACACACACATACACAAACACACACGCAAACATACACACACACGCAAACACACACACACACACACACACACAAACATACACTAACACACACAACATGCACAGGAACAAACTTTTTTGATCTTATACACAGACACAGGAACAAACTCTCACATATATACACACACACACATACATAAAGGTGTATGCATACATGAGATACCATAATTAGGTTCTTCCACAACCCTCACAAATCGACCTGTGAATACACACACACCACACATATCTTCCTTACTTTGCTATGTGATATGTCCCTGAGGGAGGTTTACTAATCTGTCTCTCAACACTGGTCTCTTCTCTCATCCATTAGCAATGAGGAAGGAGACTCTGTGGTTTCGGCAGGTGAAGGACATTCAGACACAGATACACACTCACAACTGCCTTTGTGTGTGTGTATGTTTGTGTGCGTGTGTGTCGAATCCGGTAGCTAAGGCTCAGGTGTCCTGATGCACTGAGACTCTTGAATCTGCGTATGTGCGGATTTGTGTTGGTGTGTGTGTCTGTCTGTGTGTGTGTGTGTGTGCATGCATGCAGTTAAATAGTGTGTGGATGAGGGTGTTGTCTGAGTAGCAGTAGAAGCTTAGTCTTAGGTGCTTAGTCTTTACATGCCCCACCCCAACCACCACACAGACACACATAAACACTTACTTTTAGACTCTAGCACCTTGTCTTTAACACAGATTCCTTCAAACCCTCAGTCTCACACTTCAGGAAAAAGCTGGTCTGCAGGTACTGGAGTGAATGAAAGAACTTCAGTAGTCAGACTCCGCACATTACAACAGGCTTAACTACAGTACGGAACAAGTTCAGTTTGCCTCCTTAGACTTTGTTGTTGTTGTTGATGATGATGATGTCTCTGGGATGATGCTGTGACTGGGTTGAATTTGTCATTCTTTGTGAAGCACATTTCAGTGGTCACAGTTATGCAGACACACACACTGTCTGTCAGCTCACTACTAGATGAAGCATGAGAATTTACCTTATTGCAATGCTCATACACACACACACACACTCCCCTGTTCAGTGTTAAACATTAGCAGTCAAACAGGATATAGACAATGCACAACACACAGAGTCACTGGAAGACTAGACACAAGATGATGTCAACACAACACCACTTTTCAAAGAGCTTTTGAGTACAGTGTCTCAGAAATGAATTATAGTGTAGAATGACGACCCACCAATGTTTGTTGCTTATGGTATAATCTAAAATGGATAGTTATGGTTGTAATGGTTTGAATCGTGTTCACTTGTTAAATCTCCTATATGCCACAACTCAGGCTGCATTTTGTTCTGTAGCCTATTGCAGTGCCACACAAAAGTTACGGTGCCTTTATTTGCGTGTTACTTGGCAACCATTCAGCTAGGGAAATATATTTATTGGTGGAGGAAACATTATAAATGAATAAATTGCTACAATTCTCGCTGTTGTGTCTAGAAAAGCAATAAGACACTTGAGTTGTAGGTTATGCTGGTTTTACAGTCATAATATTGAGATTATCAAATAGATTCATGATTGTCTTTATTACATCTCATTATACAAGTATAAGAGAGTAAAATTCTTGTGTTTTGCTCCTCAAAAAAAGTATGTGTGTGTGTGTGAGGGGAGGGAAAAAAGTGTTGTAGTGCAAAGACACAGGCTTAGGCTGTCTTTGTTTCCATGTTCATAAGTCAGCTTGGTGGTCTGGAGTCTGGTGGTCAGAGTCTTAAAAATTCAATATCACTTGCCTGGTAGAAGCCGAAACATCCCATGACCAGGATAGCTGGGATAGCAGGATAGCCATACTGAATCTTTTGGCCTTTTTGATGCATCGCCTGTAATATAAGTCCTGAATGGAGAGCAGATCACCTCCACAGATGCCTTGTGCAGTGTGCACAATGCTTCTAGAGCTTTTCATTTGGTTGCAGAGCAGCTTCCAAAGCACGCATTGATGCCTCCAGCCAGGATGTTCTCTGTAATGCCTCTGTAAAAGGCCTTCAGGATCTGGGATCGCATACCAAACTTCGTCCTCGTCGTCTAAGGTGGAAGAGATGGGGTCAAACTGGCCTTCTTTCCTCCTGAAGAAGAAACTACTGTATTAAGTTGTTAACTTCTGCAGGCTGTCTCATCATTGTTGGTAATCAGACCAATTACAGTGGTGTTATCAACCAACTTAATGACCATATTAGAGCTATGCATAGCCACACAGTTGTGAGTATACAGGGAGTAAAGGAGAGGGCTCAGGACACAACTCTGGAGAGCACCTATGTTCAAGGTCAATGAGGAAGAAATGACTCTCCGCCTGGCTTCGTCCTGACAGAAAATCCAGGATCCAGCTGCATAGACTAGTTCATGGATGATCAAGACTCTTGAGCTTGCTGTCAGGTCTACTGGGAACAATGGTGCTAAATGCAGAACTATAGTATCCTAAATAGATTTTGCTTCATTAATATTATCTCTTGTTAGACTTCAGACACTGTGCCCGTCATTTAAATGAAGGCCTTAAAAGTTATGAGATGTTTTTGTGTCATGATCAATATGTGTTTACAACTATGTCTGGCATCACAGAGGGGCAGTTTTCCAGAACAGAAGGCTTGGTCATTCCTCTGTCTGGTGGTCTGTCCCACATTCAACACAAGCACCTTTGTCCTTATTTGTGTCTGGTAGTCTAAATACACTGCATTCCACTCCTACTGGTTGAGTTGATTTCTCCGTTAATGGTCAAACCAGCAAGCCCACTCTGTGCGTGTGTGTATGCATGCACCCGTGAAGACCAAGTTCCCATGAGCTGGTTGTGTCACTTACAACATGACGGAAGAGATGGTGAGTTTCGGTATTTCTGTGTGGGTTGGGGTGTGTATGTTTGTGTGTATGTGTGTAAGTGTGTGCTGGTTCCCAGGACTTGAACTGTCTGTGTAGATCATCTTGGGGGCACTACTGGGACACAGAGAGCTGCCCCTGTGTAACAGACTGAAGACAAATCCAGCTGTGTGTGTGAAAGAGAGAAAGTGTGTGTGTGTGTGTGAGAGAGAGAGAGAGAGAAGGAGTGTGTGTGTGCGTGCGTGTGTATGTGTGTGTGAGAGAGAGAAGAAGTGTGTGCGTGTGTGTGAGAGAGAAAATGTGTGTGTGTGAGAGAGTGAGAAGTGTGTGTGTGTGTGTGAGAGAGAGAGAGAGAGAGAAGGAGTGTGTGTGTGTGTGTGTGCGTGCGTGTGTGTGTGTGTGTGAGAGAGAGAGAGAAGGAGTGTGTGTGTGTGTGTGTGTGCGTGCGTGTGTGAGAGAGAGAGAGAAGGAGTGTGTGTGTGTGAGAGAGAAAGTGTGTGTGTGTGAGAGAGTGAGGAGTGTGTGTGTGCATGTGTGTGTGAGAGAGAGAGAGAAGGAGTATGTGTGTGTGTGTGCGTGCGTGTGTGTGAGAGAGAGAGAGAAGGAGTGTGTGCGTGTGTGTGAGAGAGAAAGTGTGTGTGTGTGAGAGAGTGAGAAGTGTGTGTGTGTGTGTGTGTGTGAGAGGGAGAGAGAGAGAAAGTGTGTGTGTGTGTGTGTGTGAGAGAGAGAAAGAGAGAGAGAGAGACTCAGAGCCCAATCTGGTCAGGATCAATTCCAAAACCATCAGGGCGGAATGAGATCAAGGATTAATGCCCTGAGCTTGTTAATGCTTTTTCCACAGTTTGTTCTGTATGTGCCTCACTAGCATACAAACACAAACACACACACAGACACACACACACACACACACACACACACACACACAACCTCTCTCTCAGTCTCCCTCTCTAACATACATATACACATAATCTCTCTCTCTCTTTCTCTCTTTCTGTCACACACACACAAACATCCACACACTTTCCGTCTCTCTCTCTCTCTCTCTCTCTCTCTCACACACACACACATCCACACATCCTCTGTCTCTGTCTCACACACAGGCACACACACAAACACACACACAAACTGTGCCATTCTCTTAGGCATCCTAATAAATGACTGTGCTACCCATGGCCTCTGGCACAGAAGCTGTCTGAGGATTTGTCAGATAGGGGCACATCTGAACACAGTCACCTCCAAACATAATGACACTGATTGCCCTGAGTCCATGCCAGGCTGCAACAGTTTTTGTGTTACGTTGTGTGTTAGTGTGTGTGTGTGTGTTTGTGTTTGTGTAAGCTATCATACAGGACTGTTGTATGTGTGTGTGTGTTTGTGTGTATGTGTATGTATGTATCAAGTTGAGTACAGGGATCCTCTGAGTGTGTGTGTGTATTCAACTGAGTGCAGGGGTTTTCCTTGAGTGTGTGTGTTTATATATATATACAGCTGAGATGAGAGGTGCTGTGTGAACATATCTTTTTGCCCCCTTATCACGAGATTATGGGCAGTCTGCCCTGGGACAGGTCAGTAATAGTAACAGTGGCCGAGCGACCCTGGGAAACAAGGACCCATGGGGAAATATCCTGCCAATCTTACACTTACTCTGTGTGTGTGTGTGTGGAGTGCTCTTGAGTTTGTGTGATGTCTTTAAGTGTGTGTGTCTGTGTGTGTGCATGAATGTGTGTGTGCTTGCACGCATTAGTGTATTTGTGTCTAGTACTCAGTGAAATATAATGAAATATTTGATGATTTGATGATCTCTCTTTCTATATATGTGTGTGTGTGTGTGTGTGTGAGTGTGTGTCTATGTGTGTATGAAGAAATAAGGGGAAATATTTATGGAAAGCTAAGCAAATGCATCTTCATGCTCTACATTCAAGTATGTAAAGCAGCCTTGTTAAAGTGGGCATAGCTCCAATCCATGAAGATAGTCTGTGCATGTGTGTGCATGCGTGTGTGTGTTTGTGTGTGCATGCACGCGCCCGTGTCTGTGAGGGTATGTGTTTTTTCAATATGTAGGTGTATGGGTGTGTGTATGCCATTGTGTCTGAGTATATTTGTATATTTCTATGTGTTTGTGTGCGTCTGTGTGTGTGTTATTGTGAAATAAGTTGTGTGAGCTTGCAGTGCTTAGAACACACCAGGGCACATCAACAAAGCCTGAGTCTATGACAATAGACAGCATAAAAAAAAAATTAAAAAAAAATCTCTGAAGGGCATGGAACAAGCTTACTTGTGTCTTGTGTGTGTGTGTGTCTGTGTGTGTGTGTGTGCGTGTGAGTGTGTGTGTGTGAGAGAGAGAGAGAGAGAGAGAGAGAGAGAGAGCGAGTGTGTGTGTGTTCAAGAAAGAAAGAAAGAGAGCGAGAGAACGCTCCTTCATCATCTCAGAGTCCATATGAAGGTTAATTACATAAGGCCAGAGTGGCTTTGATTTTCAGTGAACTGTGAGCTGAATCAGCACGTTCAGAGCTCGAATTGCAACCCCATCGACAGGAGCATAGGAGGGGGTCCTTCTAATCAGCCTACGCTGGAGTTGTTACACCCATTAACACATTTGGATTAATTAAAAATACTAATGTGCTACTAGTTCAATTCCACAGATCATAAACTAAAGGGTGAAAGGTGATGGGCCACAGAAAGAAAAGGCTAGACTAATGAACATATATGTAAAGGTGATAAGCATTCATTTTATTTAAAAGTCAATTAACAAAATAGATGCGCAAATAGATGTATTGGCACACACACACATGCACACTCACACAAAAGCACATTTGGTGAAAACAAAATCCTACTGTCCCGTCTAGAAGCTTCTTTTCAAGGCTGGTTGTCATGGTGATGGCTGAGATGCCTGATAGCCCTCATGTGACACTTATGAGGCATAAAAGCTGATTCTTGTCCTCCAGACACACACACACACACACACACACACACCTATGTTATCAAATTCTACAGATGTATGCACATGCATGTACATACATACACCTACTGTATACATGCTTCACACACACACAGACACACAAAAACCCACTTAAATTCTGCATGCAAATACACACTCACACACACAGCATTCAAATACAGACATCCACATTTTTATTGTTTACACATTCACTCACACACACACACACACAAGACATATGAACACATCAGTTTATATTATCATACACGATTAAGCAGACAAATTACAAAATTACAAGTACACACTTGCA
Source organism: Tenualosa thibaudeaui (assembly GCA_027481765.1). Lineage (NCBI taxonomy): Eukaryota > Metazoa > Chordata > Actinopteri > Clupeiformes > Clupeidae > Tenualosa > Tenualosa thibaudeaui. Next base: position 8,270,411 of record JAIFZK010000022.1, read on the forward strand.
AGCAGATGCTCACTCTCATCACACACACACATATACACACATGCACACACACACACCTTCCAGATGTCCCCTCAAGGTCTTTCCCAAGCTAGGACATATATTCAGTAAGATCTATAGTCTAGAATGGTTTAGTATTCAGAGACTGTCACACCAACGACTGTCTCTCCATCTCACTTCCCTAGAGCTCTCTGATGACCTGATGACTCATGACCTTGTGTGTCTGTGTGTGTGTGTGTGTGTGTGTGTGTGTGTGTGTGTGCGTGCGCGCGCGTGTGTGTTTGCGTGTGCATGCAAGTGTGTGCATTTATGTTGTGAAATCTGTCTGTGTGAGTAAGTCCCTCCCCTCTGATATGGACATTAGGCATAGGTGTTGAGAAAGGTATTGAAAGCATTAATGCAATCTTAGAGAGTGCACAGTTCTTCAGGGAAATTGAAATCCTGAAGGCCTGAATCTTGAGTGACACTGATGTGGCAGTGTTATCTCTTTAATCTGTTCCATGCCCCTTCTTCCCTGTCCTCTCATTGGCTGTCTCATGAGATATTAACCAATGGGGGGTGACTTACCTAAAACATCACTCATAACTGTCATTTTTACTGCTTTTATCTTCACTGGCCCATCTGTACCTCTCCATATAAATATACATCATGCACATCATACACAAACACATACACACACACACACACACACACACACACACACACACACACACACACACACACACACACAATAGCACTATGTTCTTCTTTAGTGCTACCTCTCCTCCCCACTCATACCAGTTTCAATTTTTGTATTGTTACATTCACACACACACACATACACACGTGCGCACACACACACACACAGACAAGCACACACACACACACACACACACACACACACACACACACACACACACACACACACACACACACACACACACACACATGCACGCACACACACACAATAGCACTTTGTTCTTCTTCAGGGCTACCTCTCCAGTTTAAATTTTTGTACACACACACACACACACACGCACACACACTTCACATTTCTGACCCCCCTCTTCCCACTTCTCACTTTCATGTCCTCCTCACACACCTCTTCTGTTTCAAGGCACATAGGTGCCATTTCAGATGCACTTTACATTATTATCCAACTGCACACACACACACACACACACACACACACACACACACACACACACCACACACACACACCAATGTCCTTTACATCCCAACTCTCCTGCCCCCATAACAGGCTGCAGCGTCAGGACCAACTCAAATGGCTGTCTCAGATCAGCATTCACTTGACTGGCAGCTCATCTTCTTCCAGCCACGGATGACCCAAAAACAGCTGTTTTGAGGAGTTCTGCTGTGTGTGTGTGTGCGTGTGTGTGTATGTATTCCTCAATGGTGATATTGTTACCACAGAGCCTCTTGCTCAGCTGCATAAGCAAGACACAGACATTTCAAGCATTTATTTGGATCCATTTTTAATGTTGTTTACTGTTGTCATGTTGTCTATTTACACTGTTGTTATTTTTGTTGTCAATGATGTTGTGTGACTGACACATGCAGAGCTAAGTGATGGAAGCTCAGCTGATGACAAGAACCAGATTCTCCTGGTTAAGCTTCCCTCCATTAGGATTTGTATGTGTGTGTTTGTGTGTATGTGTGTGTGTGTGTGTGTGCGTGCGCGTGTGTGCTTCTGTGTGTGTTATGCATGCTGTCTTGGCATGACAGCATTCTGATTTCAGAGCTGAGTGGCATATACTGTGGGGAGAGGAATGGAGTGATGAACGTGAAAGGAACAAAATGAGGAAAAAAGAGAAAGGAAGGCGTCACAGAGGTGTACATGGAGGACAGAGGGATGAAGTAGAGAAAGAATAAATACTGTGCATAAATACACTAACATCTCTCTCTCTCTCTCTCTCTCTCTCTCTCTCTATCCCTCTGATCTCCTCACTCATCTGTCTATGCTGGCCTGTCAGCACACAGGTGTCTCAAACAGACAGAAAACATACACACACACACACACACACATACACAAACACATGCTTGCACACATTTGTTAAACACCTCTGCTGTCAGCATGTGCTTTCTCTCCATACAGAAGCATCACAGACACACACACAGATTCCTCTCACACACCTCTGTCTGTCACCTTTAGTGAATCAAAGATGACTTAGGATGTAAATACTCATTCTAGGCATGATTAAGATTATGGGATTTAGATATTTGGGGTAATGGTAGAATTATAAACATTCACAAATTCAAATCTACAACTACATAACAACTACATAACACAACTATACATAGTTGTTTTGGAATATTGATTGATTGATTGATTAAATGAATGAATGAATAATAGATCCATTATGTGGATGTGGATGGACGTCAGCTGCAGACTACAAAACAGTCTCAGGACAAATACTTGAATCACTTACAAGCACAAGCTAAGTGAATTGTGTTTTCTTTTTAAGTTGCAGACTGTGAAATTACTCCTTAAAAATTTTGCTTTTGATCACTGAACATTTACTAATCCTACATAATTAATGTGAAAATAAAAGTGCTTCCCCACTGTGCCTTGCGGAAAAATGCAGAACACAAAACAAACATGGAATGTTGCCTGACTGACGCACAGTTTGGAACACAACAGCTGGCTCTAGAACAGCCTGCCTGCCAAATCTGCACCTCTTTCTGGCCAAGCCAGTTCTGTTCCCAATGTCAATCCTAATGTCTCCCCTAATCCCTAGCAGGGACGCTACACCAGGTGTGTTACTGACACGTTCTGTTTGTGTTGCGTATGCCATAACACTCCATTTTAATGAATGGAACTGGGAAAAGACGCGGGATTGCTGCACACATTCGAAAGAAATAGACCAGTCTTCTGAAATTATTTTGACACAATGCAAATGAGACGTGAAAGCAACTGGTATAGCCCTAGTGTAAGTATTTTGCCCTCAAAGACTTACCTGGCATTAATCAGCCAATCATGTCATTTCATTTCTGCTCTGGGTTTAGAAATGTCATATTGGGATTAAACCAGTGATTGTTTGCGTTAATAGCTTAATTTCAGTGTTCATCCTAAACCCTGAACCTACAGAGACTTAACTGGTATGAATCTGCTTTGTGATTGGCTGATTTCCGCCAGGTAAGTTATTGAAGATTGAGGGCATAAAGTGGCACCAGGCAAGCCATTTTTACCTCTGGATCTCCCCATACAGGTGGCGATTTAAAAACAAAACAAAAAAACCCAGCATTGTACATTCTCACCAATGGATTGAACCAATGGAATGGACCAGTGGATTTGTTTGCAAACCAAAACAGAGGAACCAGGGATGATCATTTTCATGGAGTTACGTTGACTGGTAAATTAACCTAAACATGTTGCCTGATATCCCTTTAAAGTCAGAGAACATTGAGTTTCAATGGTTCAGTCTGACTTGTTGATCATCATTTGAAGCATACCAAACCCTCTCAAACACTCACACATATACACAGACACACACACACACACATGTTCCTCCTACTCTCATTTTGAGGAGACTTTATACTGTGTGTGTATGTGTGTGTTCAAATCCATATTCAGTGTCAACTTTCATCAACACCCTGCCACCCCTGCATCTGATGCAGAAGAAAAGGTGTAAAGAAAAACAGGAGGCCCTGTCTCTCTGGTGCTCACATACACACGCACGCACACACACACATTTACACATGTGCATTCATTCACACATGTACACATCTCACATTATACATTCAAAATCACATGTTTACAGATGAGACACACATTCACCCTGCTCACACATGATACAAACACCCAAACATGTTAATGTTGACATAACACACACACACACACACACGCACACGCACACACACACACACACACAAACACACTCACTTCCATGGTGCCATGGTGTGCACTGAGTCAAACTAGCATAAGAAGAACCAAAGGCTTTCCAGCACATGCCGAGATTGGCATCCTGATTCTTTCTGACATATCTATTTGTACGTGTGTGCGCGCGGGCACATGTGTGTGTGTGTGTGTGTGTGTGTCTGTGCACAAGTCATCCCTGGAAGTCTGAGACAGAAAAAAAGGAAAGAAGATACGGAGAAAGCAAATGGACAAAAAAGAGAAGCACACAGATGATCAAGTGGGTTCCCATTTTAATGAGGAAAGAAAAGCTCTCTCTTTAAGTTTCTCTTTTACACGCACACACATAGACACCATAGACACACACACAGAGACACACACACACACACACATTCATTAGTAGCCTATCTCTGTCATACTGTTCGTTACCCCATACTGACAGGTGCTGTGATTGGTTAAATAATTGCCTGATTTGGTCCATGAGCATTCTTTTAGCCCGCTGGGAAACTTCCGGAAACCTCACCAGAACAAGGGAGACAGAAAGTGTTAACATCATCAGTGATCATGGAGCTGGAGCATGGCAAGTGTAGAGTCTCTGTGTGTAAGAGAGTGTGTAAGTGTGACTAAGAATTAGTGTGTAAATGGTCCGAATGCCCCCTGGACCAGAGACACATATGCATATTAGTTATGTTAGTGTGGATTTTGCCAGACCGTTCTGTCTGTTTGTTTGGTTGGTTTTTGATGTTGTTGTGAATTTGTATGAGTCACCCATGATAGTGCTGTCTTAATCAGCTGTTTAATCAACATTTTTTGTTTGCATTTTCTATTTATGCTATGTGGAATGTGTGGATGAACACACACAGGTAATTTGTGAAACTTAACATTTCACATTTCATGGTCTCCTTAGGACACATAAATGCATCTTTGCATCATAACTTACTAATTAAGTAGTGTAGAGGGCAAACTTCACTCCCTGACATTTTAACAGTTGTACAATGATTTTACTGAGTACCAATACGGTGTATATAAGTTAACTTATGCTGTGGTTTACAGTCCATCCAGAACAGCCCCAGACCTCATGCTATACACTTCATTCATAAATGATTCCAGGAGCTCTGTGTATAGCCAGAATACAGATTTTTATTTTGATAGGCAGATTAAAATACTGTTCAGAAAATCAAAAAACAATCAACAGAAAAAACAACCAAGACAAAAAAAAACAAACAAAGATCACAGGAAAAAATTCTCGTCTCCAACAACAATTTTTCAAAGCCGTTACACAGCATACAGAGATCAGTAGAGTAAGCAAAAGAAAGAGGGGAGGTTATTGGGGGTGATGGCGCAAATCAGTGCAGGGGTGACCTTCATCGAGGTCAGATGGGTGCTGTGGTGATGGTCTCCTGGAGACAGAGACAAAGCAACTACATGCAAGCTCACAATGCATGTGTCCTCTCGATGTTCAGCCACACTCCTCACCCCTTCTGTGTGTGTGTTTGTGTGTGTGTGTTTATATGTGTTTGTGTGTGTATATATCTGTGTGTGTGTGCATGTGTATGTATGTGTGTGTGTGCGTGCATCTGTATTTCTGTGCATGTGAGTATGTGTGTGTTTTGTGGTTGTAAGCTAATCAGCAACACCAGAAGCTCAGCGTGAGACCAACAGCTTAGGGATTAAAGCTAGCCGCTTATTGGTGACACTTGATCATTTCACACCATTTTGTGTGTGTGTGTGAGTGTGTGTGAGTGTGTGTGTGTGTGTGTGTGTGTGTGTGTGTCAACAAAATAACACCACAAAAAATTCTATTAAAAAATGTAAATTAAGGTTGGCTTAGCTGTGTAAAACAGAGAGAGAGAGAGAGAAAGAGTCAAAGAGATGGTGACCTCCAAGGGAAAGCAAGAAAATCAACCTCCACTGAGGCCTTGGCACAAAGTGAAGCCTGGGGCTAGAGTGATTCAGGTGCCCCACATATAGGGGAAAGGCAGCTGGAGTCGTGAGAGGAGTGGGAGGTTAGCTGAAGGGCTAATAGTATATGGGGACAGACGTGTCTTTTCTCCTAACAGCAAGCATTCCTGTCACTAAATGCATTGTCAGACTCTCTCTCTCTCTCACAGACACATTCTGTCTTTCTCTCTGTCACTGACTCTCTCTCTCTCTCTGTGTGTGTGTGTGTGTGTGTGTGTGTGTGTGTGTGTGTGAGTGAGAAAGGAAGAGAGAGAGACACACACACGCACACACACACATAATTCTACAAATCCTACAAACTTGATAAACGTAAGCGTAAGCTGACATTTAAAGAAAAAACTGATCATGCAACACTGGAATGTTTCCTATTCATTGGATTTTTTTTTAAACGCTAATGGTCAGCTGTTTGACCACGAATCACCCGCAGAGCAGAAACACAGCCTGGACCCTGGGCATCCATTAACATTTCACACAGAGGAGGAGAGGCCCATAGTCCTTGAGGCCCATAGTCCAGTCCTAACTGATGAGAGAGGGGTTGGAGAGAGAGATAGATGGATGGAGAGAGAGAGAGAGAGAGAGAGAGAGAGAGAGTAGGTGGGTAGGCAAGAGAAAAAGAAGGCATGAACTGAGGAAAAGTGAGGCAGAAGTAAGCAGAGATATGGAGAGAGTGAGAGAGATAGAATAGGTAGAGAAAGAGAAAGAGTGTAAAGCAGATACATTAAAAGAACTAAAAAGATGAAAGGAAACAGGGGAAATACAGTTATCGGAAAAGATTAAGTGAATATCAGACAGGAAGAAAGAGACAGAAAGAGGGAGAGGGTGACAGAGATAAAAGGTGTTTTAGAGAGTGTAGCTGTGTACTTGTAAGCTGCTCACGTTCCTGCCGCTGAGCTGCTCTGAGCTACAGTGTTCTAATGAGGGAACAGATCACACACCAAGCACACAGTGACCCGAAGGCAATTGGCAGGATGCCAGTGTGACATTCAGAACATCCTCACATGACAGCCAGAACAGCCTGCAATAGATTGGAACTCACATCAGGCAGCTGTCTCTGATGTACACCAAGGTACTGATTCTGGTTATGAATCAGTGCTCTGAATCGGGTCTCAAGACTTTCTAACAAGCCGATTGGATTTGAAAATTTAAAGGTGTGGTCTTGGTCTTCTGTACATATTTGGTCAAATTCAGTTAATTGCGGTCATTGGTCATCTAGTGTGAAAGCTTAAAAACCTCCGGTGTTTTGTGTTCAGACTCAGTCCAGTCCACACTCTCAGTAGGAACTAGAGACAGTGGCTCATACAAAGCTATAAAGCAATTCTAGCCAATTAGCATGCTACTTTAGTTGTACAGAGAGGAAGGTCTAACTTGATTGGCTCTTCAGCTCATATATCAATAGTCAATATCAAACTGAAATTATTGGTCTGAATTACTCTCATTTGGTGCAGAAATTCCTATCTGTTGCCATAGTCGCCATAGACAGAATCAATACAGCATTGCTAGTCTGTAACTGATTTTGTAGGCGCACTCCAACAGCAAAACCTTTGCAGTTATTCACAGTTGAGTTTACATACATTTTTGAGCATTTTAAATATGATTAGCAAAAGGCCAAGCAAAGGTTAACAGCTATTCCCACCACCTCACCAGCAAGACCAATTCCACTCCATACACCACTGATCTCGAAAGAATATCTCTATGAGATCCACCATACACCCATCATGGAGATGATCTCATCAACTATGTCAATCACAATACTGGTTCATTATTGTTTGCCTTTTTCCCTATCTGTTTACTTATAACAAATCAATGGCGTCTTTGTGACTGATTAAAATTGATCTGACATTGGCGTTTATGAGGAGACAATAGATTTTGTAGGTCAGGGGTTCTCAAACTTTTTTGGGCCAGGGACCCGTCATGGAGTAGCATTTTTTTCAAGGACCCCTCATAATCACAACAAAAATGTAACTATATGAGATTATAGCCATTTTTTCTTTCAGATGCTTTCTCAAATCTAGGCCTACTGTGTTAAAAAAAACACTATTTGTTTCACATAACTAATATTCATTTTGCTTGCAGTTCAATGCTTGAGGAAAGTGTTTTGACAGATTGATGTATCATGTAGGGTAATTGTCACCAATGTCATGTCAGTGGGAGTAATGAGCACAATGTAATTATGCTCTGATCTCTGGTATTTTCTCCTCATAAGACAAGTTTAGAATTTGTAGCAAACTTTTTCACGGACCCCCTGGTAACATGCTGCAGATCCCTGGGGGTCCCCGGACCCCAGTTTGAGAACCAATGTTGTAGATAATATAATCAGTATAATCTCTATTCACTTTACAATTCAACTGCAAATACAGGTGTACAGGAAAGGATGATGGTAAATGCAGAAAAGAGAGAGAGGGATAGGGAGGAAAAAGAGAGAGATGAGAGATATGAGCAGAGAGAGACATGAAATGTCATTCAATGTATTCCTCTTTCTTCTTTCTTTCTCCTCCTCTCCAGACACGGGGGCTGGGGGGCAGGGTCCCCGTCAAGGGTGACATCACAGGAAGTGAGGTCACAGGTTCTTGTTGTTGTCGTGGTGGCACTGGCTGTGGGCAGAGGCGTCCAGGAAAGGCAGCTCTTCTCCACTCGCCTGGAGCCGAAGAACCCTGGAGCTCAGGTCCACACAGCACTACACACACACACACACACACACACAAAGATGAGATAAACATGCCACTACGCACAAGGTGACAGTTTTCTGGTTTAAACTAGTATGATTAAAGTATAGATAAAGCTCAGTAGGATATAATGTCAACATAACCGAAGTTTGAACATACCTATTGGATATCTGTGATCTGAAATCTGAGATTTGTCTTTGTTTTGCTCTGAAATATATGCAGTGCAACTCAACAGATTGACAGCTAAGCTCCAAACTCCAAAACTCTTAACTCTAGACTACACTTCAAACTGTGTGAGAAGTGCACCCATGACTACTGATGATGAAGACACACATACACACACACTGGCGCATCAAAGCCTTAACACTGAGACCTGATTTTATGCTCAAGGGAGGGGAGGCTGGTTTTAAGCAAAGTGAGATCTCTGAGGGGTGCAGGAACATCAAAAACAGCACTCCAGCTACCTGCCTGACAACCACACCAGAGCGCTTCATTAGCCCAGACTAGAGGAGAAAAGAGGAGGAGACCTGGACCTTGACCTGGACAAGACCTGAGATGATTAAATAGTTGCAGAGGATGGCTGATGTGGAGGGATACATTTTTAGGAAAGTTAGCGCTGGTTTTCTGTTTCAGAATGTTTTACACTTTCCTCATTTTAACAGGAACCTGACACAGTTTAATTGGAATCTGGAGCATATCTGAGCAAGACACTGTGTGTGTGCATGAGAGAGAGAGAGAGAGAGAGAAAGAGAGAGAGAGAGTGTATGTGAGAATGGGTGAATGTGTGGCAGATTGTAAAGTGCTTTGGAGAAAAGTGCTCTATAAATGGAGTCCATTTACCATTTACCATCCCCAACAAAAGTCAGTTTGCATTGGTTTAGATTAATGTAGCAACACTTTGTGCCGGAACAACACAAATAGAATACTACTTAGAGGAGATAGTTTGCGTTTCCAACCAAACTCTACAGTGGTACATTCTATCAAAAAAATAAAAGCCAAAATTTTAACTCAGTCCAACCCTTATCTGGTGCAAGTGTTCCCTGTATCTGGTACAGATGTGATTCAGATCCCCATGCAAATAATACAGTACAGAGTACTGTACATAGAGTTGGCTGTAATGCAGGACCTGCACAGACTTTGGCACAGAAATGTGACACACATAGTGGTACATGAATTGAAATTTGCAGGACTCAACTGGGATTCAGAGCACAAATAAGGAGTGGGAGATGGGATCAAGGAAAGAGAGCAAATATGTCGGGTTACTGGGCTTGTGTTCATAATTCAGTGCCTTCTTCAGTGGCAGTCTTCTTCTAGCCCTAAAATATTCCAGTGACATTTGCTGTTGTTTTTTTTTTCTGTGCACGTCACCACTGACAGAATCCTAAATTCCCAGACATTCTTTAGAACATTGGTTGTCAAACTGGGGTACGAGTACCCCTGCGGGTACTTGGATCAATTCAAGGGGGTACACAAAAAAGTCTGTGAATAGATTCTCAGGTCTCACCAACAGCAGCAATAATAATTAGAAAAATATTAATTATAATATATTATATATTAGCAAGCTGTCTATGGTGCAGGGGGTACATGGTAGGACATAGAATGTCTCAGGGGCTACATGGCAGTTAAAAGTTTGGGAACCACTGCTTTAGAAAGTTTCTTCTTAACTGTTCTAAACACATTGGAGTGGTGTAGCTTCCTGAAGGTTTTAACAGGCCATGTCCATTGTGAATGCAAAACAGAATATCCTTTTTAGTGCTCTAACTTTACGGCTTCTTGTCCGAACTTACAAGCCTTTCTGTGACTCCTGCTGTGTTTTTAGAATCTCTTAGCCTTGCAAAGCACAAGCTGGTGTCTTTGCAACATAGTGGTTGGATCGGCACCAGTCATCTGACATTAGGCAGAACATTATTCTGTTTGAGAGGCTAAAATGTTATTTCAGTCCACAGGCATCTACTAGCCACTTATACAGCCTGACACATGGCTGTCAACAAGAACCAGTCTTGGTTAGCTTTCCTGCATCAGTGAGTGCAGTAGCGGTGTTGTTTTTAGCATGGCTAAGCATATGCTAGTAGCATTGCAACATGCTGTTTTATAATCAGAGTGCCTGCTTCGTTCTGCTCGCTTGTACAGTCTCTGGTTAGCATGTCAGTTCAGAGCACCATGTTAGACTAATTAATTATTAGTCTTCCCAAGCGGTGTTGAATCTTTCTATATGCGTGTGTGTGTGTGTGTGTGTGTGTATGTGTCTGTTCATTCGTCAGTGGCTAATGACTCTGAGACTCAGTTCAGTGGAGGTTGTTCCATTTTTATATAAATGTGTGCCTGTGCAGTGTGTGTGGGTGTGTGTGTACATTCATTTATTATCTGTGAGAACTAAGTGTAGGTGCGTCATGACTTATGATTAACGATTAACTGATGAACGAAGAGTCAGTCGTCTTCCAAATGACCTCTTCAGGGAAACTGGATGGTTGTGGATGTTAAATTAGGTATGCCCACTGGGCGAACACACACACACATCACACACACACACACACACACACACACACACACCGGTTCAGAGGACCTGTGCTCTTGTGGGTAGAAGCAGAGGCAGCAATTACTAAAGTCACCTGGCAGAGAGCTCCATTTGCCATGGCGACTGTCACACATTCTAAATCGAACATCCGTGTTCTAGGCCCTGCTCAGCAAGCAATTCACTTCCGGGCCACAGGAGAAGCCAATGAATTATGAACATGAACAAATTGTCCCAGTATAGCCAGGGATTTTTTCTCTTCCTTCTATGCCCCTTCTTTCCATCTTTCCTTCTTTCTTTCTCTCCATCCATCCATCCTTTTTGCAGGTTATCAGTGACTTTGGGTTTTTTCCATTTCTGTGCCACTGAATCTATGCAGTCCTCAGAGATATGCAATCATTCTCATGTGATTTTACCCCTCCTGTCTCCCCTCTCCCATCACCTACTTTCAGAGCTGGTTCACATCACATTGTAGCCATGAGGAAATCCAATTAAAGTCTCTTCCTCTAACTGAATCAAGCATTACAGAGCAGAATCCACCCGGTGAAGGAACTGATTGTAATGCCACAGTCATTTTTCACTCCAGTTCAAAACACTGATTTCTCCACACAGAGGCACGATTACAATTATTTTATATGTTTTATATGTTTATATGTTCTGCTTTGAGCCATGACCTAACTGAATACAAAACAACAGCTGTGAATGAATATCCCTGTTGCTGATTCTATTTTCTGGCAATCTCTCTCTCTCACACACTCTCTCTCTCTCTCTCTTTCTCTTTCTGTCATTTACACAGAGATCCATCATTAATGTTTCTGAGAAATGGAAGCTAAGGCTAAGTTCTGCCGGGAAGACTCATTCATTCAACCAGCCAATCATAGGCTCTATCCAATCAATATCTTTCACTCTCTCAGTTCCCTCTGTCCAATAGGAAGTCTCACAGGTGTTTTAAATCAATCTGGCTAACACCTCTCTCTGCTACCAAGAGTATGCTGACTTTGACGTCTCCTCCACCTCCCCTCTTCCACCATTCTGTTACTTCTCATCTTAACATCTTGGCCCAGGATGCTTGCCGTTTGACATCTCCCAGGTGCTACTAACCGCTGGTTCCAGCCTCAGTGCCCCGAAAGTACAGATGTTTTCCTCTCCAACCACCACTGCATTGGTCTCTGGTTCGTTACTCTGGTCACCCCCCATCTTCAACACATTCTCTTTACCCACCACTTCAGCCATCAGTTGGTTACGCTCCACCCCTGCCCTTTTCATCGGCAGGATATGCGATCGTCTCACCTCTACACCTGTCTACATCAGAAGCCTACACCACGGACTGTTGCCATAATAGTTTGATGACAGGGGCTTGCGCCAAAGACTATATCCAAACTGTTACAATGTCCATTGACATGTTTGCACTATTCACGGATTAAGCCTGTTGACTTGCTTACTGAGTCTTTACGGTAGAAACTGAAAGCTCAATGATTCCTCCAGATTGGAACAGAAATGTGATTATTCTTAACAGTCTTAACATTGATAGTGTATTTATATAGTGTATTTGATAGTAAATTTATCTAGTGTATTTAGTTTTTTGTACTACAAACACCCAAAGCACTTCACTTCATATCAGGCCTCAGTCTCCCTTTATTCACTCGCATTCACAACACACACACACACACACACACACACACACACACACACACATATTCATACACCGAGGCTGCAATTTGGAGTTCAGTGTCTCTGTCAAGGACACTTTGACAAGGTCAGAAGGAACCAGACTCATGACTCACACCTGCAACCCTGCAGTTGCCAAGCAACTCACTCCTCTACATACTGCACCACCGTTGTGGTAATGGTGATGGGGATGGTGATGATGATGATGACATTGATAATGACTGTGATGATGACGATGATGATGATGAGTGGTGATAGTGGTGGTGCTATTTGTGATTTGGGAGTGTGATCATGGATTTTCTTACCTTCAGTTCCAGCAGAGTCTGGAGACCCAGGCAGAGCTCAAACGCCTCGTCATCTGGAGAAAGGGCCAGAAAGAACAAATGAATCAGTGAGACAGAGATAAAGAGAGAGAGAGAGAGATTTAAGGCCAATTAGTCAAGACTTATGAATCAATTAAACTGTGAAATTGGGATGACTGAAATATATGGGGCTCATTATGTAAATGTATAGCATGTGTGTGCATTAATACTTCTTGGAGAGAGTTTAAGTATGTTTCTAACTTGTGTGAGAGAGAATTTGTAGAGATGTATGTGTAAGTGGGTAAGTTAAGTCCATTATTGGTATTTCTTTCTTTTTTCTTTTTCTTTCTTTCTTTCTTTTTCTCTCTTTCTTTTGTTTTTTTCATTCTTTCTTCCTTTCACTTTTCCTCTCTGCTTCTGTCTTTGTTGTTCTGTAATGTGCTGCACGTCTGCTGTAAAAGGTCGAGGTAACAGACAGACAGCCCCAACAATAGCAGCACATCCTCCCTTCTACTCCCCTCTCTGATGGAAATGTTCCTCAGGAAAGGGCAAACAGGAAGGGCTCCACACTTACCAAACACATCTATCAACTACACACACACACATACACACACACACACACACACACACACACACACACAAGTTAGGATAAAACTTATTGAACACATCTATCAACCACACACACACACACACAGGCTAGCAGAGAACTTACTGAACTCATTTATCAACCATAAGCATACGTACATGCACACACACACACACACACACCAGGAGACAATACGCTCACTTAACAACTGATCTATCAACCTCCTACAGACAGTCCAGGATACAGCAGTGCAGTATGTGCAAGGCTAAGATATTTGCATGTGTGTGTGTGAGTGCATACATATGTGTATGCAGTTGTAATTGTATACCTGTGTGTGGGTGTGTGTGTGTATATGCATGTGTGCATGAGTACATGCATATGTGTGTGCAGTTGTAATTGTGTACGCGTGTGTGTATGTGTGTATGTGTTTGCATGCCTGTGTGTCTGTGTGTGTGTGTGTCTCACCTGTGACCTGTGCAGAGCACTGCACTCTGTCCCTCCCCAGCTGTAATTGTAGCCCCCCCATCAGACTCCCAGCAGGGGCCTCCTGCAGATGACCCCGCAGCCCCTCAGCCTTCACTGCCGCGGGACCCTCCACAGTGGGCTTCAGCCTGCTCACACACACACACACACACACACACAAATAGGAACATCATCTTTTGGTGAGTATATTTTGGTAAAAGAGGGGTAGAACTTTTTACGTGTTTTACTGTTGTGTATGTGTGTGTCTGTGTATACTTACCCTAGCCGTCTACAGCAGGAGCGGGAGATGTGGTTGTTCTGGCAACCAGTGTTTATGGACGCCTTCACCTCAGCATCATGGCACTGAGACACACACACACACACACACACACACACACACATACACAAACATAGAGAGAGACAAATATATAATTATTCTCCTGAGTAGTTCAGATTCTCCCAGACACATTAATTGTTACTCTGTTACACAATGCCACACAGTCAATCAACACTTGTACTTATAAACTCTCATGCCTTTAGACCGATGCTGAGGTAAAGCCACACCTTTGGCTCAGATCCATCAATTCCACATTGGTTTTCCAAATGTTTGGTTACATTTGTTTACTGTTATTTCACAGAATATACTAAATGTTATTACTACTCTTCTCTGCTCTAATATATTCTACAATACTGTTATGAAATCAGAGCACTCCTGCAGTTCAGTGTAAAAGCTAGATGACAATACCCAAGGTCATTCAGTTGCTAATAGGCTACGTACTGCTAAAAAAAAGCATATCCCCAAACGACACTGTAAGTGGCTCTGGATCTACCCATAGGCCAACTATGTGTAAACAAACCATGAGCTATGGAGAAAGCGTGAAAGTGTGAAAGTGTGCGTTTCCCTCAGACAGGGGCTGAGGTGTCAGCGGCGCTGAGAGTTTGTTTATCTAGCAGTGAGCCCATTGATTTCCTTCCTGAGGAGGGATTAACTGGAAAAAAACTGCAGCTTTACAAATCAAATTAAAGTCAACAAGACTGGCAGCGACCTGCTCTTTGTAAAAAAGGCCTTTATTGGGGCATACATCAAACCTGCAGACAGCCATTGACTTTCTGGAGGCTTTTAAAATGCACTGGCTGGCTATTAACACAGCAGTGACCTCAGACCTCATTATAAACAGAGAGACGAGTAGGTGGGTTAGCGAGGGAGTGTTTATCTGGGTTTATTTTTGTCTCTCTTGGCTTGGCTTGGGTTGCAACACACCTGATATTGATTTAAGCTCAAGAGAAAAGTCTAAGAGGCACTGGGCCAGCAGCCATATGTTCTGCTGCTCTCTTGTTGGGCCCTTAAACTTTACTGTTTCCAAATACTGCGAGGATGCTTGATTAGAAACATCTGGAAACAGTGGTTTTCCTGCAGCTGTGGTACAGTGCAGGCTTCACAAATCTACGCTGTCAGGTGTGTCTGCTTCCAGCTACAGGGTCAAGTGGCTCAAGAGGAAACAGATGGAAAAGAGGTGGAAAGTTTCAGTTCTGAAACTGTCGTAAGGTGCATTCCATTGCAACTTCCGCCAAAAGTGCAATGGTGCAACAGTTTGCTCTGATGTCGGATTTCATGTGGCCTTTTCGGTTTTCCTGTTGGCGCGTCATCTGCAGCGTGTCGTCCTTCTTTTATCCACATCTCCGCGAACCTTTGCGCAGGGAACGAACACACGCCTGGCCCATTAACAGCGATGAAAAGAAGACCGTTCAGTGTGGACACATTCATTCTGTTGCGCTCATCAGTAAGGATATGATTCATAGCACTAAATCCTCGTTCACATTCTGCTGTTGACACAGGGAGCGCGGAGACGGCAGAAAACAAGTTGCGGAGATTTTCTTTCGCGAACATTATTACCGACAATTCGGGTCAGGTTGAAAGTTAGTTGGCTACCAACAATGTAGATTATAGCTGTGTAAGAAACTGTCAATTTCGTTTTTTAAAAACAAAAAAAATTGACGGGGTTTTATCCCCCCGAGGATAAAATTCATTCAGCAGAGGTAAAAACCAGAGGTAAAAAGCAGAGGTAAAAACCAGAGGGTGGGGGGGTTAATCTCCCCCACCCCCCCTACAAATCGCACCCTGCCCGTATTTATCGACTACTGACTTGTGACTGAACACAGTGTAATCCCCTGGCTCAAGTCTGGTTCACTTCGGGCTCAGAATCATCCCAGGAATTAAAGGTGCATTCAGGTGTGCAAACATATTAATTAACTTCATTTAAACTGATAAGAAACCTCTCACAACACAATTGGGAGTCTATTCACAATATATCCATCAGCTATAGCTATATACTTTACTTTACTTTCAGCTATTGGTGGACACTAATTCACAGGTTCATTAATCAGTCAGTTTCTGTTATCATTTAGGTCCAAACCTCAAACCAAAATATCACTCACAATGATGATGATGAGTGCAGTTTGTCTTCTGTAAATCATTCTCTGGCAAAACAGGAACTGACAACAAAGTTGCTTCCGAACATAATTTGGTATAGAATACTGCTGATGTCTGGGTCTTTTCAGACTCAACAGTTATCAGCATTAGAATGCAAGGCACTAATTGACTAGTTACTAATCAGCTATGAGGTCAAGTCTTAAGTGTGCAGAAATGATTAGCATAGACCCCAGATAATTGGATCCATCCATCTCTGTGTGTGAGTGTGTGTGTGTGTCCTCTAACATAATAAAAAGAACAGGAGTGAGGTGCTTTAAATATTTTTCCACAATGTTGCAAATCACCATATCTTGGTCCCCCCTACTTAAATGTCAGGATCCAACTCAGAATGCTCAGACACTGGAATCTAGTGTCAGTTTGGGTAATATTGATAATAACACCTGACTGCTGCTGTTGTGTATTTGATCTAGTTTGGTCCAGGTCATGTTGCTACATCTGGGAGGTCTAAAAGTTGAAAGGAAACGTGGAGTCAATCAACCTGTATCCCTGTAGTTAGAGGTTGCTAGAGTGTGCTATCGGACATTGTCTGGCCGTACAGGATCACGCAGGGTCACGCTGTCTGGTCCTGAATGTGCTGAACCATCGCTGGGT
>JAIFZK010000022.1:8302500-8307500 GCA_027481765.1 Tenualosa thibaudeaui
TGAATAATATTGAATGTCTATAAAAAACCTTGCAGTATGTTCATGACCAGAACAGATGGATATGGTTCACTGTGTTACAGAGAGAGACATGAGATAATCTATCAGTCTACGAGATGAGGGCAACATCTATTAACCTTGCCCGACAGAAAGAAAGAACACACACACACACACACACACATACACTCTCTCTCTCTCTCTCTCTCTCTCTCTCTCTCTCACACACACACACACACACACACACACACACACACACACATAGACACACACACACTAAATTCTGCTCCCACTGATTTTTACAGAGAGAGGGCCAAACTGTTTGTGACAGCAGTGAACACAATATAATTTCAGTCCAAGCCAGCTGCAGCTGCTGATTCACAATGGAGACCTCTAGACACACATGCACACACACACACAGACACACACACACAGATACATACACACCAACACAGACACCAAGTACACACACACATACACTCACACACACACCAACACCCACACATGGACGTGGACGTGATTTTTTTGGTGGTGAAGCAATGCCTTCTGTTGATTACGCGTTATGGGCTCCCATAATGGTATGAACATGTGCTGTTCATGAGCCAACACTTCGGTTCCCAGTGTAACTGGTGTGGGAACCGGCTCTGACACCAGGCTGGCCAGTCTGAAAACAGCAATTGTTCGTTCCAGACTCTTCCTCCTCCTACTGGTTAGGCTGACTGACTAGCCAGACAGACCTTTAGTTAAAAACACAGACGTTCCTAAGGGCACGGACATAGACCAAGAAATAAAGATACAGTCCTCACACGTGGAAAGACATGTCCACTAAAATCCAAATCAAATATCTTGTCAGGAAAGACTGACAGAATTAAAACTTTGTTTATGACTTCGCCAAGGTCACAGACAGAGGAGCAAAACAGTTTTACAAAAAAGAAAATAATATTAAAATGTATCTGAAGTAAAGTTGGGCGATACTTTATCCATAGCAAAATGGACTGGTAATGTGGAGTTTGGGAATCAAAGAAAGGTCGATCAATTTAGCAGTCGACCAATGCAACCACTGTTTCCCTGCACCCACATCTACATCCACCAAAGGTATAGCAAGAGCAGAATGGTCATAGGACTATTTCCAGAGAGGGTCATGTTTTGTTTCAAACACTGAATATAATGTAGTAATAATGTAGTTAATAAAGCATTATAAATACATTCATAATTAGGTTACAAACTATTTATGAATATCATAATGATATGTAGTCATACACATGGACAATGATGTTATGTAGAGTAGGAATTCATGCATGTTCCAGCTCTAAATTTACTTCATTTTAAGTATTTTTGTAAATGGTTGTAGAGGTAGTCTGTAGTGTCAACTAGTGTGTTCTAGTGTTTTAGACCGTGAGCATACACTGACCTTATGAGAAAGAGTGTCAGATGAATAGGTCCAGGCTGGGTTGAAAATGAGTATTCAAAGACAATAGAAAATGGAGTGTCACATCTGGTTGCTTGCATGCTGAATCATTTGGGAGATTGCTGACCGGTGTGTGTGTATATCTGCGTGTGTGAGTGTGTGTGTGTGTAAGTGTGTGCCTGTATGTGTGTGTGTGTGAGATGAGTATTGTTGACCTTTTGTTTACAGTCAGTAATTTAATTGGCTTAATATGCCTCTGCCACATGCTCCTGTCAATCACTTTTAAGGGAATCTGATTATTATGGCCAGGCTCAAAAGGAGCCTACCTAATCTCCTGCAGTCTGAAAAGATCAGAATTCTGACTTGTAAACCACAGAACTCTTTTAAACAAAACCTTCAATATAATTGTGAACAGTAGCAGCCATAGAGCTTATGCTGTCGATTGTACCCTTTCACATAAAACTTATACGAATAGATATTCGACAGAAATAACTGTTGTACAGAGCACAGGCTTGAGGTCCACATCTCCTCTGTGGACTCACCATCAGAGTATTTTGAACAAAGTCAGACACAAGTTTTAGGCCAGCACGTCATAACACACCTTCCAGTGAGCCGTCGCCGTGACGAGGTGTCGGTAATCATGGATAATTCAGTATGCTTCCGCTCCTCATTTACATGGAGAAGCAAAGGAATGGGAGATGTGAAGATACGGTTTCAGAGACATGTCATGGCTTTAGTGTGTGTGTGTGTGTGTGTGATTATAGGTGAGTGTGTTACATTATTTGTATGTGTGCTCAAGTACATACAGCTATAAGAGACAGAGGGTGCGAGAGAGAGAGAGAAGCAGACAGGTACAAGTGTGATGCTACAAATCTCTTTAGAGTTTGTGTGTGTGTGTGTGTACATTTGTCTGTGTATCTGCCTGTTCTCCTAATTACCACGCTAAAAAGGAGAGTGTAGCTCAGGCTTAGTGACAAACAAACACCAGTGTGTGTGTGTGTGTGTGTGTGTGTGTGTGTGTGTGTGTTTATGTGTGTGCGTGTGTATGTGTGTGTGTGTCTGTGCGCGTGCGTGTGTGTATGTGTGTGTGTGTGTGTGTGTGTGTATGTGTGTGTGTGTCTGTGTGTGTGTGTCTGTGTGTGTGTGTGCATGTATGATTGATGATACAGAGAAACAGGAGTGCAGCTGGTGCTGCTGGCTGGAGATGAAACATGATGGTGTTTTCTTTATTGGCCTCTTATTAGACTGTAGAAACAAGCTAGAGCAGAGAAACAATATTAGTTTGTTTTTCATTCGACTCCATAGTCTCCTATTCCTTTGCACTCCCTTCCCCTTTCAAACACACACACACATACACACACATGCACGCATGCACACATGCATGCACACACGCACACATACAGACACACACAAAGAGTATGCACAACTGTGCAAAATACTGATACACACACACACACACACACACACAAAGACTGAGGAGCCCATCAGGGTATAACGTCAGCACTGAGTGTTCTATGCCCTCAGTCTCTTGTCTGCCTCTGTCTGAGACTGACTATAAAAACAACTAAACTTGTCACAATGGTCCAATAATTCCTCCCCTCTTTGCTGTTTGCCTTCTATGCTCTCTCTCTCTCTCTCTTTCTCTCTCTTCCTCTCTGTTTCATTCTCTTTCTCTCTTGCTCCTTCCTTCGTGCAACAACTCTCTTTTCTTTCTCACTCTCAAATTAATTTCTTTTGTTTTCTTATTTTTCTATACCTCTCATTCTCTTTCTTTCTTGTTTCTCCCTTCCTCCATCTCTCTCTGTCACCCCCTCTTTCCCCAATTTCTTAATTTCTTCTTTTTCTCCTAGGCTTTCTCCATCTCTTCCTCTCTCTCCATCTCTCGCCTCATCTCTCTCTCTCTTTCACTCTCTGTCTCTCTCTCTCTCTCTCTCTCTCCATCTCTGTGATTAGATGCTAATAGGCATGCAAGCTAATAATTATCTTCCTGCCACAGAGCAGGCAGCCAGAGGGTCACATGACCTGTGCATGCCACACATCTGCTTCTGCCAGGCCTGCCCTCCTGTGTCAGACTGACAACGGGAACACACACACACACACACACACACACACACACACAAACACAGGCACACATACACACACACACACACAAAGAAATGTTTTTAATCTGCTGGTAATTTCATTCTTTATTACTGTAAACTCTGTCTTTCTCTGTCTCTCTTTCTTTTCCTCCTCTCTGGTCTGCCTCTCTTCCTCTCCCCTCTCTCTTTTTCTCTATGTGTCTCTTCCCTCTCTCCTCTCCATGTCTCCTGCATGTCTCCCTGTTTTGAGTGGCTCTAAGGTATTTTTGTCCATGTCTGCTGCAGGCCTGCTGAAGATGGAGGTGGCTGAGAGGGTAAGTGATGCTTCCTCCTCTTCCCCACACACATACACCCCTCTTCCTCCTCCTCCTCCTCCTCCTCCTCCTTTGAGGCCTCTTATCTAATTAGCTCTGACATGTGAACCTAAAGGGAGCAATCACTACAACACACTCTCTTCTCTCCTCCTTTTATCTTTTCACTCCTTTCCTCACTTTTTTCTTCACTCTCTCTTCTTTTATCTCCTCTCATCTTCTCTCTTTTCCTCTCCTCTTCACACATCTTTTCTTCACTTCTCTTTTCTCCTTCCCTCTCTTACTCACTCCTCTCTTCTCCTCTTCTCTTCTCACTCCTCTCTTCTCCTTTCCTCTGCTCTTATCTACTCTCCTCTCTTCTTCTCTCCTCTACCAATCCAGAATCATTGGCTATGTGTGAACCTCATGGAATCACTGCAACATCTCTCTTTTCTCCTCTCTATTCCTCTCCTCCCCTCCTCTCTTCTCCTCTCCTCTCCTCTTTCTTCTGCCCCCCCTGTCTTCTTCACCCCATCCCCTCCCTTCCTCCCCTGTGCTAAAAGGACTCAATGGCCTTGGCATTCTCCATCTTTCAGTGAGTTCTGTCATCACAATCCTCCTCTCCTCTTGTTTCCACTTCACTCGTCTCTTCTCCTTTCAACCAGGACTCAATGGTTTCTTCTCTCGCTGCCAAAGGATTCTAAGGACTAGTACGTAGTACGTCAGAGTGGAGGGATTTATTTTTTATGCTTCCAAAAAGCATTACCCCCCCCCCCACACACACACACACACAGACACCCACACACACCCTCCACCCCAATGCTCTCTGATTGCTTCACAATTTCACTGTCACACAAATGAAATTACCTTGCTTGTGCTTTTATTTTGATAGACTTTCAATCAATACAGGAATGTATTTGCATGCATAATAGAATTGCTCACATAAACACACAAAGCCTGAGGAGAGAAAATGAATATTGTCTTAATGTGTGTGTGTGAGTGTGTGTGTGTGTGTGTGTGTGTGTGCGGGCGTGTGTGTGTGTGTGCACAAGCGTGCTTGTGTTATTGCGTGATGTTATGTTTTATTAGCCCTTAAACTCGATTTCAGCCAAGTTCTTTCCTGGGCTGATGAGATATGAACCAGCAAAGAAAAGAACATTGTAGCCATAATAACATTCTCACGATTAGCCAGTTATAATGAGATCAGTTAAAGGAGTTGCACTAAAA
>JAIFZK010000022.1:8315000-8382500 GCA_027481765.1 Tenualosa thibaudeaui
ACACACACACACACACACAGTAACTAACACAGAGACCTCAATGTCTCTGTCTCAGGTCACAACCCTCCTCCACAGTCTGACTCAACCCCACTCCATCCATGCCAGACCTGCCTGTTGCCATGATCTGCTGGGTGTAGGTTTCACTTCAGAGAATGAGCCAGAACATTCTACAGCCCTGCTGTGTCTGTGTCTCGGCCCAAATCTCTTTCAGCATCAACTCAGAGCCATCTCTAAGATCTTTATTTATTCATGGTTTATTCATGTGTTGATTTTCATATGCTAGATCTCAATCTCTTTCAGCATCAACTCAGGCATCTTAAAGACATTTGAAATTTGTGATTTATTTTTTAACTTTATTTATTGATATTGATATATTTTTTACTTTTTTATTTACCTCATAAAACAGCATTAAGAAGGGCATGGTGACATCTAACCATCTACAGAAATATATTATATATAAATCTACCCAGACATGACATGTAGAGAAAATGAATATGGCAACTTAAAACATGGTCTAACTTGTTTTCTATCTGCTGTTTGTACCTTAATATTTAGGCTTCTACCAATGGTAAGATATGTCTGTGTGTCTCTGTGTTCAATGACTGTCTTGATTGCTGTGACAGAATTCACCATAATGCCCTGACACATTTACATCATGGTTTTGTCACTCATATGTCATCCTTACAGTTCAAAGAATATGTTTACTGTGGTATTAGCATACCAGGGATGGCACTTCACTTTCTTTTATACCCCCCACACAGCCCAATTTATGCTCATGTCAGTGCCAGTCTAATCTGCCTAATACTGATTCACAGTAGGGGATGAATCACGACACTGGAGACACACAAATTGATAATTACTGTGAATGTGTGAGTGAATAGAGTCTAACCTATTGAGTGACGGCAAGAGCCACAGCTGGCTTTCGTGAAACCTAGTTCAGGCTTCAGAGTCATGTCTGGATCTACAAGGGCCAGAGAAAGAGAAAGAGGAAGAAAGAGGAAGAGGGAGAGAGAGAGAGAGAAACAGAGAGAGAGAGAGAGCATCTGTCTGGGATTGATCAGATCACCAATTGCCTCCATTCATTTTCTTTCTCTCTTCCATTGCATGAATAAAAGAAAGCCTGCCTTGAACAGGCCTTGCAGCTAAGCAAGGACATTGATTCCCTCAACATTGCCAGAAATAGCTTAATAGACTCGGGTGATGATAACAAGCTACCACTGGCAGCTGCACCCTGTTAATCTGCACAGCCTTTTTCTGTGACAGAGTGGGATGGTGGCCTTGCACGGTGTCTGAATGGTAAGAGTGACGTGCTCTGGTGTGTCAGCCCAAGGAGAGGACAGAGGAGAAAAATGAAATTAGTGAAGTGGAGGAACAGAGCCTCCCTGTGGCTGAAGAAGGCACTTTGGAGGTGAATAAATAACTTGTTTTTTCTCTCTCTCCAAGCTGTATCAGAAAAATTCTAATATGATGTAATCAAATTGAATGGTTAGGAATCATGAATCCATCAAGCTGAGCAAGATAATGACAAGGAGTTGCTCTCACTCACAGATCAGTGACGCACAATCTCTTTCTCTTTCACACACACACACACACACACACACACACACACATCCAGACATTGGATTGGACGGGATTGTCTCTAATGTCCTCAGGGTAATTATGATTCACAACAAGTAACCAGCACACAGTACACACTCAATCCAACACAGGACACTGAAGATAACAGATGGATAAGTACTGTATGCTCAAAAATAGCAAGATGATCTCAAGCTTCCCTTCAGCTACTGTGACAAATAATCTCAGGTTAGATGTTAAGAAAAGCATACCTCCACTGATAGCAGACTGCAAAACTCAATGTGAAGTGGGTGATTAATATCTGCTAAAATGGCCATTCTCCTTTGTGTGACTGATCTCATACTCATACCCAATGATGTTGAGGTTTGTGCCAGCGATCTGACAGATATGAACAATTTATCCAATCCATAAAAACAATGAATTAAACAGCTCTTTTTCTCTTCTCTTTTCTAATTCTTATTTCAATTTGTTGGCCCGATGAGAACTGTCACAACCCCCTTTGTCCCTCTCCATCCTGGCATGGCAAATGCTTAGGCAATGCTGTCCTGGCTTAGTTAATTAGCCAACTGTGGACACCTGGCCAGGGTGTGTGACTATTTAAGGGGTTGTCTCCCCTGGGTTGCTTACAAACACACTGGCACACATCTTTCTGAATTTTCTCTTAGACTTGTTTTGATATTTTTTATACACATCTGGTTACTTTAGTTAACAGTTATATTTGTTCTCCACCTCCCTGTTTATATTGCGGCTATTGAGCCAGCCATAACAAGAATAAAAATCATGTTGAAGTCTCAGGGACAAAGATTTGTGTGAGACCAATAGTATTTTCATGCAAAAATTCTCATAGTGGTCAAAAAGGGTTGAAATGGAGTAAATCTTCCCACTGTCAAACTTACAATGGCTTTCATTTGGACTGCTGCTGAGGTCATAATGCAGGAAGTTCTAAACAGTTGACAGAACCTGCATAGACATTAGAACACACTCCATAACTGAGGATCTTACTGATCTGTCGCCATGGAGATGAGCTAAACAGGACATGGCAGGTTTATGGTTTGTTTGAATTCAAATCACTGTGATCATTCTGAAAACATGGAGGACATGTCATCTTGGAGAGAGAGGTATCATATGAAGTTCATCTTCTACATGACCCCAGATGACCCCTCCTCTACCAGAAATTCACCAGGTAGTTATGTGTTAGCAATAGCTATAACAATATAGGCTATAAAACACATAGCCATCAGAACATGTGGGCAAAAATGTATGCAACCTTGAGATATTGAGAATCACTAAAAAATGCAATAGTTCCATAATTGTAACTAAGGTTTTTGTTTGAATTTCTTGTAGGGAATGACACTCTGGCATCTCCACACTCAAAGACCTACACAGTGGCAATCCGCCTGTCCAACACAGAGGAGAAGCCATTGACCAAGCACAACTTGCAGGTCCTGTCCTTGAGTATTCCTGACTTGCACCAGCGTATCTTTGGCCACCCCCGACCCCTCGTCTTCCACAAGGCCTACCTGTCATGGGAGGCCATCCCCAGGGAGCCTCTGGAGCTTCAGGCCTCCACCCCACCCAGATCATCTACTCCCACCCAATGCACCATCCCATCCGAGGCTGTAAGACACAGTCTGGGAAAGCCAGCTGGCTCCGAAGCGACCACACCAACGAAGGAGGTCCTGCTCTCCCCCTTGTCTGCGCAGGGGGAGAGTAAGGCTCAGCCTACAGATTGGCTGAAGTGCGACGGCTCGTTCATACCGGACCTCTGCAACAAAGAGTGGACAACCGTGAGCTTCCAGAAGGAGGACTTTGTGCGTTGTACCTCGTTAGTGCCATACACTGACACAGCAGGGGACATCGTCGGCAGGTGCAACATTGCTGACTACACAGAGTACGGCAAGCTGGTGTTCTCAGTTGACATAGATTTCCTCCAGGGGAGGGGAGACGTTGGTGGAGGCTTGGAGCCGGCCGATCCCGCCACTGATGTGACCTCTGAGGAAAAGATGAAACCTCCAGAGACCACGCTGTCCAGTGGGAAGAAAACCGACAGAGGCAAAAAACTCCATAGCACGCCCAAACGACGGTCATCAGGGACCAGCCACAGCACACATACCAAGAGTCCCATCAGGATCTAAAGAATGCCACTCAACGGTCAATGAACAATCTGAAAAGTGGCTTTTTTGTAGTGTTATCATTTTAGAATAAAAGAAAATATTTTTGAATAAAGTTGTAAGTATTCAGTTTTAGAATACAATACATGAATCTACAAAAGCAACTCTTTAAGAAGAAACTTTAAGCTTAATTTGTATATAGATAAATCTATTTATAAAGCTTAGTCTAATAAAGTCTATTAGCTCCATTTGTCGTGACTATGACATACATCCCCTACTGACATAGAGATGCATGTAATGTGTATATATATATATATATATATATATATATATATATATATATATATCTATGTACAGTATATATAAATTATTAAACATACCATACAACAGGTACTCCTGAACAGTTTATCTTTATTTTGTGTATGTTGTCAAGGCATCTATGGGTGTGCTAAGGTGACACCGACATCTCAATCAATCAAAGGAATCAATGATGCAGCATACTTTCAGTATCAACTCATCATAAAGTAACGCACACTGAAACTCACCACACTTGAAAAAATAATAAACAAAACAAAAACAACAACAACAACAACAGGGGGATATACTATGAAGCCAGTAACTTCTGGAGTAATCTTTTAGAGATCAGTGGTAACTCCCAAAACTACCCAGGTTAACCAGTAACCTTGCTTAGTAGTATAGGCCCCAGAAGTGTTCATTGCAATGTTAAAATAGCAACCAAATATATGGCTGCTACTCGTTCGGACATGATTTGTTTTGTTTTTTCTTCTTCCACAAGAAACCCTGCTGGTCCTTCTTTAGTAAATGGGAAAAAAATATTCATTGTAGTAAAATAAAACAAAGAACACCTTTGGTCAGGTGCTTTTTGTTCATGTAGGCCTAGTTCATTTGTGCAAACTTTTCAAACCAGCAATCAGACACTATACTTCTGAGGTTACAAAAGGAAGGAGCAACATGCTGTTTTCACTATATTAACAACAACAACAATAATAATCATTATTTTAAATACACAGAAGTCTGTTCCCACGTCAAATCTGATTAAACAACATACAAGGAGGATCTTTCCTCTAATAGAGTAAATATCCTGCAAACATAAAACGGAAAGGATTCAACATATTTAGTGTTTCAGTCACCTATACGTGTGTATTCAAGCATTGAGTTAGTGCTGTAAGACTTTTAATCAGGGGATTCCATACCACTGTACTAGCAGTGACGATTGCAAACACACTTTCCCCACAGTTATCTTTGGTAACACTTTCTTCTTACGGTTCTCCTTGTTACAGTGTATCAACACCACTAGGTACAGTGCAACAGACGGTGTAACAAAGTATACTTATGTTGTACAGAATGCAATTTTGTGAACTTGCGCATTTTTGCACACATCTAATGAATGATGCTTGTTACAGTGCTCCGTAAACAATCGTTCCTAAAAACACAAATTCGAAGAATATTTGCGAACACAAAATTCCATTAAGCACGCGACATTACAATGTTACAGAGCTTGTTTCACAACACTTTGTGGTGTAGACTGTAGACAAGAGTACTGTATGTATTGTGTAACCTTTTTTCTTATAGTATCACTATGTACAATCTCAGGCACTATATGTAGTCATGTAAATACATGCTGTGGCGCTTTGCTAATGCAGGTCAAGTCATGTCATAAACAAATACCCTCACTTGCCTCACTTGGCAGCATGTGTGTAAACTGCATATCCAGCCCTTGTAGTCTCTTGTGCTGTTGTGGGAGATGGGGAGGTGATCATAGCCAAGGCATTACTGGTTTTTAATGCAGTTATTTGACTTCCGGATTATACTTTATACTATGTGCACAACACACGTGTTTCATACTTATAGTGGCGTTATTTTCCAACATGGCAGCTCTGCTGTTGTATATATGCTGTTCAGGATTGCTGCAGCACAGCACACAATACTCAAAAAGCCGTTATTTTTCAAACATGGCAGATCCACTGCAACGTGTGCTGTTGTTGGAGACTATAGTAATTCACACAATAATGCTTTGTGGTTCCGACTCAAAAAGCTATTACTTTTTTAACATGGTAGATCCACTGCAATGTGTGTTGTTGTTGCTGTTGCTGAGTAATGCACACAGCCAGCACTTGTGTTTCAAACTCAAAAGCTGTTATTTTTTAAACAGGGAAGCTCCCTTGCAGTGTGCTGTTGGAGAGAGTATTATAGTATAATAGTATAATATAACACAACTCAGACTTTTCATGTTTCAAACTCAAAAAAAGCTGTTACTGTTTTTAAACATGGCAGCTGTTTCAGTGCCACTGTATGCTTTTTGTAATAATGCACACAACAGCAAACTCATAGCTGTTACTCTTAACAGGCCCTGCTGCCTCTCTCTCTCTGTGTGTGTGTGTGTGTGTGTGTGTGTGTGTGTGTGTGTGTGTGTGTTGTTGGGCACTCATGACGACAAACTGCTTTCCTGACTCAGCGGCTGGGCCACTCTAAATAGGGACATGCCATCTGGTCCCTGCAAGTGCAACAGGACCCCATTAACCCCCGAACAAGCAACACTCTGAGCTTTAACCTTTGACCCCAGTGGGCTGTGTTAAACCTTTTCCTGGCTATCTGACCTCAAGTAAAAGCACAGGTACTGCCTCACAGCATGTTGGGTAGGTAGAGGGAGCAGATTAGCATGTTCTGTCCGAGCGCCGGAAAGCGCCGGAACGCCTCCCAGGCATCGGAGAAGACATTGTACTTGAGGAAGACACGGTGCTCGAGGCTGGTGGGAAGGCTGATGTCACGGCTCATGATGTATATCCCGTCGTTGTGCAGTGTGCACGTCAGGTTCAAGCCCGATTTGGATGTGTTCTCCTTCAGCTGCAGCCATTCGCCTGTAGTGACATTGTACGACTGCACCTAGACACACACACACACACACACACACACACACACACACAAACAGTCAGTCTGTGAGTCAGACATGGAGGTGTGGGAATTAGCTTACACTAGCGACACAGGAGGCAGTCTGAGGCTATCTAGTTTGGTAGCCTCAGCACCTGCTGTGGAAGTGTCTGTAGCACTAGGGCCATAAATCTGCCAAAGCAGTGTGGTTTACAAAGTGAAGGGTGACAGGGGCAGTGTGACAAATACTGACCGTTGGTTATTTAGGCCTAGCGCTGCTGTTTGACATCTGGCTGGACTCTATGGGTTTAAGGTGCATGCAAGAGAAGTGTTCCCTGCCGCACTGGCACATGCCCTGTTCTACCGTTTATCACCTAGCTTCCCTGGTGTTAAAGAGACACCTCAGAGTAATTCCAAAGCCCTGCTGTACGAGCTTGCAGAGTGCTGCCAGTAGAGAAAATTTTGTACACCATAGACCGAATAGCGAACGTGCAGTTTACACTAACTGAATGGTATCATAAGCTCACTTTTACTTTCTTTACCAGTGTGAGTCATTCCATTGTTGTTCATTCTTGTTCAACATCACTGAGTGCTGATGGTAAGAAAAAGAACCAGATAATTTGACACAACATAGACTGAACAGCAAACCAGCAGCTAACACTAACCGAATGGGGCACAGAAACTCACTGTCAGTTTCATTTTCCTATGCCCCATTCAGTTAATCTTAGCTGCTGGTTCTCTATTATGTTGTATCAATTTTTCTTGTTCCTTTTCCTACCAACAACACTCATGACATCAAACAACAGGGCTATGGACTGTGGACAGGGCTATCACACTGGATCTCTCTTTTAAAAGGTGATGTTACATAGGGCACGTTTCTGTGCAGTTTTGCTGGGAAAACCTAACCGGTTCGTTGAGTTCTGACTGGATGATCATGCCATTTTGCATACTGATAATTAACTCCAATACCAGCGAGAATGTGCTGGTGACAACACTGGGACCACTGCCCAACACTGCACAAATTACCTTGTGTCCCAAAAGCTTTAGAGGTGGGAGTGACAGACAAGAACTTTCTACCTCTGTAACACTACTCACAAAAGCTAGTGAACTATGATTAGTATCTTTTCAAACATTACCTAATCTGATCATGATCAATAAACTTATACTAGAACTGAAGTTGCCACTATTACACTGTTTGCCCATGAGTATTAGAGTATAAGGGGTGCAATAACTGGAAACATACTACTATTACTACTTCTAATAACAATAGGAATAGTTCATTGTTTATGTTACTGGTATTACAATGTTTTTTTTTCAAGGTCCTTGTATTGTCATGTGTATTAAACAGGAAAAGAATGTTCACATCAAACAAAACTCGGCAGCACTAACTTATTAAGCAACTTACCTACATACTTACTGCCTATGTACAACACTTCCTGAACTTTAAATCAGCGTAGGGTAAAACAGCATCACCATACCGTTAGCACATCCTCTGTCGGGTTTGGCCTCCTCCTCCAGGTCTCCAGCTCGTGGGTGTAGCCCCCGACAAGGTAGATGGTGTCCTCCACCGAAAGCATCTGCTGTTTGCGAACATGCACAGAACAGGTGTCCATGACGCTCCAGGTGTCAGAGGACGGGCAGTATCGCAGCACGCTGGTGTTCCTGTCTGTCAGCACACAAGGGACAGCAGCCGTTAGAAAGCTGGGGAGATGAACTGACTGATTGACTGAGGACTTATAATTATATTGATTGCTGATGAACATTAATTTATAAAGTATATATTAAATACATTTTGAATTAGGCTAGCATATAGACTATGCCATGGTTTCATATTTCATATCTGGTATTATATGCAAAATATTTTCCAAAAGAATAGAATATCAACAGCCTTCACCTGTCAAAAAGCAAATATCAGGCTGTTGATTAGCTATTGTTGTGATCATTACCGCCCCCCACCCTCCATATCTGATGACAGGATGTTAAAGTACTAGGCCTACAGTAGTGGAAGCTGAAACACACAGTCTGGAACACAGTGTGTGTAGCCAACAGAGAACAGAGTGGGGAGATGAATCTGGCAATAACAGAGCAGTGAGTGAGGAGAGGCCTGTGGGACAGCTGGGGAGGCACAAAGAGAAGGCCTGCACACAGTGCTCAACATGTGGGCGGGCAACAAGGAAAGACTAAGGCCAAGGAGACTACAGAGTTCTCTTTTTTCCTCTATATTTTTTGTGGTGTGTGTGTGTGTACGTCATGAGCATGACATGCTATGGATGCAAAGGGATGTCTGAATTTCCCATGCAATAACTGTCTGTCTATCTATTGCCTAAACACTGGCAACATTTACATACACAGCAATAACCTGACTATTGGCCTTATTCGGAATAAGACTATACTATGTGTAAGATCAGAAGGCAAAGGTCCTGCCTTGCGGTTGTTTGACCACACTGTTTTGAATTGCTATCTAGACTAACATGAAAAGGTAGAGGAATAAGTGCTGAGCTCTCTTTTGAAAACATGACCTCTGCAGTCTCTTCACGCCAACAGAAACATGCAGGACAGTCTCTCTTTTTACAGGTTTAGAAGAATAAAACCTGTTACTGACCTGAGCCAGTGGCACAGAGTGTAATAGTGTGTGCTGGATGCATACAGACCTCTGGCAGTGTAGCCACCCATGACATAGATCATTCCCTGACATTCGCAGGCTGAGAACTCTGCCAAGGGCTCGGGCAGCGAAGACATACATGTCCACCAGTCCTGGTCTGGGCTGTAGCACTCAACAGTCCCCAAACACTGGCCTCCCACAGCATACAGTTTGTCCCTCACAGATAACAGCTTGAAGTTTGACCTGCCATAGACAAAATACTATATATATATATATATATAAAATATATAAACAGAATCATGTCAAGCACTCAGGCAGGTGTAGGTTTTGGTCTTAATGGGCTCTCGGAAAGATGTGTCAAGCAAACCTTTTCTGGTTCAAGGGCGCCACATGAGTCCACTCGTTCCTGCAGGGATTGTAGCAATGCGCTGCTGAGATCTCCTGACTTGTCACCCTGTATCCACCGACGATGAATAAATAATTGTCCAAAACAGCAGAGCCATAACCTCTCACGTTAACCATATCTGGGGGCAAGTTGTTGGAGAGTGGCTTCCAGCGCTGTTCAACCTCTCCATAACGCAGCATAGACCACGGCTCGTCCTGGTCTGCCATATCCAGACAGGTACCAATGAAATCTCCGATGGCGATCAGAGTCGCAGTACCCTTCATGCGCATTTCCTTGATTTGGTCTCGCAATGGAGCTGGTAAAGCTTTAAATTCGGGTCTCCGGAGCATCGGATGATAGTAACAGCTCATGTATTTAAGACATGCATTTCGTAGATCATAGGTCCCATAAACCTCGGAGAGATTGTACAATTCCACGCAGTTATCCTGCCGGATCTCAGACAGTAGCAGTTTCAAGATTGAGCTCACTTGCAAAAATGAAGCGGTTTCAATCAAATCTTCAAGTGTTTCGTTAACAACTTTGACTTTTGAAGTGTTGATAAATTCCAGGACCAGTTCCAGACCTGGGACGCTCAGTCCCTGTAACTCAACTGAATCCTCGACTGATTCCCGCATCCCCGAACTGTACAGCGCACGAAAGTAATCACTTTTTTCTATAAGCTTAGTTTTACTGACGTTATACGTCTTGTCGTCCATAACAATGGCAATGATTTGCTCTGGCGATGACATGTTGACAGTTACTCTCTCCTCCTGCTTCCTCCTCTGTTCTGGTGGTTGAGAATCTCTTGTTTACATTTTGGATCTGCAACTTCAAATGCCTTTTCTAAGGCCTATATATGGTAATGCTCAGCCCATAGATCCCCAGATGGATATGATCTTTCCAACTTCCATGTAGATATTCTTAGCTGTATTTAAGAGGGACGCGAGCTTTGAGGCTAAAGATAGAGACACATTTGATATATAACCATAATATTTGGGACATCAGATAATTAGCTTGAAGGCTAGCTCCTAAGTCCCTCATTCCATGAACAACTCTGCTGTTTTCGTCACTTCCTGCATGCGCTGGCTGTGGGAGAATCATAACAAACCTGGTTGCGTACTGTCAAACACATGACAATTTGGAACAAAACAAAACGTGTTAAACAAAAGGTGTTAAAAACAGTTGATCGCCGTTATATTGACTCGCGCTAGTCTACTTGTAATGCAATAGCTGACAAAATGTATTTAATGATTATATTGTGACTGTTGCCATGAGAACGATCTTTCCCGTGGATGTGTGAAGTTTATTTGTTTTCTTGTGAGGTTTGTCCTTGATAAATGTGGCAATTCATGCAATTAACCTTGTAGGGCATATATATTTATATTTATGTATTTAGCAGACGCTTTTATCCAAAGCGACTTACAATTAGTCAACTATCAATTCTTCAGGGCCAGTCTCCCCTAGAGCAACTTAGGGTTAAGTGCCTTGCTCAAGGGCACATCGGTGGCAGCTGGAATTCGAACCCACAGCTTTTCACACTAGGCAGGTTCCTTAACCACTACGCTACCACCGCCCTGTACACTGGAACACACAAACATGTCACACCATAGATGTAATTTGTTCAATTTACATAAAATTCAAAGTACAAAACAATACTTGACATACAGAAATTCCACACTTGCATACTACACGTTTTCTGTAGGTCATGACTTGGTAGCCTGCATTCCAACAACGTTTAGCAACCATCATACAGTCGATTATAAAACGTGAATGCTGAACTGAAATGCACAGTAATGCACTGGTGGAAAGACTGCAACACTAGATAATTCCACATAGGCAGTTGTGTTTTTAAGCAGTTATGTTTTTCATCCAGTATATTTTATGTATTTAAAAACACATGCCTCAGTCTCCATCTAAATATGCCGTTTTAGTCAACAGCAAAAAAACAATTTACAGTCCAACCTCGAATACCTCGAAGTCAGATACACTTGCTGGCTGTTTGGAAGTTTACGTTACATATTGTGTGAGCGTCTATGGCGAAGACAAAGAAAGAATTACCAAACGTGGATTCCGTTTTTCGCTTGCACAAAGTCCTACATTAACAAAAACAACGCGATGCAGACAATAACAAATCGCTTGTTGGGTACCTGCTATCAAATGGTGTATTTCATTCAGGCGCTAAACTAGACCACAAATTTCTGGGTCCTGCCACTGCGCGACAGGGAAGAACATTTTGCCCACCAAACAAACTCCATGTAGAAGGAGAAATAACCAAGGTAATCTTGTAATATTTCCATTATAACACTCCGTAGACCAATACTGTATCATCAGACGGCAGTGTTGATATTTGAAAGGACCTAGAGTTGTGTAAGAAATAGAGTTTTTAGGTGTTCTTCTGTTTGTTTATGGCACCACCTCAGTTGGAGGCGGCCTGTGTCGATTCGTTATTTTCATTGCATGCATTCCCTGCCTAAACATAAATTTTACTGGATATAGTTTAATATTTAAACGTTTATGTGTTTC
Organism: Tenualosa thibaudeaui; assembly: GCA_027481765.1. Lineage (NCBI taxonomy): Eukaryota > Metazoa > Chordata > Actinopteri > Clupeiformes > Clupeidae > Tenualosa > Tenualosa thibaudeaui. Next base: position 8,327,086 of record JAIFZK010000022.1, read on the forward strand.
CCATTTTATGAAAAACAAAGTTTCCCGCGCAAATATAAAGAAATTCCTTCACCTAGTCGTTTTCTGGGAAGGCAGGACAACCAACTGAACGTTGCTAGCTAACTAGCTAACGTTCGTTAGCATGCCAGTGACGCTAACATTAACGCTAGATACGCTAACTTGTGTTGAGTTATTTTTGTCTTTAATAAAGGTTGTGGAGGTTCGAAAGCATTATTTACTCCCGAGATTTTGAACTAGACAAGTAAAAAGCGGTGCTCTGTGCGTTCATTTATGAAGTATACGTTAGCTATATTAGCGTAAAGGTTGCTTCTGCTCGAATGTTGCACATCAAACTTCGGCTAGAATGTCTCGTGAGCCAGCAGTCATAACGACAAGACTTCGGACTTCTACTGACAGCTGTGAATTTGATGGCTGACAACAGCCCCTGCCATTTTAACCAAACAAATCAACACACGGATATGACTGCTAAGTGAGGCCATAATGCTGACTTATAATTTGAATTCTTATGAAGAACAGCCTGAGGTTGTTTGGGGTATTATTTGTGGAAATCAGTATAAGGTATTCACACCGGATATCATTCCAAGTATAAAACTAGCTGGATGCTAAGCCTGAATATAACGGTAGTGCTACATGTCATTCTGTACTAGATCCCCAAATAAGTCAGTTGCAACATTACTGACCTGAGGTGGTGTTCAATATTCTTTCTCACTGATTGTTAAAAAAATAATAATAGTAATAAAAAAAAACATTTTCCCAGAATGCCTGCTGAACGCAAGAAGTCCGTAAACATGGAAGACAAGGAGCCTGGAAACAGTAACAAGGAGAAGGAAAAAGAGAGGGAGGGCGACCGACGACCCACCTCCTCGCGGGAAAAGGGGAAAGAGGAGCCCAGATCAGGCAAGAAAGATGGAGGCAAGGCAGCAGAGGAGAAAAGGAGAAGGATGGAAGAAGAGAAGAGGAAGAAGGAAGAAAAAGAGCGCAAGAAGAAGGAAGAGGAGAAGCTGAAAGCTGAAGAGGAACAAAAGAAAAGAGAGGAAGAGGAGAAACGACAGCAGGAGGAAGAGGAAAAGAAGAAGCAGGAGGAGGAAGCCAAAAGACAGAGAGAGGAGGAGGCGGCTCTGCTCAAGTAAGTTACAGACCTACACAAACTTACACTAATGCACTCTTTCTTGCTTGATGCTTCACAAGAAATGACACTGGGCCTTATTTTGTCAGTGCTTTTCCTACCAAATTCCTGAAATGATAAAAAAGTGATGATGAATACATTCTGATTCTGCGTTTGGACAGCTGGATAGAAATCATTTAGGCTGGCTCATGGTTAACTGAATGTGCATGATGTAGAGAGACAAAGGGGTTGGAAGGAAAATAGTGATGGGAAAACCCTTCTCACCAGGAGCAGGACTTGTTTAAGGGTTTAGATGTGTGCTGTTTGTGCAAACAGTTCAGCAGACTTTTTTATTATTTGTAAAGGACACATTAAATGGATGAAAGAGAGTGTTACACCTGAAAAACAAACTTATCTGGGTATTTTTCTTTACCCACTTTTGACACCTGAAGCAGGGTTGTGCTTACATTATTTGACCTGTCAGTAAGCATTGTGTTCATCAAGCAGGGGACTGTTGATCTTGAGGGTTTTAGCAAGTGTGAGTTAAGATATTGTTGAAGTGAGGTTATACAATACTGTTGTGTTGTGTCCCAAGAGGTGGATGAGCTTATTACCCCAAAAAGGTCATAGGCCCTCTGTTGATTGTGCATGAACATGGGGTAAAATGGGGTGTGTTGTTTTCAGCCTTGTAAACAGTTAGAAACATTGCAGTGATTGAGAGCGATGAAATCTGAAGAAATCGAAAGTGAAAACGGCAGTGAGCAGTCAGCACATTTGTAGAATTGTGACGCATGGAAAACACAAATTTTTTCACAATTTAAATTTATTTATTTTAGATCCCTGGTAATTATTTACGACAATGCCTGTAAACATCCTGTTTAATTAAGAAGTTCAATATCAAACAGTCTGGAATGATGCCATCAAATCAGTGTGATGTGAACATGCCCTCTTTTTGACTGTTTCTGGGTCTATTCCACAATCTGAAGTGGGATGCAGAAGGTGCCACACGCACATGCATTTTGCATGGGTGAAGAAGATTTACCCCTGAAGAACCGTAGATGAATGACAAGTAAAGCCTAGATCTTCTCAAGCACCATGTTAGATTTAGTGCGAGTTGCTATCTCAAAGCATCACCCACATCTCCTTCTTCAAAGCTGTCTTTGATGCATGGAAGCGCGTGCACACACGTACACACACACGTACACAAATACACAGATTGGTAACCTGTGCAATTCAGTAGAAATGTCTTGCTGACTTTGTAATCTTGTGCTCATCTCTGATCTCTTTCCCCTGCTGCAGGGAGAAGGAGGAGGCGCAGCAGCTGCATCAGGAAGCCTGGGAGCGTCACCAGACACGCAAGGAGCTGCGGGCACGCAACCAGAGCGCCCCGGAGTCCCGTCCCGAGGAGGCCTTCTTTGGGCGCCTGGACTCGAGCCTGAAGAAGAACACTGCCTTCGTGAAGAAGCTTCGCACGCTGACTGAGCAGCAGCGCGAGTCGCTGGCCCACGACTTTGCCGGCCTCAACCTGAGCAAGTACATTGGCGAGGCGGTCAGCTCTCTGGTGGAGGCCAAGCTCAAGCTGTCGGACGTGGGCTGCGCCGTGCGCCTCTGCTCGCTCTTCCATCAGCGCTACGCCGAGTTTGCTCCGCTTCTGCTCCAGGCCTGGCGCAAGCACTTGGACGCCCGCCGTGAGGAGAAGGCGCCCAACGTCAGCAAGCTGCGCACCGACCTGCGTTTTATTGCCGAGCTCACCACTGTGGCGCTCTTCACCGACAAAGAGGGCCTGTCGCTCATCTACGAGCAGCTAAAGGGCATTACCGGCGCAGACCGCGAGACGCACACACACGTGTCCGTGGTGATCAGCTTTTGCAAGCACTGCGGCGATGACATTGCAGGGCTGGTGCCCCGTCGCGTCAAAGTGGCCGCTGACAAGTTTGGTCTGACGTTCCCACCCAGTGAGATCATCAGCACAGAGAAGCAGCAGCCCTTCCAGAACCTTCTACGTGAGTACTTCACATCGCTCACCAAGCACCTGAAGAAGGACCACCGTGAGCTACAAAACATTGAAAGGCAGAACCGGTGAGTTGAATTACAAGTCTGTTCATAACGCCGCAATGGTGAGACAACATGGCTCTCATAGGTTGTTGGTCTCGCTGTAAGAGTAGGGCCCTATGATCTGAACAGACAGAATCACAGAATTAAGAAAGTGGAAGCTCTCAATCTCATTGAGTGAGTGTGCTCATCTGCATGAGAGAAAGTGAAACTGCTTTAACTACCTGTTGCTGTTGGTTGGGCCCTCTGACCCCAATAACATCTGACATGAGCGGGCCTCGTGTCAGATCAGTTTTAGGGAGGTTTAAAAACCCAAAATCCAAAACGGGAAAACATTTATCCGAAAAACGGAATTTGGGAAAAAACAAAACAGAATTGGAGAAAAAAATTCTGACAGAATTCATAAGGCCTGATATGAGTCTGAATCTGGTCCAGTTTCTTGTTGTCTTGACATTGACTGTTGTCAGTGTCACAGTGACTAAACAAAAAGCAGAAAAGCCATAAGGCCTTGGCTTTTGCTTCTGTCTTGTGTATGTGTATACTCTTTATGCTGTTATGTACATGGCTGCATTTGAAAACATTTTTAATAATTTGATAGTTATTAAATTATTTGACTTCAGGTTTTTGACCTTGTACTAATCCCTCCTCTCCTCTCCTCTTCCCTCCTCTGCCCTCCCCAGACGGATCCTTCACTCTAAGGGGGAGTTGAGTGAGGACCGTCATAAGCAGTATGAGGAGTTTGCCACCTCTTACCAGAAGCTGTTGGCCAACACCCAGACTCTGGCTGACCTGCTTGATGAAAACATGCCGGAACTGCCCCAGGACAAGACCGTACAGGAAGGTACAGTGACACACACACACGCATGCACACACCCTCCAACCAAGCAACCAACAAAATCAGTTTCTCGATGAATTGATTAGTTGATTAATAAAACATTGTTTGATCAAAAAAAAAAAATTTAAATGGTGAAAAAGTATTTAGTTCACTGTCGTGGTAAATATGTATGTGAAGCGGCAGTGTAGGAATCTGTAGTCAGTCTGCAATCTGCAGTAAGGTACCTATTTTAAAAGAAATGTACATCTATTTCGCCCTCTTCTTTTCTCGTTGCACTTTTACCAACACACGATTTTTAATACATCCACATGTATATTTTTCAGATTTAAATTTGCAATTTTCATTCCATCTCTTGTGTGTCTATCAGAGCATGGTCCAGGCATTGACATCTTCACCCCTGGCAAGCCGGGCGAGTACGACCTGGAGGGTGGCATCTGGGAGGATGAGGATGCTAGAAACTTCTACGAGAACCTGGTTGACCTCAAGGCCTTTGTCCCCGCCATCCTCTTCAAGGACAATGACAAGAGTGGCCAGGGCAAAGAACGAGATGAGGTCAAAGGTGTGTGTCTGTGTGTCTGTATGTGCCTGTGTGCCTGTGTGTGTGTCTGTAGCACATGCACACCCGATTTCTGTGGGTACATTCCAAGATACACAAGCTATTCATGTATTTATGTGTCTTGAATGTGTATAGGCCATTTAACGAGAGTGTCATAGCTGTTTCTACAAGGTCCCACTTTCACATTCCATTTGTTATCTTAAATTAGCAGAAGTAGTTTGGGAACAAAATAGAATGTTCAAGGACTGTTTTTGTTTTTATTGCTAAAATGGTCTGTACTGCACTACAAAGAGTGTGTGCAAGCACACACGTGAAACTGCCACACATATTATTCCGATTCATTGTACCCACACTGGAGCGGTGTGTGAAAGCTGGAAGGAGCATTCAGAGACAAGCCCACGTGCACATAACACTGGTACTAAACACCCCCACACTGAAGGTGATGACAGATGAACGAGAAGAAGGGTGAGCAGGGGGAGGGAGTGTGGGCAAACTGAGAAAATATGGCACTCTGGATGAAAGAGATTTCAGGGTGTCAGCTTCACTTTTCCATATTTTCCCACTATGTTGAAATAATAACAATAATATAACTATAACAACAATAATATAAGACTCTGAACCATCAAAGATCTAACTGGCATGATTTGACTGCATTATTATTGATGGATAGTTTATACTTGTGAAAGCTTTGAGCTTTGAGAAAGCTTAGCTTCACCTCCAGAAAAGTGATTTTACACATCTTGTTGCTATGACAGCATAGATTTGGCTAAACATCCCTAACATGACTGGAAGCTAAGCAACGCCCCATTGTTGAAGAAAATGTGACCTCAAAAGTTGAATTATCTTAAACATTTTGAGCACCCTGCATTTTTAGGGGTCACACTTCATCCTGTGCCTTGCTCATACTCCCTGAGGCGCTTAGCAACGGTCGGTAATGTTGCATCGTTATGTAGGAAAACTATTGAATTAGACCGCCTGGAGGTGAAAAAAGTGTGTGAGTCTGAAACGCCTTAGGGACACTGGGATTCAGGCATAGACCATTCCTGAGCAAGAGCTGGAGTTGAATTGGGTGAGGAATGCCATTAGTTGAGTTATAGTGTGCGCGTGCGTGTGTGTGTGTGTGTGTGTGTGTGTGTGTGCGCGCATGCACATGTATGCGTATCTTCCAGATAAGGACAGTAAGGACGTGACCAGTACAGAAGAACTAGAGTTGGAGTTGGAGGCTTTGGACATCGCTGATGACCCCCTAGAGCTAGAACCTACAGACGAGGTCGAGAACGAGGAGCTCGCCAAAAAACTACTGGATGAGCAAGGTACACACACACACATACACACACACACACACAAACCAGATAGAAATAAAAAGGTAAGAGTGCATTTATTCCAGCAATCCTTTTTTTCTTGACAGCATTATTTGATTCTAATATTTAATTTAATTTAATTGTAGTTTGAGTTTTTGAATAACCGAGGCATATTGATTAGATTGATTCATCTAATTGTTTTATTCTATAATGGTAAATGCATGCATGTGGTATCTTTTCCAGGCAGCAGGTTAGGGTCAAAGAAAGGTCAGACTTCACAGGAAAGGTCAGTGAGGTCATCAGGTGAGCTGTTCACAGGTCAGAGGTCAAGTAAGGGACGCTGTGCAGCTAAGAACTAGTTCCCCCTCACCACTTTATTTACTCATATCATCACACACTGATTATAATAGACATAAGACTGAGCTTTACTGGCTAAGTGTACAAAGCTGTGATCAGTTAGATGAATTAAATGTATGCTTGCAAAGGTGTGTGTGTGTTTGAGTGTGTGCGCAACGTACGTGTATGTACCCCTGTGTTTACACCTCTGTTCTATGTGTGTGTGTGTGTGTTTAGAACAAGAGGATGAAGAGGCCAGCACAGGCTCCCATCTGAAGCTCATCGTAGATGCCTTCATTCAACAGCTGCCTAACTGTGTAAACAGAGACCTCATAGATAAGGCAAGTACACACAGAAACTCACACACACACACTCTCTCTCTCTCACACACACACACACACACAAAAAGTTCACACAGAGCATATTTAAGTTACTGATGTGTGTGTCTGTGTGTGTGTGTGTTTATATTATTGTTTTCTGTTTATCAGGCTGCCATGGATTTCTGCATGAACATGAACACGAAATCCAATCGCAGGAAACTTGTCCGGGCACTCTTCACTGTACCCAGACAAAGGTGCTTTCACAAGGCCACACAGACCACACATTCTCTCTCATCCTCTCTCTCACACACACACACACACACATATACAGGGAAAAAACAACTGATTATAGTAGTGCACACAGATGTGTTTCTTGACAAAGACCAGCAGATGGTGCTGTTGATCCACTTATAATATCCCCATTCAGTAGGAAGGATGTGTTTGCAAGTGTGTCTGTGTGAATACACAGTTAATGTGACCGTAGATTGTCACTATTGGAATAGCAAGGCTAAGAGACTTCCTGTATCTTCAGATTTAGATATAGATATGGCATAAATTAAATGGCAGCTGAGGTGTGTGTGTGTCTCTTCATCAGACTGGACCTGCTGCCCTTCTACTCGCGCCTGGTGGCGACGCTACACCCCTGCATGTCAGACGTGGCTGAGGACCTGTGCTCCATGCTCAAAGGAGACTTCAGGTTCCACGTGAGTCTGAGTGTGTGTGTGTGTGTGTGTGTGTGTGTGTGTGTGTGTGTGTGTGTGTGTGTGTGTGCGTGTGCTAGTGTGGCTTTGAGGAAGATGGAGTGAGTGTGTGTGTACGCGTATGTGTGTGCGTAAGACCTCAGGTTCCACGTGAGACAGTTGACATGGTGCACCTCACTGACGCCGTATGTATGATCTAACTCTTGTCGTGGTTGCTATCAACATTACCTAACATTAGTCACTGCTGGTAGGTGACCGCTCCACCTCACTGGAGTATAACTAGAATGACAATACAGTGACTAGGCAGTCACTCACGTGCTCTTAATGTTCCATCAACACTCGCTTCACACCAATGCTGTTGCCGATAGCTATAAATGCATAAATAAGACCTGTCCATTCCCCTCTGACCTCCCATGCCCGAACGCACAATGCCTGTTAAAATTTTGAGTTTGAGTCCTATTGAGTTTGATAGACCCGCCATTGTGTGTGTTTAGTGAGTGTTTAGAATGATTGGTGGGGGTTATTAAATCTTGTCGTTAAACAGTTGAATGTCTTTTTTGTGTTGGAACATTTAACAGACTGTAATGGAGGTGTGAAGAACTCATTTCAAGTCATTTAGCAAAAATGGCTTTGGAAAAAGTATCTTGCACCCTAAAACTTGAAGTGAATGACTTGGTGTCTCATCAGTCCTCTCCTGGGTTTCAGATTCGTAAGAAGGACCAGATAAACATTGAGACCAAGAACAAGACGGTCAGGTTCATTGGGGAGCTGGCCAAGTTCAAGATGTTCTCCAAAACGGACACACTGCACTGCCTGAAGGTCTGGAGATATCTCACCTACACACACACACACACACACACACACCCCTACAAAAACACATGTAAAATCTTTCATTGGCAGCTGCAGTTTGTAGAAAATATTGAGGTCAGCATATAGCATTTTTCAAGTTTGTATATTATGCATTATTTATCTGTATGTGTTTGTGTGCGTGTGTTTGTGGTCCCTCTACAGATGCTGCTGTCTGATTTCTCCCATCACCACATAGAGATGGCCTGCACCCTACTGGAGACCTGTGGCCGCTTCCTTTTCAGGTCTCCGGACTCCCACCTGAGGACCAGCGTACTCCTGGTCAGTTACACACCTACACACGCACATACAAACAAGGAAATAAATCAAGCGAACACATGCTTTCAGACTTGAAACAAACACAGACACTGTTCACAGTTAAAAACATTACCTCTTTTACAGATGATAGCATAGATTTGCGTTCCATTTCCCACAAGATTTTGAAACACATTTGCATTGACTGCCACTGCCTCAAGGGTTCTATTCTATTCAGACACACACATAAATCAGAAATATGTGTGTGTTTTAGGATGGTGTTTGTCAACCCTGAACATTATCAGGGTCATCACAGCCTGGTGTGTGTGTGTGTGTGTGTAGAGGACAAGGAGATAAGATAGGAGATGATTTTAAAGATAGACAGAAGGAAAGAAAAAGAAAAACAAAATTAAACAGTGACAAACAAACAAAGAAATGAATGAGGAAACACACAAGGAAATTGATCTTTGACATTTATCTCATGAGCAGTGTTGGCTAACCTTCACCAAAAATGTGTCCTTCCTCTTCGGCGTCTTGTTGCAGTGATGTGCCAAGTTTAGTGTCATTCTGCATTAAAACAAGAATGTCATGGGAATTAATGTTGAGCAAACAGGTGTTTCTTTGGGTGTATTCTTGCCTATGTGAAGGTGTGGTAGTGTTTGTTTATTATTATTACGAGTAGTGTGTCATGCCCAAGAACACAGTATACAATATGTGTATTTTTTCCTTGAAAAATGATAAGATTGCTTGTGTATGTGCTTGTTCTTGTTCTGGGAATTATGCTGCTGCTGTGTGTGTGTGTGTGTGTGTGTGTGTGTGTGTGTGTGTGTGTGTGTGGGAGAGAGCGGGCAGGTGGCAAGCACGTGTGGGTTAATTGTGTGCAAGGTCTTAATAGTGTGTTAACTGTGTGTGATGTCCTCTGCTCCTCAGGAACAAATGATGCGGAAGAAGCAGGCCCAGCACCTAGATGCGCGCTACGTCACCATGGTGGAGAATGCCTACTACTACTGCAACCCACCGCCCATGGAGAAGACCGTCCGCAAGAAGAGACCCCCACTGCAGGAGTATATCCGCAAGCTCCTCTACAAGGACCTCTCCAAGGTCACCACTGAGAAGGTACACACACATACACACACTAAGACACAGTAACACGCAGATGCCCATTCACACACATAGGTTACAAACTCACATTGGTGCATCGGTCAAAGTTCAGCACTGGGAAGGCTCTCTCTCCCTATGTTTATGAGTACACCTTTGCTTTTGTGTACACACAAAACCACACACCTCAAACACTCATTATTATGGTTGATTTATCTTCTTCAAAGCCATAACCCCCACCATTGTGACAGCAACCACACATGTGGTCAATGCTTCACTAACTAGGGGTACATTTCCCACTGCCTTCAAACAAGCCCAGGTAACACCGCTGCTCAAAAAGCCATCCCTTGCTCCCACTCAAGTGGAGAACTACCGGCCTGTTTCTCTTCTTCCGTTCCTTTCCAAAGCCATTGAACGAGCTGTCTTTAAACAGGTCACAGGATTTCTTACCCAGAACAGCCTCCTCGACTCCAACCAATCTGGTTTCAGAAGTGGCTACTCCACTGAAACGGCGCCTCTGTCTGTGACAGAAGCACTGAAAGAGGCCAGAGCGGCAGGTCAATCCTCAGTGCTCATTCTGCTGGACCTATTAGCAGCATTTGACACGGTCAACCACCGCATCCTACTGGACAAGCTGACCAACATGGGTATTGATGGCACAGCGCACTCCTGGTTCAAGTCCTATCTTACTGGACGGTCGTTCAACGTCTCATGGCTAGGCCCCTTCTCTTCGCCCTTTACATCACCTCGCTGGGCTCAATTATCTGTTCCCATGGCTTCTCGTACCACTGCTATGCTGATGATACCCAGCTCTATCTGTCCTTTCCGCCTGATGACTCCACGGTGTCAACACGGATCTCGGACTGTCTCTCTGATATATCTGCATGGATGAAAGGACACCACCTCCAACTAAATCTCTCAAAAACTGAACTGCTGGTCCTCCCAGCCAAACAAGCCATGCATCACGACATCAGCATCAAGATCGACTCCCTGTCTGTTTCTCCCACCAAAGTGGCAAGAAACCTAGGTGTCATGATTGATGACCAACTGACCTTTGCAGATCACGTTGCCTCTGTGGCTCAGTCGTGCCGCACACACACACACACACACACACACACGTTCATGCCTCCATTCCAGTATAATCATAAAACCTGTATATCCACAGGCTCTTCCATGGAATAGGTCATCATTAGAAAATTTGTATGGGCATTCCTTTTCTTCTCACACAGAGAGGGGGAAAGAGGGAGGAAGAGAAGGGGGAGAGGGAGAGGGAGGTATGCGCACACTCTAACGCCTCTCTGTGTCCTCAGGTTTTACGGCAGATGCGGAAGCTGCCCTGGCAGGACATGGAGACCAAGAGCTACCTGGTGTGCTGCATGGTCAACATCTGGAACGTCAAGTACAACAGCATCCACTGTGTGGCCAACCTGCTGGCCGGCCTCGTGGCTTACCAGGAGGATGTGGGCATTCACGTGGTGGATGGGGTGCTTGAGGACATCCGCTTGGGAATGGAGGTTTGTGTGTGTTTGTGTGTGTATGTGTTTAAAGAAGATATTCAAATAAAATGAGTGCTTGAGGTGTGCGTGTGCAAGAGTTTGCTTGATGGCATTTGCCTTGGAATTCAGTGGAATTGTTTGTGTGTGTGTGTGTGTGTGTGTTTGGAGGAAACAATTACATAAAATGATCACATATAAAGAGAGAGAGAGTACACAGAAGAGAATTATTGAATGCTGATTCATTGCTGGCAGATGTTCTTGTAGTAGATTGGCTTGAGCGATTACTTGTACATTATCTCGGTGCTCTGTTACCTCAGTCAGGGAGGGTGGGGTCAGTCGGTTAGGACTCAAGTCTTCCCTCTCTCGATTATTATTTCCTGATTCCTTTTTTTTTCTCGCCGACCTTTCTGCCATGATTCATATCTCCTCTCCCCTCTTTTCTCTTTCTCTCTCTCTCTTTCTCTCTCTTTCTCCCCCCCCCTCACCCCTTCTCTCTCTTTCTCCCCCCCCCCCACCCCTTCTCTCTCTGTCTCTTTCTCTCTCACCCCCCAGGTGAATCAGCCCAAGTTTAACCAGCGGCGGGTGAGCAGCGGCAAGTTCCTGGGCGAGCTCTACAATTACCGCATGGTGGAATCGGCAGTCATCTTCCGCACCCTCTTCTCCTTCATCTCGTTCGGGGTCAACCCCGACGGCACGGCCTCCCCGCTCGACCCGCCTGAGCACCTCTTCCGCATCCGCCTGGTCTGCACGCTGCTCGACACCTGCGGACAGTACTTCGACCGCGGCTCCAGCAAGAGGAAGCTCGACTGCTTCCTCATCTACTTCCAGGTCAGAGGTCAACATGATGGTGCTTAATGTATTCTGTGTGTGTGCGTGTGTCTTGTTTGTCTGTCTGTCTTAGTATGCATAGTGTGCCACTGTTTTCTATTTTTTGACTTGATGAGAACACATTTAGAATTCGGCCTGTTTGTAGCTTATGATGCTGTGTGTACATTCAGTGTGATCAGGAACCTTGAGTTTTTCACACATGCACATGTGTACTTTGTGTGTGTGTGTGTGTTTGCATGTTTGCACCCACCCAGAGAATTCTGCCAGTACCTATCATATGGTGTTAATACACACATTCCAACCTGGTGTGTGTCTGTGTGCGTGTGCATGTGTGCGCAGAGGTATATATGGTGGAAGAAGAGTCTGGATGTGTGGACGAAGGACCACCCATTCCCCATCGACATTGACTACATGATCAGTGATACCCTTGAGCTCCTGAGACCTAAGATGAGACTCTGTACCTCACTGGAGGAAGCCACCCGACAGGTCACTGAGCTTGAGAGAGAGGTCATGGTCAAACTAGGTGAGTACACACACATGCACACGCACACACACCTCGCAAGAGGAGGCCACACGACTGGTCACTGAGCTTGAGAGAGAGGTCATGTTCAAACTAGGTGAGCACACATACACACCTCACTAGAGTAGGCCACATGACAGGTGAGAGCTTCTTAGGGGTCAAACCGACACACATAAACACACACACACAATTCACAGGAGATTGCCAGTGAACAGGTGGATGAACTGATGTGACGGATATGGTTAAACATGTTAAAATGTTAAAAACACAGATGTGGACACTTGTATCAACACATACAGACACACACATTCACTCACTCACAGAAGTGCACACACATACACACACACACAGTTTCCTGTAGCAATCTGTACTGCAAGTTTCTGGCTGGGTGGGATTCACATTCACTCAAAACAACCTGAAGCTATTTACAGGCATGCAGGAATACGTGCAACAACTCACAATAATGTGTACGGAAGGCTTGTTATGTAGCCCTCTGAGCAAGTGTGTGTGTGTGTGTGTGTGAGTGAGAGAGAGTGGGTTTCCCCTGGTGCTTAGTCACATTATGTGTTTTTCATGTGGTCTGCCCTCTCACATTTTGCAGCATCATATTTTGGCGAATGCTTGCCTGTGCAGTGTTTGTGTGTGAGTGTGTGTTTTTTTATTTGTTATGCATGCCAGGCATTGTCCTTAGGGCTGTTTGTAGTGTAAGTCTGTGTGTGTCTATGTGCCACTGTGAATGTGTTTAAACCTTTGGGTCAGGATTGTGGTTGGTTGTGTGTGTCTGTGTACATAGGTGAACTACCTATGTCACCGTGTGTGTGCGCGTGCGTGTGCCCGGCCTGCCACCTTTGCGTATCTGTCCTCCCTGATGTACAGCATTCCTCTGTCTGTGGGAGGACTGGTTTACACTCGTTCATCAGGCCTTTCATTCACTCCCTTCCCCTTTTTACACTTAGACCTTTTCTCTTCCTCAATGTGTGTCTTTGTCTGTGTCTGTGTCTGTGAGTGTGAGAGACATAGAGTGTGATGAAGAGGGAATTTATTCTTATCTCTAATGCGGATTGGGGCCAGGACCCTTATTAGATTGTCTCATCCATGCACTCTGCTCCCTTCACTCATTTATGTGTGTGCACAGGTCCATACACACAGACACACACACACACAGACACACACACACACAGAGGCACCTCAGCTGATAAAGCTAAAGTGTAGGCTTTTGTTCCATGGTTAAAGGTGTTTGCTTGGAATGTGAGAGAGAATTTGCAGCAGCTGCACCCCTCCTTGTGTATGTGTCTGCATGCGTGTGTGTGTGTGTGTGTGTGTGTGTGTGTGTGTGTGTGTGTGTGTGTGACTGGTGGTGTGCCGCCACTTTGATTTCTGTAATCTGTAGTGTGACCAGCAAAAGAGTTAAGGATTATGTCTACTACTGGCTTACATGTTTCTCATAGTTTGGCTGTTTATCACCTAAAATCATGACTCTGTGTGTAGAGGTGTGTGTGTGTGTGAGTTGGTTTGACATTACGAAAAAAATAGGAGATAAACATCCATCCAGTTCTTTAAATCAGACCAGAGGACAGTCATGCATTGTATAATTGCACTGCTGTGTCAGACATGTAGAAAAATTCAGTCTGGCAAGTCATCAAGCTCTGCAATAAATGTTGCTCTTTGCCAGGTCTGGTGATGGGGAAGGATGGCCGTTGCCCCAGTGCCATGAGTGAAGGAGAGGGTCTGGACGAGGAAGATGATGATGACGATGAAGAGGGTGGAGCTGAGACCGAGGAACAGTCTGGAAATGAGAGTGAGATGAATGAGCAGGAGGAAGAGGTAAAGCACACAGCATTTCTTTTTCACCTCTCTTGATCTGTCTCTTCCCATCTCCATTCATCTCTCTCTTTGTCTGTGTAAATGTAGTTCATTCTCACTCTTGCATTCCTGCTGTTTGGTAACACTACTTGATGGCTGAGTAGACAACACATTCAGTCATAAATTGTTCACCAAGCATTCATGACTGTTTCATGATATGACTCAACATTCATAAAAGTCCAGCGCTCTCAAAGCAGAATTGCCCCCTTTTTTTTTCTTTCTTTTTTTTTTTTTTTAAAGAAAACCTGTTACCTGTTCATGTCACTAAATATTTCATGAATGTCACTTTACCATGCAAGTTGTGATAATCCCATTTCTTCTTTTCTGCTCCTCTTTCCCACGTGTTCTATTTCTTTCTCACACCTCCACCAGTCTTTCTATTCTCTTTCCTGTTCTTTCTATTTTCTTTCTGCTTTTATCCCCTTCTTTTTTTATTTACATTGTCTGGGCTGCACCCCCAGAGCTTGTGTGTCTGTGTGTTGGGGTGTTGTGTCACCCTGCAAAAGAGGACTACGCCAGTGACCACAGCAGCTCTTAACTCTCATGTGGCCTTCCCCTGACACTGTGTGTGTTTGTGTGTGTGTGTGTGTGTGTGTGTGTGTGTGTGTGTGTGTGTGTGTGTGTCAGGAGAGGGGGCTGCAGAGAGACTCTGCACGTGCTGTAGATCATTGCTGTGGAGACCCACACTCACACACATTCCTGAAGAGGTTTTCAGATAAAGCTCACAGCTCATTATCTTTTCTTTTGGAGTGGTGACTTTTTAGTTTCACCACAGAGCACCACAGTACACAGTGCACAGTACAAAGACAATTAGATGAATTAGGCTTTTGTTTATCTGTCTTGTCCAAAAGTTTTTCGCTGTCTGGTTATATAATACCATAGTTCCACATTCCACCGTTGATTAGTTAGTTGTTTTTTCTTTTCTTTTCTTTTTTTTTTTAAAGCAGTGTCTAGTTTCTTGTCTGTTTTCTGCAGGTGGTTTTGTTACATTTCAATTTCATGTTTGAAAGAGCATAAAGAAGTCGTGTAGCTGTTTCTACTGCATGATCCTTATCTCTGTTATCCCTACTGCTTACTGCAGTAGTTGGTTCAGTTGTGAGAGAGAAAGAGAGAGAAAGATAAGGAAAAGAGATTGCAGACAGACAAAGCATTGAAACCAGACACGTAAACAGACCTTTACTGATGAGGAGATGAGTGATGTTTATCGCATGGTTGTCAATGCTGGCAGCAGGATAGTGCAAAGGTTCCAGTAATCTAGTCACGAATCTGCATCTACTGGTTTCACACACCGTAGTTTATTTAATGACCATTTTACAACTTTTTTGCAATTTTCTTTTTGTGAATGTGTGCTTCTGTCTTCACCTGTGTAAAAGTGTGCGTGTGTTTGTTTGTGGGTGTGTGTGTGTGTGTGTCCCCTTTCAGGAGGGATCAGAGAATGAGGAGGAAGAGAGGGAGGAAGAGGAAGAGGAGAACACAGACTACCTGACCGACTCCAACAAAGAGAACGAAACAGATGAGGAAAACAATGTAAGACTTAACACAGACACTCAAACAAACACATGCACGCACACACACACACACACACACACTCAAACACACCTCTCTTCTTACACAAACTAACACAGACACACACACTCGCTTCTCACACTGTCAAACAAAGACACACACACACAGGCTTCTCAAACACTCACACACACATTTAAACATAACTGACCAGGCACTGTTCTGTGGTAACCACTGGTCACATATACCACCTACCCAGATTAATGTCTTTTGTTGAATACATAAATGCATCATAAGAATTGGATTTTGTGCGTGTGTGTGTGTGTGTGTGTGTGCATAATTTGTTTGTGTGTGTGTGTTCTTCAGGAGGTGACTATCCGTGGAGGCGGCCTGAAGCGCGTTGCCTGTGCTGAAGATGAAGATTTTATCCAGGCCCTAGATAAGATGATGTTGGAGAACCTGCAGGTATGTATGCTCACACACACACACACACACACACAGACACACACACACGCACACACTTATGCACGTGTACCAAACAATTATATGTCTGGATGTGCCTGATGGTTTGGATTGTTTGGCTGGTTTCCATGTGTCTGAATTTGTGTAATTATAACCTTCTCTGTGTGTAATTCTAAGTGTGTGTGTGTATGTGTGTGTGTGTCTGTCTGTTTCTGTGATGTATACCTTGGGGCCACATCGTTTGTATAAGTACGCCAATCATAGTGGGCATAGGTGTGGTTGTGTGTGTAATTTTCATAATTTGACACTGTTTGTAAAAATGGTGACTTTGTGGACAAACACTAGCTGGGCATAGCTAATTGTATTTTTGTGTGTGTGTTTGCGCGTGTGAGAGCAGCAGCGTAGCGGTGAGTCAGTGAAGGTGCACCAGCTGGACGTGGCTATCCCCCTGCAGCTGAAGAGCCAGCTGAAGAAGGGCCCTGCTCCCGCTGGTGGAGAGGGAGACGCAGAGATCAACGAGACCATGCAGTTTGTCATGCTCACGCGCAAGGGCAACAAACAACAGGTATGCACGCACGCACGCACGCACGCCACCATGATGTCACCATCAACGACACCATGCATTTTATCATGCTCACATGCAAAGAAGCAACACACACACACACACAGCAGGTATATACACCCAGACTCACACACACACACACACACACACAAAGCAACACCCTGTACAGTCACACACCAGGGGGTTATTCCAAAGTCGCTAATCATAGCGGCGCTTAAGTGATTAGGCCTTGTTTGAAGTAGCGGCAACTTTAACCTGAGGCTAAAGCTAACTCACTAACTTGAGTTAGCAGCACTGGCTTCCTGTTCTCTTAAACAAGACTCAAATCAGCTGCAGTATATTTGCTGGTGCCCAAGACACTAGACCTAAATAGGTGATTTAGGAGTACCTGATTTACTGTCCTAAAATCAAGACAGAACTAGAAGAAAGAAAGAAACTTAGATTTACACACGTAATCTGTGTGAAATAACTGAATATCAAGTAAAAAAAAAAAAATACCACTGGTAATGCAGAAATTAGAGAAGAAAGATTCTTTGAAAAAATATGCTGAATCATAATTCGATAAAACTAGCAAGGCTTATCGAAATTAGCCTGGAATTGTGGTTAGCTGGCTTGATGGAACACCCTCCAGAGCAAAAGGTTGTATGTACATTCCCAAACACTGACTTAGAGCAATACAAGCACTGGAAAACACACAGATGTCTTAATAGACTATATAATAGTCCTCCTGGGAGTCCTGCACTACACAAGTCACTGGCTGTATATTTATTTCAAATACAGATTGCTGTTTTGTTACTAGAATTTCATTAACACTAATTTAGAAATATTACAGGCTCCTCTTTGAGTGTGTGAGTGTGTGTGTGTGTGTGTGTGTGAGAGAGAGCAGGCGAGTGTGGTTGACACTGGAATGTTTGGGGTGTGTGTGTGGTGGTTGTCTAGAGTCTTTCTGCCAGTACAAGGATTTTTTTGTGTGTTTTCACTTGAGGATTTCTGAATGCTAAGAATTCAAGACTGCACTGTCACAGAACTCTTCCACTCACTCTCTTTCTTTCTCTCTCTCTCCAAAATCTCTCTAAATCCTGCTTCCTACAGTTCAGTTTTCTGCACTCTGTGTGTGCAGTTTAAGACCCTGAATGTGCTGCTGTTATCTCACCTGGATGTGTATGTGTGAAACCTGTTTTATCTTGTCTCTGTGAGCAGTTTAAGATCTTGATCGTGCCTCTGTCATCTGCATTGGCTCTGTGTATGTATGTGTATGTATGTGTATGTATGTGTATGTGTGTGTCCTCTCTCACCCTCTCTTTCTGTGTGTGCAGTTTATGATCTTGAACATGCCACTGTCATGTCCCCTGGCTCTGTGTGTGTTTGTATGTGTGTGTGTGTGTGTATGTGTGTATCCTCTCACACCCTCTCTTTCTGTGTGTGCAGTTTAAGATCTTGAACGTGCCGCTGTCATCTCACCTGGCTGCCAACCACTTCAACCAGCAGCAGGCAGAGCAGGAGGAGCGCATGCGCATGAAGAAGCTCACACTGGACATCAATGAACGTCAGGAGCAGGAGGACTACCAGGGTACAAGAGAAGGACGTGTGTGTGTGTGTGTGTGTCAGTCCGTCCATCTGTGATGCAGCTACACAACTGTTGTTTTTTTTTTTTTTTTTATCTTGATTCACACCTAAATACAATGTCATTTCTCAATGACAGCGTTTTTTTTTTCTGGATATATATATATTTCTTTGTCCTCTTGGAGTTCCTCAAGCTGCCACAAGCTTTGCATTGTCGTTGCTTTCTACCTCTACCAATAATATGTTGTCCCTTCCGTCACGTGATTTAGTGTTGCATCACGCCGGCACTTTGAGAGTTCTCAAAACAGTGTTGTGATGAGCGAGTGCAAGACGAGGTTAGGAAAACTCCTAAAGAGAAAAATAGACTGCAACATGAATAATGAAACTGATAGTAGTTGGTAGTGAAGCAAATCAGCCAACTGCCATAACCAATCCAGTTCTCTGAGTGTGTGTAAATGAACTACACACGTCACACATTTTGAAGCACAGCTGTAAACTGCAGCAAGGGGACAGATTTTACCGCAGTCACCTATGACTGTCACATATGACAAGAAGACCTCCACCCCAGTTGCGCATGTGCGTCCTTCATGTGCTTCCTTCATGTGCGTCCTTCATGTGCTTCCTTCATGTGCTTCCTTCATGTGCTTCCTTCATGTGCGTCCTTCATGTGCGTCCTTCATGTGCTTCTGTCATTGTTTGCAGGTTCTGGCTTTCTAACCGAACCGACAAATGTCAATTTGGACAATGTGGACGAATGTGGACAGCCCTGGTTTACAAAATAGTGATCATTACGCACAATTACCTGTATGTTATGGCTAATGTCCTACATATTGTGTAGCTGTGCGAGTGTTCAGGGATATATGTGTTTTCTGAAGAAGCACATAAAAGATGTCTAAGGGAGAGAAAAAAAGATGGATGGAGGACAAGACTTCCAAGGTCGACAACGCTCTTCTGTGGGGTCTTTCATACCTTTAGGAGAATGATCGTTCTGCATTCTCATTCGAGGCCACAATGTAGCACAAATAACACAAACCCCTGGTTAGGCTATCTTTTTGATGTTCTGCGTCAGTGTTGATTAAGCCTACCTATTTTAATATCTGACAGTTTTTAGGGCAAAAATAATAATAATAAAGCATGTGTGTGTGTGAGTGAGTGAGAGAGAGGAAGAGTTTGGGATTTGAGATGGGGCAGGGAAGGTGGAAGAAACAGGGAGTAAATAAAGAATGGAGACCAAGCACGAGTGTGAGGCTGTGTTTAGAGTGTTTGTGTGTCAGTGTTGCTAATGTACTTTGGGTTTTTTTGTTTGTTTGTCTGTTTTTGTTGTACAGAGATGATGCAGTCCCTGGCCCAACGTCCAGCTCCTGCCAACACCAACCGTGAACGCCGGCCCCGTTACCAGCACCCAAAGGGGGCCCCCAACGCAGACCTCATCTTCAAAACGGGGGGCAGGTACGGTTCCGACACACACACACACACACACACACACACACACACACTCACACGCACACGCAAATGCATACATAGACAAACAAACACACCTCCATGAACATGGCTGAAGTTTTGTCCTTTATCTGTGAAACTTGTTTTAATGCCTTAAAGTGTGTGTGTGTGTGTGTGTGTGTGTGTGTGTGTGTGTGTGTGTGTGTGTTGAGTGTTCTTGCTTGTCTCGCATACAAGGTATAAAATAAACTTTTTGACCTACCTGCCAATGGCAGATAAGGTGTTAATACTTACCGGCCAAAATATATTTTTACCAGCCACTAATTTTTCACAATAGTAAAATGATACGAAAATCTGTTGCCCATCAGTTGATTGTAAGTAGGGAACTATTAATGACTATTAATGTTTTCTGAAGCTGTTAGAAGAAATGTAATTTTTATTTTAAATCTCATGCTGTATACAACACGATACACCAGTATGTGCACACAACATCTGCACTTAAGTGCATTCATATAAATTCTCTCATGGGCTAAATGTCATTACCATCAACTATAATCTGACCTGTTTCAGACAATTTAAATGTTTAAAGATTTCATACAACATACCATCATGCGGCAGCAGTGGCACCCAACCTTTAAAAAACATTATGCAAAGAACTAATCAGTAAATTTGCTATGCTGTCCTGCCTTAGCACAAGGCAGACGACACAACGATATCTAACAGATGTGTGATATGTTCAATGTCATTGTCACCATCTGCATACAAAATCTCAGCATCATGATGTTCTAAGAAGTCTGGTCTGCGACTTCGGATGCAGTCTGAGTGCCACATTTCTACTGCAGGAGTAGGGTCGTAATCTGGGATGTCTGGGGAGGTCAGCTGTACTAAGAGCAGTGTCTGCATCTTGCACAGTTGGTGTCGAAGATACTGATTCGGCAGACACAGCAGAAATCCTAACCGTGTTGACATGGGCGTTGGCATAGAAGTGTTGCCAACAACAAATGAACATGCACATTGCATTGAGTACCTGTGACAGATGCTGCAAGTCATTGACTTTGTCCCGCTGTTGTATATCAGCCACTCTCTCCTCACCCACGTTTCTGAGAAGCTCAGAAGAAACTTTTCATAGAATTTTTTCTTTGCTGTAGAAGCAGTTGTATGATTACTTTCTGCATTTTTTCTTTTGACTGGCTGTTGTACACCGGCAATGTGTCGCCACATACTTGCTAAAGCTGCCTTTGCTCCGATCGATCTCTCTGACTCTGACTAACGTGATCTCATGAGATGGCTTACAGGCTGGACAGTTACATTTTCGAATGTTGAGTGACGGTGGACAGCCAAGGACAAATTCGAAAAAATAAAACGCGATCCCACTACTTGTAGTCTTAATCTGTTACTCCAGTTGTAGTCTTGTGTGTACAACACCAATTATTTATTGTTGAATCAAGCAAGAGGCATATTTTATCAGCTGGCCAATGGCGAGTAAGCCTAATTATTCTACTGCCAAAACGTATTTTTACGCGCATTTGGCTAGTGGCAGGTGCTAATTTTAAATCCTGCTCGCATACATATGTCAATGCATATTTTTCCCCCAGCATTTTTCTGTAGGTACAGTACCATTCATACTCAATACTAATTGTTTACGCAACTGTACACACGCATGCTCCTTCTAACTCTGCCTGGTGTGTATGTATGTGTGTATGTATGTGTGTGTGTGTGTGTGTGTGTGTGTGTGTGTGTGTGTGTTTTCATTTGTATATGTGTGTGTGAGACAGAAGGCAGGATGCTAGGGGCAGGCGTCGACTCTGACAGGCAGGTGTATTCTGAAGATGAGGGAGCTGGTTAGTGCATGACAACCCCACTCTTTAACACACACACACACACACACACACACACCTCTTTGTTTCCTACTCGAAAGCACACGGGACCTCTCCTGTCCTCTCCACTGAAGTCCAGTCCACTGTTTGGTGTGTTCCACTTTATCCAGTATACCACACGCCTTTCCTGTTCTGTCTCCTGAGCACTGGGTGGGCTTACTGGACTTATTATGGCAGGGGTTTGAAATCACTGAAGTCATCTCTATAAAATGCAGTGTTTAATCTGACCTGTGTGTGTGTGTGTGTGTGTGTGTGTGTGTGTGTGTGTGTGTGTGTGCACACTCACCTGCATGTGTTCATTCTTGTGTGGATTCACACATACACATTCCCTCATGCATTGATTTGTGTGTGGGTGTGTGAGTGTTCATGTGTATGTATGTAGTGTGTGGGGTCACACAAGCTCACTCGTGTCTGTCTGTCTGCGTGCGTGGCCCTTGTCTAACCCACTGCCCGTGTCTCTCAGGCGACGCTGATTGGATCTCGACCGAGTGAGCAGCGGAAGCAGCGAGAGAGAGAGAAAACTGTACAGAACTAAACGAGAGAGAGAGAGTGAGTGCAACAGTTTGGCGTCACCCTCAAGATGAACAGACGAACAGATAGACGACGGGCGGATGGATGGATGGGGAGGGGGGGCAGTTACTCAGTGTCTGAGCGAAACGCAGACCCCACCACCACCTCACCACCACACCACCACACGGGAGGAGCAGGAGGAGCAGGAGGAAGACGAACTGGTGGAAATGAATAGTGGAGAGCATGAGGGAGAGGAGTGTGGCCAAACGAGTGTGTCGGGGTTGTGTGTGTGTCTCGGCAGCACCAGTCTCCTTCTGTACAGCACCACCAGCAACACACACACACACACACACACACACACACACACACACACACACACACACACACACACACACACACACACACACACACACACACAAACAAACACAAATACACACTGACTGAATGTGAACAAACCAGAGAGCAACACACACACACAGAGCATGGAAGAGGATAGACCAGACCAACACACACACTCAATTGAAGAGGATAGACCAGCTGAACACACACAGTCCCTCAGCGACCCCCCTGAAGCAGCATCAGTGTGTGCATGGGAGCGAGTGTCTGTGTGGAGCTGTGGCCCAGCCTGAGGCTCTGGCGCCTTCTGTGAGGTTGTGACTTTTTCCTTCTCACCTGTACTGGAGTTTTGTGCTTCTCATAATCCTTGTTTTTGTTTTTTTTGTTTTTTACTAGAAAAATATTTCTGTCTAATACTGCACACACTGATACACACTTTTCAAAAGTTGCATAGAATACAATTCAAAACTTGCATCGCACACACACACACACACATACGTGTTTTACTGAATGTATGTAGAAGGGTAAATGGAGGATAATGGAGAGGGTCCACAAAACTAGACTGGTGTCATATTAAACCTACCCTACAAAAGCCAGGATGGGAAAAGAGGGTTGATACTCACGCTTTGGGAGATGGGAGTGTTTGTCTGTATGCGTGTGGATGTACATCTGGATGAGAAAAACAACAGTTTATTTGTGTGTCAATGTATGGGTATATGATGGAGAGAGAGAGAGAGAGTGAGCGTATGTGTCAGTCCTATAAGAAGTATATTCCTCCCTCTCTGTACTGAAGCATCATGGCAATGACTTTGACAGGGTCAGGGATGAGCAGTGACCAGCCTTTAACGACCAGCTCTCTGCCACGGGAGGTGCTGAAACAGAACCAGAGATAGATCTATATATATATATCTATATATACAAATGAAATAAAAAATAAAATAGAACTTTTTCTTTAGTCGCTTAGATAATCTCTGGCTGTACACCTTTTGTGTTGTGCGTGTGTATGTTTGTTTTGGTTTTGGTGGGGCAAGACGGGGGATTTTTTTTGAAAGTCCTGTCAATCTGACCTGATCCGTACAAGTTGATTCCCTGTAGGATGACTTGGAATAAAGTGCTTTATCTAGAGTCCGAGGGTGAAGCTTTTTTTTTTTTTTTTTTTCTTTCCCCCTTCTACTTTTTAATTTCTCTTGTTGATTATAGTGAGCCAAGAGATGAGTGGTTGGTGAAGGATGAACTGAATAAATAGAATTGTTCTGACGTACTGCATGGTTCGCTACACCAGCTTGTACAAGTTCTTTTCTTTCTTTTTTTTGCTTGTAGAGCAGTAAAGTGTTTATTCATTACCCTCACAACTGGTCAACTGGTCTCTTATTTCACTTGATCCAATGTGCTAAAATACTTGGGGCTGGGGGCGATCAGTAATTGTGGTACCATACATTCTGTAATAACTGCTGACTATATCTATTGCTAAACTCATTAGTAGTCAACAAACAATAATATACTTTCACATGATGCTGATTTAAGCTATGGTATTGGTAGTCCTATTCCTTAAGACCCGATATCAGGGCGTGTGGGATGGTGTGATGCACCCACCCGTCACCCTGGCTCCTCTTTGCCCTAGCATTGATGCACCTTGGCAAGCTTTAGCTGTACAGCAATGAGGTGGGCAAGCAGGTGGTGGTAAGTGCCCCAACTAGGTATGCATCACCTAGGATTCAAATGCCATGACCTTTTGCACCAAAGTCAGAGTTGTTACCATGTGAGCCACCCAGCATCATTGAACCATTTAGTAAGTTTAAATGTCATACACTAAAAGTGATGATTATTCAATTTAGCTCTTTACCTAAAGGTGTATGGACCAGTGTTTAGTGACGAGAGGTTGAACTGAGGGGACTAACTTGTGAATGATAACCTTATTAGATATTATCTGGTGGGGAACCGCAATGCACTACAGCTAATGACCTGATGACGGATGTTTACCACAGTCCCCCCCTGCTCTGTGAAATTTTACTGATTTTCCGCCTCTACGTCTGCTGAGAAAGCTTTGGTGGTGGTTGTTTTGACGGGCCAATATGTAGATATGTAAACCATGTCTGGCTCATGTCTCCCTCTCCCTCTCACACATACATACACAAGCTCCCTCCACCCCTGGATATGCTTCTTTTAGTTTCTCTCTCTCTCTCTCTCTCTCTGCATCTCTCTCAGCTGTATGCATTGGGTGTGTCTAGTTTGTCTGGCGGTAATTACAGACTGAATGTCCTAATTTCCCAACTTCCTGGCCTGTCAACTCCCTCAATATACACACATTCTCTCTCTCTCTCTCTCTCTCTCTCTCTCTCTCACACACACACACACACACACACACGTTAGGCCCAGTGGTGGCATACTCTGAGGAACGCGATTCCCACATAAACTTTGAGAATAACATGGATACAATTCTTATCTTAGTGTAATAAGGGACCTTAGATGCCCCTCAAAGTCCATAGTCAGGGAAATGGCCTCTCTCACACAGACACACAGACTTCACAAGCTGGTGTAAGGGAAACTCAGGCTCTGTTTTAGTAGGCTAAGGTTTTGGCAAGGGGAGTAAGGTTTTATGTTGTGCTTTCCAAGTAAACAAGAACTATACATGGAGTAGTACTTGTGAGAGAACGCTGAATGTGTGTGCGTAGATTGTTATTTTTCAAACACTTTTAACAGGAAGGAAAGTACGAGTGTGATCCATCCTCTCTAAGCTTGGACAACTTGATAAGCATCAACAATGAGAGGGCGCGTCAAGAAATAAACAACAAATATACCCACAACTATTTTACATTTTCATATTCTAAATGACTTCCTTCTGTGAAAGGGAAAAAACTTTAAAGACTGGGCCTCTTGTTCATCCCATCAGATGATTCACATGCCATTTAGTGGCCTTGAGGTCTTGGTGGCTCAAGCATTTGTTATGGCACTGAGGCCTTGTCTTTAAACCCAGTTTGGTTAACAGTCTTTGGACCTGGGGACAAATTATTTTGTTATCAGTAGTTTGGTATTTAATTAAATTGTTACATCAAGATTGATTACTGACTTAGGTAGCATTGTCGATCAAATTCAATGATAAAGTGCCATTTCAACTAAGTTATATAACAAGGGCGGGTAGACGATGGACTTCTATTCTTTCTTTACTTATTGACTCTGTACTCTGACTCAATTTGTCCACTCCATTGCAGATGGAGTTTTTTTTTTTTTGGAAGGTAATTTTGTGAGTTGTGAGTTATCAAGAGAACATCTTTTTCTCTCTGTCTTGAGAATGAGTTTCCAAGCTTCAGTAGAAATAGAATATAAGTTTAAGTTTCATGTGTGAGGTGAGAGATGTTGGATCTCTGTCCTATTTCAGGTCTAAGACACAGCTAGATATATTGCTACCAATACAGTTTCAATCACACACTACACAGAGATTTTTTTTTTCAAAAGCAGGATTGTAACTTTTGAGTTGAAGTGGCACACAATAATTAAGTATAATACAAAATTATTTCGTGTTTTGGGTATGCCATATTTCAACTGAAAGCAAAATTTTGACTTTTGAGTCTCAACGGCTCATAGCTAGTCTGAATATAATAATACATAGGCTACATCTAAACATAATCCATAATCCATGGTGAGCTGACTAACATGTTTGACTTGCAGTCATTTCTAATCCACAGAGCTATGTGGCACCTCTCCTCCTGATAAACTAATGCAGATGGAATCTCACATGGTGACCCATATACACACTATTTCCCTGGGTGCACAAAGACATGCTAACAAACCAGTCAGATCAGTTTACCACACAGTACAGAGCTGTGTGTGTGTGTATGTGTTTGTTTATTTGTTTGTATGGTTTCTTGTAAATAAATGTTTAATGTTGTTGCGTAACCATACACTGGATGAAAACACTGCTCCTTTCCATGATGCATATGTGCCTATTCCTTTATTATGATTTGTGACGTCTGCCTGAACTGATTCATCATCTTAAGGAGAACAATCACCCTGTGAGTGGACAATTGACTGACCTAAACATATGTGAAACACGACAAAGGATATGCGTTATCTTTAGCCTTTGAATAAAAGATTCAATTAATATGGATTAAAGGGCGTAGTGTTTTGTACTGTACTGTACTACTCTGGATTTGATCCCATTGAGCTTGTCCCAAACATTCTACAGTGGGAGTCATTGCTAGGCATACACAGCATACCATAAAAAAAAACAGACTTGCCTAGTGTCCCTTTAATTATGGCTTCAAAACAAATTTAGGCACACTGACATATGGTAAGGAGAATGAAGTTTGTGATGCCTGCAACGTCTAGTTTTGAACTGGTAATACTGTTGGTTAGGAGAATGACAGTAGACACAATGAGTACTCAGTATGTAAACTGCCCAAAAGAGGAAATCTCTACATTCTGTTACTTTAAACTAAAAATGTTGCCAGTTTACAGAAGAAAAATTCGTGCCCAGGTTCCATCTAAAAGATCGGGTCCGATGTAGAAGACTTTCAGTAGGTCTCACCACAAACGTGTTAAATATTTAAAACTTTGAGTGCCATTATAGCCTGGTCTATTATTTGAGACATCTGGTTCCCTTCCTTTGGCTGAAGTGGAAAATGCTTCATGACCCATGAAGTTGATCAATCAAGAAGTTAACTGTGAATACTTTCTCTGTAAAATTGACTCTATTTAAGATGTTTTCCTCTGAAGTCTAGGTAGGCTAATAGAAGCAAGGTAGGCCTTGTTTCCTTGAAAAACAAAGTTGTGCTGTTCCTTTGTTTGGTGAGCCATTTCTATGTAGTTAGGCTTTAACAGTTCTTAGTGAACAAAGAAGTTATTACCATATTTCTGCTTAGCGGTGCAAAGCCAATACTTCAGTGTCATAACATGTTGCTATCATGACTATGGTAGGTAGATACTTCAAGGTGCTTTGGCTGTGAGAGGGGAGACACATTCTTTTCATGTTTCCATCAGCATATGCTAACTAAAAGGGGAAGGCTGGTCAATGATTCTGCAAGGTAAGTTAACGAATGACCACTTCTGAACCGACCAGTGAATTCCATGCAGTCTTCACCATGACATGTAAACAAACAGTAAAGGACTCTTTAAGTGTACTTTATTGTAGTGGGTTGCATATCACTGTTTACATACATAACTCAGGAAACCAGCAGAAAGAAGAAGGAGGAAGAAAAAGCGTTCAGCTGTTGCGTTACAGTATAGTAGCATTCTGTGAGATTCGGAAAGCCAATAAACAGAACATCCGTAAACACAGATAATCTCTTGTTTGAGATAATAACCCAAATATGGCTACACAGATGTTGGAATGACAAATCATAAATGTACAGCAATCAAGAATACACATTCTGACTGCTCTTCTTGTATGACAATGCTAGAAAATAATATCCATTGTTGTTTTATTTTTCTCTTTGGCTGGTCTGGTATGCTGAGAGTGAGCTTCAGTAAACCTTCAGTAAAAATAAAGAAACAAAGACAGGAAGAATAAATTGTTTGGATAGCGGTTGACCCTTAGAGCAGAGCTGGCCCAGTTCTGGCCCAGGTGTGGCTTTTATCCAGACAAGATAGGTATACCTATAAGTGGTTAAGTGATAAACCTGGGTAAGTTAAAGCTAAAGAAAATGGTAAACCCCCTGATAGAGTATCCTGCTTGTTCTGTTTAGTTAAGAGAATGATAACTCCAAGCTATTCTATTAGCAGGTTTACCCCTATATCTCTGAACTTACCCAGGTTTGCCACTTAACTACGTACTTGGAACCCCCCCTCCCATCTGTCTAGGAGTCTGGTACTATGATTGAAGAGAAGCCCTAATCTGTTGCTAAGCTGCTCTCCTCTGTGTGCTGTGTCTGAGTGCTTGTTCCTGTGTGTGCGTCTTAAAGATACTTCATAGATGACTGTAGACTTGCTACAGAGCCGGAGTCTTCATATAAACAAACAAAAACAAAACACATACAAGTGCTTGCACAGGTAAACTGCAGAATAAACACACATTCCTATACTTTTAAACACACACACAAACACATTACCTCTCTTTCTCTTTCTCTTTCACACACACACACACACACACACACACACACACACACAGATTTTGCACCAGCACAGCACTGCCCATAAGGACACAGTGTCAGCAGCAAACCAATCTTTTACATTACAGATATAGGGCGGACACAGGGCATAACTACTATCTCACAAAGGAACAGAAAAGAACAGAAAAAATTCCACCACCAAGCTTTCAGGCACTCTATCCACACCCCTACCCAGCTCGCTCTGCCTCTTTCTGGGTGCCGTTACGGCTGGAGACCCCTAACCACGCCACGCTGGAGCAGGGCACCAGGCTGCCATTTTTACCCCTCCACCTACACCTCACCCAACCTAACCCAATCTGTGGGCCCCAGCCTGGCGCTCGCCACAGGCGTAGTAAAAGCCTCCATTCCAGTGCTTCTGTGGTTTAGAGTGGGCGGCTTCAACTCCCAGCTGGAGCACAAGCAGCGGCAGCAAGCAGCAGTAGAGGCGGCAGCTCAGGGCTTAAAAATAACACAAGCAGCCATCCAGCCATTCAGACAGATGTGAGGCAGGCACACCCACACATATATGCAAACACACACACACACACACACGCACCTCCTCATGAGATGGAACGGTGGTGTGTGTGTCCACTTGTGTATGTTGAGTGGGAGGCATTTGAAGTAACAGAGTGGGGGTAGGTTACAGAGGAACGCAGGGTACAGTTCTAAGTGCAGACAGGCCTCGGCTAAAAGTGTGTGGAGAAGAGCCACCTTCGCTCACCAGCACGTGAGGTAAGATTATGTAAACTAGATAATAAAGATCAAAGCTTGGTGAGCCCTGCTTAGTTCACACTGTTTAGATCTTACAAAGTCCTTTCTTGCGCTTTCAAGTTGTTTAGAGGTTGTTCATAGACAATCAGACAATAACTTTTTTCTACTTTATGAGCCCTTGCATACACTTGAATAAACTGAAAATAACAGTCTTCATCGATAACATCCTTCTAATACGAAGGCCTCATATTTAGACCCATATAGCATCAGTGACTGGTCGTGATTCACCGGTGGCCCTTGTAACACTTGTAACAAGCTCACCATTGCACACATTGAAAACAAGAACTGACTTGCAACATCAGACTGGCCAACATACAATGTCTAATATGTACATGATCCCACGCCACACACATTAAAGTCATTAGTTATAATGTATAAAGTTATAATGCCCACTGAGAAAGTAGCCGCCTCCTCAACAAAGATTAGAGTCCAAAACCTGCTTCTTTATAAAACAGATGTACCAAGGTTGGATTGTCTTTGGCTTGTCACTCTAAATGCTAAATTCACAGTTCCACTGTGTGAAGAGAAAACAGATTTACACACAGGTCTGCTAAAAATAAGGCTAGATATTCTCATGTGACACAAATTGCTGTTCATGCTGGTTTCCACCTAGGTATTTACTTCTTTTGTCCAACCAGTGATTGGAACCAGCCATTTTGGATCCAATGAGTGCTAGCCATCTTGGCACAGGCATTTTGAGTTTTCTACTATGGTGGGTAGATTCCTATGGTGGGTTAATGGTAGATGTTTGAGGAGGCAAAACCTTGCAAATAGATACATAAGACTAAAGATATAAATATCCAGGAGCATGTGGTAGAATGGATGAGTTTGAAGAGCATCTGTTACAAGCATAAGTTCTGCAGGTGTTTTGCCTGAGACGACAGCTGCCCTTTCGAACCCTGCAGTGTTGACGTCAAAGACTTCCAGTTGACTGTATGGTAACTCTTACAGTGTCCTGAAGGCACTTAGTTTATCTCCAGGTTATCCTTTTTTTTCTGTTGTAAATGTTAAATGTTGTGGTGCACAGAGCATGCGTCTACACACACAGGTGGATAAGGTGTCTGTGTGTGTGTGTGTGTGTGTGCATGTGTGTGTGTATCACTGTAATGATGTGTTCTTGAGCAGACCAAGCCTGCGGAGTGCCTCGCGTCTGGACTCATCAGTGGCGCCGCGGCCAGAGAACTGAACAGTGACACCCTGTGAGCGGAACGATGGCTTGCTGGTGACCTTTGGTAGGGGCTCTGGAGACGGCAGCTTAGGGGGCAGCATGCGGTGGTGGCTCGGCGGTTTGGGTGCCGTCATCGGAGGAAGGTTGGCGGACTTGCCCCATGAGCCAGAACCACCCGGCACCACCACCCGGGTCTTACTGCCAAAGCTGTTCTCCCGGGTCACCAGAACTTCAGTTCCTATTTTGGTCCTGTTCTCCTGTATTGATATCTGTGCCTCAGGCTGATGGGGTTGTTCCCCCTTGTGTACCACAGACGCAGCTGGAGTAATCACCTTACTCTTGCCTCCATAGTGGCTGAACTCACTGGATGCTGTGTTAGCACTGATGCTAAGGTTAGCATTAACATTAGTGCTAACATCAGCAGCAAGGGTGGAGGCTTTGGGGGACTCACCCCTAAGCGTAGCTGGAGGGGATGGCGAGTGTGTGGGCACGTTGGCCCTGCTGTCCAGCTGGTGGCTCACTGGAACATCGGTGGCGTCCACTGCCCTAGCCAAGGCAGAGGCAGGGATGATAGTCTTGGTCCTACCGCCGTAGCTGTTGAGTTCGGTGGTTGGGGCATCTGTTTTGGCCGGCGGGGTTAAGAATTGAGCTGGAGGAGGGGGGCAGTCAGCAAAAGAGTCGATGTCTGTTGCCTTGCTTGAAGTGGAGGCAGATGGGACCACCATGATTGTCTTGCCCCCATAGCTGTTGAAGTCCTTGGATGCCACATCTGCACTGGCAGAAGAAGGAGGATTTACAGTCACAGGAGACACCACTGAGGGGGTCACCACCGTCGATTTCCCACCGTAACGGTTGAAGTCAGTGTGGATTTCGTTTTTATTGGCAGAGGTGTTGGAAGCTGTTGCGGTGGGGGATGTAGGTGTGGCTTCGGATTTGGTGTCCATGGATGGGTTCATGGACTTAGCCCGTCCGCGCACAAGGCCTAGCTTGGACAGTGCCTCCATGCGAGACTTTTGGGGTGTTGGGTCCCGGAACGAGACGCTCCGCGTGGGTCGGTTCCTCACGCACGGTGGTTCCCCACCTTCCATCGGGTGCGGTGCCTCACCCAGGTTTGCCAGCATCTGTGCCCGACGCTCCTGGGCATTCACTGCTGCCAGGGCCACAGAATGGTTCAGCTCCCTGGTGCCTAGCAACATGTTGATGTTTGTGGGCTTGGCAGAGGTCGGGGGCCCCTGCTTGGCCGGCGCAATAGTGGTAGCAGCAGTCTGAGTGGAGTCCACACTCTTTCTCCTATGTACCAGAATGGAGGGTAGCATGTTGTCACCCTGGTGCACAGCCAACTTTTGAGCGATGACGACAGGCGTGGGAATGGACCCCGGTGGGGGCTGGTAGCCCCCGCTACCCCCGCTGTCTTCAGTGCTTGATGCCGGGAGGTGGTACTCAGAGGGGAAGTTCTCTACCGGGTCCCTCTTAGGCTTCATCTCAAAGTGAGACTCAGGAGCCACAACCAGATTCTGGAAACCTGACAGAATAGATCACAGCAATAAGTGTTATAAACGTAAAAAAGTAAAGTGCCTACAAGCAAGATTACATGATTGAGAAGTACAGCACTAATCTACACTCTATGCCCTTATTACAGTATTATTACTTCGTAATAACAAAGTCATGTTTTGTACACTATGTAGTTGCATGTTAGTAAATGTTGAAACAAAATGTTGGCTAATACTAACCCAAAATATGTAAAATTCAAATTAAGTAATAAATACATCAACATATTCAACACAATGTAAATAGTGATAAGGTATTAAAGCAAGATGAATTCTAGCATGTTAGTATTGGCAAGTCTAAAGCAGTTCTGAGTGAATTGCCCCTTGGGCCTGTGGTAAGCCTATACTGTATATCTGATATGTCTGTTATATATTTCCAATACTGACATTTACAAAAGTGTTTCTCATGCCACTTGTAAATAGCTTCCTATTTAAGCTCCTATAACGTGTGTGTGTGTGTAATGTATTTGGGAATGTGTAAAATGTGAGCGTTGTACCTGGTACAGAGGGCTCAAAAGGAGTCTCGTTCATCCTGCTGTTGTTTGCTGTGGAATGGACCAAGTCAATTATGTCACTGTCTCGTTGGCTGTGGGGATGTTCTGTGACAGGTGTGGATGCTTGGACGGGGCTCGGGGGGAAGGATCCACCCTCCACAGGTGTGTTGTTACCTGAGTATAGCACTGCCGTCTGGCCTTGGGTCAGCCCCTCCGCTTCCTCATTCTGCAGAGCCTCCTCGATGGTGCTGTCGAAAAACAGGATACATTCCTTTTCTTCCAGACTCAGGTCTCGCAACGCATCATCATCCTTAGAGACAAAAAGAAGATACTTTTTTTTTTAAACTGACATTTTCATTACAACACTTTGAGTGCTCTTGTCAAGTCAATTTGTCAAAGTCTTTTAAGTCTTGAATCCTGAGATAGAGATGAGGATTCTCCTATGAGGTATGTTTACTGTGTAAAAATAAAAACAATTGGATATCTTGAAACACCTATTAAAATTAAATGGTGCCAATGCAGCGAGTGCGAGTGTAAACAACCACAATGAGCACTTAGCAAGATTAGTTGGGACACATTTACTTTTTTAACTTTATTTTATTTATTTAGTTCTTAAACACTTCAGTGTCCTGATATGTTGCCAACAGGATACTTTGTGTGGAATTGAAGTAGGAAGTAACAGTACAAGTAATAGTGTCATAGGCACTGACAGGGAGTCTCCCAGGCTTGTGCTCCCTGATGTGTGTGTGTGTGTGTGTGTGAGTGAGACATTGTGGGGGGAAATTATTTCTGGCTACGTCTGTGAGAGTGTGTTTATATCTATGAGTGTGTGTGTCTCTGTGTGTGTGTGTGTGTGTGTCTGTATGTGTGTGTGTGATGCATTCATTCATTCTCATGTGTGTACATGAGAATGAATGAATGCATCTGTGTGCGTTTTTTCATTTGTGTACTCAAGGGTGCGTGTGTGTACACATGCATGTGTACTGTACGAGTGTGTGAACACTGGGGCTGTGTGTTCCAGTGCTCACCCCACCCCACCCTTTCCCTGAGCTGTCAGCACACTGCTCCTGAGTTCTAGCCCAGAGAGCAGTACCAGGAAGCCCTCATAGAGGGGGGGGTCAAACCCAGCCTTACCCCAGGAAGAGTGTCCTCACCTGGGATCAACTTTCAGCTCAGGCCCCTTACACAGCAGAGAGGGCCAGCAGGCCAAACAGATAGGGCTTTGTTAAGGATGGTATGTAGAGATAATTAGTCACTGATTGAAGACCTGAGAGAAGACTTACTCCTTTATACCCATGTTTGTGCTAATATAAACTTGCTTGAGATCTACAGCTAATATTAATTATCATAAACATTATCTTATATCTTTTATCTTATTATTGTAATAGTGACATTGTATTATGTTGTTTTTTGTTTGTTTTTCTGTTTGTTTTTTTTTGTTTCGTTTTCTTTTCTTTCTTCTCTTTGTAATCTGTTTGTCACACCTGTCTTCACTGATTTGTGTGCCACTCTATTACATCATGAATATACCAATTTGACATCAGTGTCCTTGCCAATGTCAATTTGTCATTCAGTGTAGCTGAATGCATGACTGTTGGTTTTGTTGCGATAACACAAACAA
This sequence comes from Tenualosa thibaudeaui, assembly GCA_027481765.1. Taxonomy (NCBI): domain Eukaryota; kingdom Metazoa; phylum Chordata; class Actinopteri; order Clupeiformes; family Clupeidae; genus Tenualosa; species Tenualosa thibaudeaui. The sequence goes on from JAIFZK010000022.1 coordinate 8,361,135, forward strand.
GTCTACATCGAGGACCTGTTGAGTGGTGTGGTCTCGAGTTACCGAGTTACCTGTACATGTGGCCCACAATAGGGACAGAGAGAGAGAGAGAAAGGCTGGTTGTTTGAATAACTAAATGGCCCGGTGCTGTTGGAGAACAGCTGAGGAGTGAGAGACTGTCGTGGAACAATGAGGGAGAGAATCAGGACAAGAACTACCCTCGTCAATAACAATGGGAGACTGAGGAATGTCAGGTGCATCGCAGAGAGAGAGAGAGAGGGAGAGAGAGAGAGAGAGGGATAGAAAGAGAGAAGGTAAAAGGAATGCATTCATAGATTCAAGGACTCAAAGACCTTGACCAGGGGACTGTCTGGCACTCACAGTTTCATGTACTGCACTAAGGCCCTGTTTACACCTGTCTGGATATTTTTATAGAAGGATATTTTTTTATCTGTTTATTTTTTTTGTTGTGTTTACACATATCCACTGGAATCCAGAAAATACATATGGATATGGATAAAAAAAATATCCGTTTATAAAAATATCTAGATACGTGTAAACAAGCCCTAAAACAGCCCTGAGGTACCACAGCACCTACAGCACCAGGTATTCAGGTATAATACAACACTTTGGGGAAGTGCATTCTGTGATCACATCACCAAGAAGCCAGGGAAAGCCATGCTTTAAAGAAGAACCCTTAAGCTCCCCAACAAAGACTCAAGCTTTAACCAGGAACCCTATTGGTTCCTAGATGGCTACTAGGAACTAAATCCTACCCATCGAATCCTAGGCAGTCTCCTCTATCAGTTGTATACACATACCACGTGCTATAAATAAATGCACCCTCTCTCTCCTTTTCTTCTCTCTCTCTCTCTCTGTCTAGCTTCCCCATTCAATCTTTCTTGCATGCTCTATTTTAGTGTTATGCAAAGTCCGTGGTGAGACACTTGATACCAGCAGATAAAGTATAAAGTGTATTATGTTGACACAATGTATGTTTGTGTCTGTTTTAGTACTTTAAAGACAGCAGCCTTGACTCTGTGGTGGTGGTATTTGTGTGTGTGTGTGTGTGTTTTAAATTCTTAGGGCTTTGGCTTCATGACGTGGGTAACCACTTTAAATGATGTAAATCCCATTCAAAGGGAGCATTTTCTTGGGGCGTGGGCTCTGAGACCAGAGCTCAACTGAGAGAGCTTTCACTGGGCTTTGGTGTGTTTACTGAAGTGTGTGTGTGTGTGTCTGAGAGATGAGAATTACTGGAATATGTGTGTGTTCACAACGCTTTGCGCATGCAGAGGAGGAGAGTGAGGTCAGTAGTGTAAACACACACACACACAGACACATACACACACACACATTCTTGTTCACTGTTTTTATAGCAGCTGGAGGAAAATGTGGCCAGCTCAGTTTCATTAGACTGGACGATTATATAACATTACACTGTAACACACACACACACACACACACACACACACACTGATCAAAGAAAGTCTTCTTTGTGTTTTTACAGTAATAGGTTTATTGGACACTTAACACTTCAACTAACCTCAGGTAATCAATCTTACTGTATCAGAAAGCAGGTACAGGACCTTTGCAAACACACACACTCACACACACACACACATTGACTACCACACCCTGCTGAAACCAAGTCAAACACAATGAGTTTTCCTGTCGTGTACCAAAAGACTGCTGCTGAACTGGTTACACCACTCCTTCAGTATGCATAAGAGTGTGTTTCACTGTGTATAAGACTGTTTTGTGTGTGTGTGTGTGTGTTTTAATACAGGCATCACATTAGGGTAGATGTCCAACTCAACCCCCCCACCAAACACACACTCTTAAATCATAGTCATAATCTTGTTTATCGTAATCTCTTTCTCCCTTTCTAGAATGTTCTTGCTATGGATGCACTATGGAGTATGTGTGTGTATGTGTGTGAAGGAGATACAGTGTGTGCGTGGGTGTGTCCTTACATAGGATCTTCTTGTCGTGGTGCTCTCGCGACCCCCGTTGACCCCATAGTAGAGGTTGGGCTGCACTTGGATATCCATGGTCACCAAGTCAGGAGGACAGTAGGAGGTGGGCATGGCATGGGGCACCGGGGAACAGTGGCATCAAGTTAGCCTCACCATGCAACTGAGAGAGAGAAGGGGAGAGAGAAGTCAACATTTTATAGACCAAACATTAATAGTAGCTACTTTTGTTAATATGTAACCCTTTCCATTAAGCCTACTACAATTACTGATACAATATTAACACTACCATGACTACCAAAATGACATCACAGCTTCTCCTAATTCCACAGTAACAACAACAAATGCTCAGGGACCATCTTAATGATCAGATGATACTGCTACGTCATTGCTCCTAAAGTAACAACTTAAACATCAGCATGTGACTTGAATTATGATCAAATATTGACGCCTTATCTATTGGAACGGCAGTTCAGGGTTGCAACAACTGTTGTTGTTTTTGACTTTAGGGTTGTTGAACAGTTTGTGATCCCATGGGTGTGAGAGGTGTGTGTTTCAGTTTATTCACCCTTCATTACGTCACCCTAGTGAGCGAAACGAAGACTGTGATCCGGGAGATAGGTCCGTGAATGATTGGTTATCCGTTATAGTCAGCATATAAGGTTTGTGCTTGCGGACAGTGTACTTAACATGGTCAACGGGAAAACTAACTTTCCTGTGGTATGCGTGACAAAAGCATTATATCCTATTGTAAATGTAACGAAATTAGGAGAAAGAGACTGACAACAAAAGCTACAAATGCTAAGTTAACACCCCAATCCATATATTGTTCATATAGGCCTATGCTAAACAACCCCTCAGGGCTGAAAGACCAGTTATTCAGGATCAGGTCCGTAAGGTAAGCTCTCCTTTAGAGTAAACTTTTCTTCGGCATTTAGTCGTCCTCTCAGAGGTCATACTATATTCCCCATCTGTTTTTGTAAAGGATGTTATACTAGTTTATATTTATACTAAATATAAATTTGTTAAGGAATACAGCAGACTAGTCCATCTGCACAAAATGCAAACATATTCGCATGAAGAGCTGATGAAGTCCCATTCCGTTAAATCTTTACTGTAGCTTATAAGAAATCACAACCTAACTGCCCAATCAACACTCTTATGAACTACTCACCTCTTCATTCAGTGCTGATTGGCGGACACTTCCAGAGGGACCACTTGCAGAGCATTTCATTCGGCCAAGGACGCTGTTCAAAGTTACAGAGATAGATCCTCAAGCATATAACTCGCGCTGCTTTCCACGATCCGTGCGCTTCAAGTGGAGTTCAGCTACTCAGCGCAGACTGCTGTTTGTGTCCTTTTCCAGGCGCGCGTCATGGCGCGGAGCTCCACCCACAACTCTTTCTGTTCCAGTGATTCATTTAAGTTGTCAATGTCTACCAAAAGTATACTTCCAAACAAAACTCTTTAACTCATTAAATACAAAAGTATTTAATGAAATATGACCCACAGTGGATTAACTGGAGTCCAGTTTACCTCACCAGATACTGAATATCGGCTAACATGTAACCCCACGCGCGCTTCTACAGGTAGATGCACCTCTTCTTGATGGTGAACATTGTTCAGAAATTGTTTTCTTAACCCCTTTTTTCATATGTGGGAATACAATAGAAGCGTCCATGGTTACAGACTGGAGACTCCACAAACCGGCTTTTTTGATACAAGAGGATCTTGTTTGGTTGGCCCTCGGGTATCTTTTTTCCCCCAGTACTAAGCCCTTGTATTTTGTTGCATCAACATACGCCGTCATCATGAAGCCAACGGACGGTTTCAGTGGCCTTGCACGCACCGCCCTGCGTTCTCCACATTCCAAACTTGCACACTCATAATCTCGGTTATCATAATCATGACTATATTATGGCCACGACAATACATATTGCTTGTCTATATTTAGCAAATATTTAACCGGTACAGTCATTTTGGTGGAGTAACAAAACCCATCGAATCCCAAATACCGGCATAGCCCATTCTAAGACGCAACATTCACTCCACAGTTCACAGCGTTAGCCTTTCACCCAGTGGCACCAATGAAGGCGGACTTCATTGCATTGCTGTCAGTGTATTCAGTGAATTCAATTAAAGATAATTACGTAATGATCAGTTTCACATTTTCAAATGATGACAAATTTATTGTAATTGAAATTTATTGTGTTGAAAAATAAGTTTTCCTTTAGCCACGAGAAAGGTAACACCTTAACAAGTTAAGCCATATTAAAATGTCAACTCATGGCAGGGTTGTTCAACTGGTCATAATTTAAGTTTCCAGGAACATAGGACTTGCCCACTGCTTAAACACAAAGTTTACAGTATAGCCTATTAGTTTACAGTAAGGAGCTAGGCACACTAGCTCCCCCCAGTGTTAAAGTTGTAAATGGTCACACTTGCTGAGCCATATGCTGACCGTTGTGCTTTTTTAGTTATTAATCTCATAAATTATGTGGTTAATCGTGATTGATCGCAAAATGACAAAAAACATCACAACAAAACAAAAACTTCTTTAAACATCTATTCACATTGTACTCATATAGTTCTATGGAAAACGTTTGCTATGAACATCACAGCAGACTTTAACTACAGCATAGTTTAATTTCTTAAATATTTGCTTGAATGTTCCATGTCAGTATATTATAATAAGGCTCAACTTCTCTATGATAGACAGGTTTACAGAATATATGATGCACAGATATTTGGAATTGGTATATTAGGTCTAGGCATGTAGCCTATTCCATAGCCTATCTTAGGTCTAGGCATGTAGCCTATTCCATAATTAGCCTATATTTTAGACATTAAGCATATGTGCAAAAATACTATTTGGAGAAATAACAGACTATATTTTTGCTGTTCGGTTATGGCTGCAAGTTACACTTGCACTTCGAAGAGCAAAGAGGACGTAGCTTGTCTCCTGTCAGTTCAGTGAAGTGAAACAGTTGGCTATGTGTGCAGTCAGTGTATTCACGAACGTAGCCCATCGGCCATCAACCACGGGGTGCATGTCACTCGGAAAATGAAGGTAAAGTCCCACTGCATCCCATATGCAGACTACATAACTTAACTGACCATGTTGCGGGCTCATTGACAAGTTGTAGAGCTACATTTTCCCACAACGTTGAAATCAGCGTTAGTTTACATGCTTGTCACCCGCGAAATTCTGGGTTGTTCCTTACCAAGATGAGCCCACTTCACTGTTGTTTAAAAATCCTACGATGACTGTGACATTTTTTTAATCGCGATAAAGTGAGATCGCATTAACGCACAATTAACGCGTTAATTTCGACAGCTCTAATTATTAAGTAACCCACAGCCTGGTATTGGCTCCTACCACTTGGGCACAGGGTCACAGCTACTAACACTGCCACTGTGTTATGTTTGTCTGGTTATGTTGCCCCTGATGGTTTGGAATTACAATGAAATATTTATGTTTATACGGTAAATAAATAGTATATACAAAATGGCATATACTCCTATGAGCACTCAAAGTTCGCCTCACATTCACACACGCGCATTTATACAGAGGCTAACATACAGGAAATACACAGAAACTGCCTGCAAGCCCTGCACCTTTTCTAAAATTCAATAAATGATTAGAAAAGAAAACAAACAAACAATTAAAACTAAACACATACAAAAGTGCTTTATTTCCCATAACCTGCAATACTGCACCCTTCAATTAACAACCAGCAATCATGTGCCAAATCCTCGTGGAATCCTCATAGACTCATCCAACAGACAGAAGAAACCATTTCACACCCATTGTACAGGACAGAATGCAGTTGAGCACTGCAGCCATTTAAGTTCTTATTATGGGAAAGTTTGATCAGAAATTAAATTCCTAAGTAATGTAGTCAGATGTTGTGAAGCTGTGTAATCTTCTCTGCATTAAACTACATTACTGGAGAACATAAAAGTCAATTGTAAGTAAAGCTGAAGTATTCGCGAAACTGAAATTCTTTTCCGCATAAGATGCACACTGCACATATACCCTGCACGCACGCACACACACACACACACACACACACACACACACACACATACACACTTAATGCTCATAACATCATCAACATGTACATCATCCAGTAATGCCCTCACTTTTGCACAACAAACACACGCCCAAAAGGCACTTCATCCCCTACAGCCATCATCCACACACATACACAAACACACACACACACACACCTTATACTAATAAGGCCCAAATCCACAGCCCTCACTCATGGGCCTTCTCTGTACTGTGTGACCATGTGGGCTTCCGTTTCTCCAGAAAGGCCCTGATGCCCTCCTGGCCATCCCGCAGTGCCAGGTTGTCCACCATGACAGCCGAGGCCGTGGCGTAGGCAGCATCCCGTCCCTGGGCCATCTGCCTCTGGAATGCTGCCTTGCCCAGTGCCACCACTGGACGGCTGGACTGGCACACATTTCGTGCCATTGCCAGAGTAACATCCTCCAGTGCCGCCTCGTCCGCCACCACGCGGCTCACTAGGCCGTGCCGCAAGGCATCCTGAGCTGAGATAGGCTTCCCCGTGAACAACATCTCCATGGCAACCTGGCGGGGTTGGCAGAAGGTTGGTATACAGGCAGTTGGCAATCATGCTGCAAACAGAGAAGTACATCTTGCAACAGCAGTATGCATTTTTTTGTATAAATGGATCAAATAGAAATGACTGTTTGCTGTCCATGACTAAGGAATAAGTTTATAGATGTTTGACAACGCTTTCAGGAGATGGACCTCTAAGCCTGACATGTAAAAGAGGTTTTCAAGAAGTTTTCAAGAGTGCGACTGATCTCAAGACTCATCTCACCTTCCTGGGCACTGCCCTGCCTATAGCCACTCCTGGTGTAGTGCAGAAGAGCCCGACGTTGATCCCCGGTGTCGCAAAGGTAGACTTCTCTGTTGCCACAGCAATGTCGCAGCTGGCCACCAGCTGGCACCCTGCAGCCGTGGCAACGCCATTCACCATGGCGATGACGGGCACTGGAATGTCTTGAATCAATGTCATAACCTGAAAGGGGACATTGAACTAGTAATCAACACAGATCTAAACAAGCATTTTGGAAGAAAGGTGGGCAAAGGCTGAATCACATGCCCCAAACCTAAGACCTGAACCCTTAAAGACTTAAAGGAAAAGTCCAGAGAATTTCAACAAATAGCCCTGTTCAAGGTCACCGAGTTCTGTTGGTAGCTCACTATTCGGTCTATGTATCAAATTTCATCATTCTTTTTCCCACTGACAGCACTCTGTGAGGGGGGGGGGTTGAAATGCTCTGGACTTTTCCATAATAAATAAGTCAATTATGATTCATGATTCATGACAAATAGACTCAAATTGAGGGTTGTTATGCTAATGGCTAGGGAGGACATTTAGTTGGGTCACTGGTGAGTTTTCACGTGTTTCTACCTGCATTACATTAACACTCCTTACCTCAGAACAAGCATGAAACACTTTAGTGTGATACTCTCGGCCTTGTTTCGATGTCAGCTCCTTCAGGTCATGGCCCGAAGAAAACACTGGTCCTCGGGCTACGCACACACACACAATGCAACTCAATAGTCTCCCCATGTTAAAGTGGCTAATGTAATAATATAACACAGCATATCACTATTGACTAAACAATGGTGCTAAAGTTCACAGGCTCTCTACCTGATATGATAATGACACGGAGGTCATCGCTGTCCACTCCCGTGACGATGTTCTCCCGCAGTGATGCAAGCATGGACAACGACAAGGCATTTCTCTTCTTGGGGTTGTTCAGAATTATTCTCCTGAATACAACAATTATTATAGTTGGATGCAACGTTTCTTTCTTTAACTAGTCTATCTTACATTTGTAACTGAACTGTGCATAGGAATTCACTGTAGTAGGCTACCCCTGCTGTGTAACTGCATTGTGATTACTTAATAGTAGGCCTCTTGGCAACTTATTTAAGCTTGATATGACTCATCTGAACATATGCAAGGAAAAAAATAAGACTACATTACAGGACTCGCCACGAACCTGACACCGTCCTTTTGCTCTTTCAGCGTCAGCGGCTCTGCTTGCGCTGTTGTAGAAAGTGTTCGAGAGGCCACAAAAGAAGTCCACCTGCCTACATGACTTACAAGACCAACTCGGCAAAGTAGACTTTGTGCCATGTTTATTATGGGTTGTCTTGCTGTCTGAAGAGAAGCGAGGAAGAGTTTATCAACCGTGATCATGGCTCTTTACCGCCCCCTATCACTGTGGCGCATCACAGATACAAGTAGATTCTCCATTTCTCTACAGCCCACATGCATTTCAGGGCTTCTTTTTCAACTATTGAATGTTCGCGTTCAAGCATGAGTCGGAGTCTTTTGTTTTAGACAAATACAACGGTGCGCTCAGTGTGGTTGGGCTTGATCTGAGAGAGAATAGCTCCTTGACCGTAGTCAGATGCGTAAGTGGAGTATGGAGATCAGGCCAATTTGTCCTACTTCTTGTTTTGGCGTGTTGTCACCGCTAGAGGGCAACCACCACCTAAAGATGCAGCCACGGGGTCATTCATCAGTAACAATCTAAAGTGGGGAAAGTTTCTCAATACAATTACATTGAATAGATGTGATTAAGAAATCTTAATATATTATATTAATATAATTTTAGCTATGGCCATTCATATAGTTAAATATTACATTCACATTTTACATTTCTACATTTAGCATATGATAATATGATATTAGCCTATTATAACAATTAAATTTAAACTGAAAATGCCAGAACACACACACACCACCACCACCACCAGCAGCAGCAGCAGCAGCACCAGCACCAACAAGAACAAGAAGCATGGTAGTTTTGCCCCAGGCAGTGTTTATTAGAGAAAGAGAAAATTGTCTCAAGAATGATCCAATAAACTCTTAATTCTTTTTAGTAATTTAACAACAAAATGCAAAGGAGTCTGAATGTGTTGTCCAATGCTATTGCAATCATACTGACTGAAGACAAAAAAAGCATTGCATCAATATAAAATGTGTACACCATTAAGAACCTGCAGAGGTTGAAATGGAAGGATACATACTTGACAGTGAGTTAACTTAAGAGGTGTGTGTGTGTGTGTTTGTGTGTGTGTACTTTTTAGGGAGTGTAATACTTGTATGAATGGAATAAAGTGAGCTGACATGGAAAGTAGCACAGCTTTTATTCAGCACGGTCATAAGAATCCTTTCTGCTTTCTTTGTGTGTGAGTGAATAAAAGAGGGTGAGATTTGCATGACAGGGTTGAAATGCAAAATCACAGAAGTCCAGTGCTTAACTCATGTCTCTAACACAGACAGACAGACAAACAGACAGATAGACACACACACAAACAACAAAAAATGCCATCATTCACTTCTGTACACAATTGTAGTGTGTGTGTGTGTGTTATACAAAAAGGACACTAAACTATTGCTCAGACATAAGACAATACTGGTTCAGTTTAGTCCCTGTTCGGTCAGTTGGTGAGCAGACACTCAAGAGCATACACACCACCCTTTGGTCAGTGAAACACAACAGTAATGGTCGGTTTTCCGTTTTCCAAATGTAAATCCTGCTCCCAAAGGAATGCTAAAGTGAAGGGGATCAGGCCAGGAATGGGGTTAAACCTGGTTGGGTTGGAGTGTGTGTGTGTGTGTGTGTGTGTTTATGTGGTGTGGGAGTCTTTGCGAGTGTATTTGAGTTTGTATGCGTTTGTATGTTTGTCCATAGATGCCTGAGTGTGTGTGAATGTGTGTGTGTGTGTGCGTGTGTTTTGAAATGGGGGTTTGGAGTGGAGACATGGTTTTGCTGGGTTCCCACAGGGGAAATAAAATAGATTCATATACTGCATTCATCATAGTGAACAACAATAAGAATAGCAATAGCAATAACAACAACAACAACAACAACAACAACGAGAACCAATCCCTCACTCAGAAAATGACGGGATGCCTCTCGTGGAGGTGCTTGGAAATGAAATACACAGTGAGGCCTCCTTCACTGTTTTCAATGATTCTTATAAATGCAAACATATATTCTCTTAAATCTTCTGTCTCTCCAAAAATATGATATTCACAAGCATAATATAATATAATATAATATAATATAATATAATATAATATAATATAATATAATATAATATAATAAACGGACCTCTAGGGTAATATATGTCTCAAGAATCTAACTCATTAAAAAAATAATAAAGATGGACCAAAGAGAAAAACAAACAAAATAAAACAAAAATAAAAATAATACTGAGTTCTAATTTCTTTCCAGGAGAAATCTCCTCCTATAGCCATTAAGTAATTTAAATAAACTCAGCCATATAAACAAAACAGTAATTTGCTGTACAGTTTTTTTAAATCTCAAAGATTAGCTATATATAATGATAGCTAACATTCTGGGTTAATGATTATTTAAACAACCACAAAAAATTCAAATAAAAAAAGAAATCTTTTCAGTCAGTCAGATATAGTTTTCCTCGCAAATGTGAGTTTATCAGTAAAAATGCCTGAGGCTAACAGACCTCTGCCACAGCACAGCTCCTGAAGGTAATACAGTCAGTCTGTCACAAACAAACAAACACACTGACGAACAAACCCCAAAACAGTACAACAAAATGACCTTGCCATTTCTTTAAGATCACTCTATTGCCTTCTCATCTTTCTCACTTCAAGTGTCCATAGTTTTTCTATCCTCTGTCTCTGTCTTTAATTCTCCTCTCTTCTCTTTCTTTCCTCTCATATTCTTCTGCCAAGAGTCCTCTTATACACCCATCTCTGTAGCCCTCAGAGTAACATGGATTCCTGCATGGCGAAGGCCTCTTGCGCCTGGCTGTAGTGTACGCCTCCGAACAAATGGGGGAGCTGTGGTTGCCTACCAGCGCCTGGTGGCAGATGCTCCTGGTGCTGGGGTTGGGGTTGGTGTGGGTTGTGGTGATAGCCCCCCCTGTAGACGCTCCCCAGTACTGCATCTGAGCCTGTCAGAGGAGGGAAAATGAACTCCTGCACGGGCGACATCTGCGCTTTCTGGAAGCTGGGGGACCGAGGCAGGCCTCCGGGGGACCGGGGGGGTAACTCACCCTCCCGAACTCCCCAGCCGCCCCTCACCTCAGTTGGGTAAGAGGCGCCATCATCCAGGCCCCTCCTCCGGGGCTCATAGCGGTAGTCCACGGACTGGTAGTCCATAGGCTGGTATGGAACATGCTGACGCTGTGGTGGATATGGCCCACCTTGATGCCCGCTGCCAACCCTGCTGCTGCCGCCACCTGTGCTGCTGTCCAGCTGGACACTAAGGTCCAGGGGGGCGATGGAGAGGGGGGGCGGGCGGGTATGGTGCTGGAGGTGGCTGGAGAGGTTGGGTTGGCGCCGATAAGTGGCGTAGGTGTTGTTCATCAGGGCTTTCTCTGGGGAGAGGCTGGTGCTGTGCGGCTGCCGCTGGGTGGTGGCGTAGCCTCCCCACTCACCGTAACTTAGCCCGTAGCCTGGGCGATCCTCGGATGTCCGAGTGTCCAAGCCGAAAGGCGGAGTGTACATTGGCACCATGGCGGTGCGCACTGGAGAATGCTGCCTGCCGGTGGGCGGTGGGTAGAAGTGGTGCGGGGACTGGTGGGTGGCAGCGGCGCCACCACCACTGTGGGCGTTGGGCGCGTGCTGCGGAGGAGGGGTGGCCATGTTCTGCTTAGGATGACGCCCGGGCGCGCTGCTGCTGCTGAAGCCACCACTAGGGGGCCTCGTAGGACTGCTCTGTCGAAGGGATGGTGTGGTGAAAGGGGGCCTTGAGGGGGGCTGCTCCAACTCTATTACCTCCATGATGGGCAGCCCGTCAGGTCCAGGGACGTTGTCATATTGCGAGGCGTTGGAGGCGCGGTTGGAGCCCGGCGTGAAGCCGCGAGAGTGTGGCCGCCGGCCCCCCGAACCCTGACCGCCAGGGTCAGTGGGTGTTGTTGGGGTGACAGGGGTCACAGGGGTCATGGGCATGGACGATGCGGAGTGGCTCAGATGGGTCTCTCGTAATGCGGCCGCCTTAGCCGCCTCCAGTTTGGTTTCAGAGGGTTTGACCCAGCGTGGGGTGAAAGGTCGCTCGTGTGGCCGGGCACTGGACCCAGCGTTGGAGTTGTGGTTAGCGGCCGCGTGGTGTTGCGGAGGCTGCAGCTGATACTGCCCCTGGGCCACCCCAGGGTTTTTTTGGGGACCCCAGTCTGGGGTGCTGGTGGCATTTGGAGGTGTAGGGGCTGGCGAGTGGCCCCTTTCGGAGGGGCCTAAGGGCTGGTGCTTGCGGGACTCCGAGTCACTGCTGCCGCCAGAGCTGCGGTTCCGCCCCCCACTGCGGTCGCCGGTAGCAACCTTCGCAAGGCGTACAAGCTTTTCCAGAGAGTCTCGCCGCGTCCGACTAGGTGGCCGGCTGTCTTTTGCACGCTCAGGGGAGGGGCTGGGAGCCGGCCCCACCTCCGCTGGTAAACTCACGCTCTGATTGGCCGGGCTGGGCCTGCGGGATGCTGGCCCCTCCACAACCTGTCCGCCCAGCGTCTGACCGTTAGCCACATGTTTGGTCATTGGTTCGGGAGGAAGCTGGCCCAGAGGTTTCTTGGGAAACTCCTCCTCTTTACCTGAATGAGGGGAGGGGCAAAGGCACAAGAACAGCTAATTAGGGAACAGGTCATATAAAACACTGGAAATTTTGAAACACAGACATGAATGGGCGACAGAGAGATATGAGACAGAGAGAGAGAGAGAGAGAACAGACAAAATGAAAAGATAAAGACAGCTAGGAAAAGAATAATAAAATAAAGGTAGACAAGAACATGTCGAGTTAGAAAGAAGAGCAACAAAGACAGAGTCAGCATTAACTTGAGACACAAATATATACAGCAACACCACAGACAATAAAGAAGAAAACCATAGACTTAAAAAGAAGAATCATTTTAATCTTAAAATATTTTATCTGATGTTGTAACACACCGCAGACCGCAAACACAGATATAAGAGGAGGTAAAATAGCATACCTTGCAATTCTACATTACAGCTAACAGTGGGGTTTAATTTTATTGATGGGCAACTGGCAATGCACAGATTAACTGGCAACAGGCCAAGTCTGATGTCCATGGTCCATGAACTAAAATTATTATCTTGGCAAAAGTCACTCTGATGATTTAACACAGTGAGCAGCAGGATCCTGAGCACAAACATGCCTGGGCCAGCACAGTGCTAATACACACCTACTGTATTGGTGGCTTTCGTTCGTACCCAACAACCCGACAGGCTCTTCTAGATGCCTTGCTCATTGTCTGTCAATGACGAGTACCAATATCTGGGCATATATGGAAAAAATGCTGGGAGCACAGCATACAGGAGTGTGAGTTGTTCCGCATACTCCTGTATATGCCTGGATATTGGTATGTATACAGTATATGGACCTTTACTGTGTCCGCATAATCACCAGACACACCTCTTTTCACAAGTGTCCTATTATTCTATCTGATGCTTATCTATCTGAGGCCTATCTTAGGTTTCCCTGTACTGATGTAAAAAGACTAAGGCCCTGTTTACACGTATGTAGATTTTTTATAAACTGATTTTTATCTGTCTTAGCCTCTCATTTACACATAAATAAACAGAGTTTTAGCCATCTCAAACAGATATTTTTAAAACGCCTTTTGAAGTGGAGATTTTTCAAAACGCAGCATTTCCTGGATTCCACTGGATATGTGGACGCAATAAAAAAAAAAAAAAAAAAAACGGATAAAAAATACCTGTTTAAATATCTAGATATGTGTAAAGGGCCTAAGCAAGCTGTAGTTTTCTGAGCAACTTTACATTTAGGTCCTGTTTACACATATCTAGAAATTTTTATAAAGATTTTTTTTTAAAATCCGTTTGTGTTTTTTTTAATTGCGTTTACACGTATCCAGTAGAGTCTACAGCATTTTGAAAAATCTCCACTTTGGAGACCATTTTAAAAAGAATCCGTTTGAGGTGACCAAAAGTCTGTTTACATGTAAACGAGAGGCCCAAATGGAAAAATATCTGCCTATAACAGTATCTAGATACATGTAAAAAGGGCCTTAATTGTCGCGTACCTACTGTGAATATAACAAACATCATTTGTAAAATCAACACCAAACGGTAACACTTGAGGATGTCGACATAAGAGTGACATGAGTTTATCGTTGACATTTATAATGAACATTAATGAGACTTTTTAAATGTTCATGGCGGTTGTTATTCAGTTTTTGTAATGTACAGTTACTTGGGCTGCAGACATTACAAAAAACTAATGACATAATTCAGTGTCATTAATGTTCATGACATGTTATTTCATGTTGATGACAGGCTTATGTCACTCTTATGTCGACACCCTCAAGTAAACTAGTGCAGCATCTGTAGATCAGTTTATAACCTCTTATACAAATATATATTCACAAAAATACATGTAGCACAAGTATTACACAAACATTTACGAAAACACATTGAAAGACATAAAACGGCAAGAAGTAGGAGAGTCGAAAACAGATACAGTTCAGGTGAGACGTCAGGGCACGGCACGCATGGGAACAATGGTGACGCAAGAGAGTGTCAGGGCAAGCTGTCGAATGGTGCACACACAGACACACACACACACACACACAGCAAAGACACCCCCTATACACACACACAAAACACACACCTCCACACGCACGCACGCACGCACGCACTCAAGTATGCACACACACACAAAAACACACATGTGCACACACACGCACACACAGCAGCAGTGCACACAATCACAGAGCTGCCAACAGCAGGGTCACAGGAAGAGCTGAATCAAGCAGGAAGTGGCTGCTGTTTGCAGAGTGCCATGGGTCGGGGTGGGTGAGATGAATGTTCCCGTGTGAACACACACACACACAGCGGATAGACAGACACACACACACACACTGACAGACATACACACACATACACACACACACACACACCCCTCACATCTCACGTTACTTAATACTGTTGACTGTGGTGAATGAGAATGTGCTAAGATGGGTTAGCCATGATATCTCTGGTAAGCAGCTAGCATAACATTAATGACAATACCTTCTTTTACAAGTGCATTCTTCACCATCAGTGCTGGCTAAAATGTGCAAAGGACAATCAATCCTGTAAATAACGTTTTATTTACCTACGCTGTACAAATGTACACAGATTTTCTAAAAGCATATTTTTGTGATGTTTTCTGTAAACTAACCATGAACCAAGTAACCATTTTCTTAGAACACCGATAGATCCATCATGTTGGTGGCAAAACAAAACGTTTCTGCATTAAAGCAATAGTCCGGAGTCAATCAACCCACAGCCCTGTTATTCATGGTTACATTAAGTGCTGTAAGTGGGAACAAGAACAAGAATATTTGTTACAATGAAGACTAAATAGCGAAACGGCAGCCAACGCTAACTGATAAGGGCAAGGAAATGTAGCTTCACTTTCATTTTTCGTATGCCCCATTCAATTAGCGCTAGCTGTTAGCTGAATTCGCAAATTAGGTCTGTGCTGTACCAGATTTTGTCTTTCTTGTATCTACTGCAATTACTCGGCAAAAAAACAGGGATGTGGGTTGATTGAAATTAAAGAGAGGAGGATGCACTCACAGTGTAGTGCTGGCTTAGCAAAACAACTTTACGTAGAGTATTATTGACCGCACAATCCAGATTAATTTGTTTGCTTTATTCACAATGTTTCGGCTCCATGGCCTTCATCAAGGTTGATTGACCCCGGACCTTTCCTTTAATCAGTACCAAACTGGAATCTGAAAATGAGCTGTGGTAATAGCCAGGTCCAAGTACACATGGGCTGTGGCACTGTTAAAAAAAAAAAACTATACAAATAAAAATATTAGGTACTAACTGGTACTAAAAATTATCAAATTGATTTAGATGCTCGTTTTAGTATCGACACAAACAGTGCTGTCTTTACCTCCTCGAGTTGAAACACACACACACACACACAATTTCACACAACACTGCGGCAGACAGAAACACAACTCCTCTCCTCACTAACAGCTGAGCACATGGGGCATTAGCTGGCTGGTTTGAGTGTTGAGATGGGGTAGTCATATCTGCTGGCGCAGTCAGTCCATGCCAGGGGGACTCAGCCACCCTGGGAGAACAGCGGGCAAAAGCTCCCTGCTCGTGTGGTGCTGGATAGGGGTAGCCACGTCAGTGTGCAGCTGGCAGGTTCCCCAGCAGCAGGGAGGAGCAGCATCAGGAAAGGGCAATTATCCCGTCAGGCTGAAATAGAGCCGTCGGACGTCTTCCTGGGCCATTTCTCCCATCGAAGAATTACACTTATTATTTAGTCCTAATTGTCCTGCTGCTCCTGCTGCTGATGTGTCACACACGAAGAATAAGCAAATAGCACCCACCTACTCTCTCTCACACACACACACACACACACACAAATATGCACTGATATCTATAAAATGCACACACACATTCACAAGTATTGATGTGCATATGCACAAACTCTCCCTTTCACACACACACACTTACAGTAATGCGCTGATGTGCTGCATATAAACATATTGTTCCTTTCACACACATTCATGCACGGATGTATTTGCACACACTCATATGTAGTCTTATATGCATATCCACACACTCACACTAACAAACACACACACACACACACAGTGCAGCAGTCTCTATGTGTGTCTCTTAAGTTTGAATAGTGTTAAAAATATCACCAACAATCACCACCGCTACAAAGTTTGAAACTAAAACTATTATCATTTATTATTTAATTACCTATCACACAGAGAGTGCGCTCAGATGAATAGAACAAATTAGAACCGTCCTCAAGGCAGCGATGCAGAACTTAAATATAGCATTGCAGCGGCTAACTGAAGGAACAACATGACAGAACTTAGTTCCTCTAAAGCTGCACCCTTCTACCTCAGCAGAGGAGGAACTAAGGTTCAGGTTCAGACAGCTCAGTTGGTGCAGGTAGTTCAGGTTCAGATAGTTCTTCAGATGGAAGACAAGCCTGGGGTCTGATCAGTTCTACAAGTCAGCCAATTACCACATGAATGTACACATATGTGTGCACGCACACACACACACGCACGCACACACACACACACACACACACACACACACACACACTCACACACAGGTCAAATAATGTAGTATATTTCGTGGTGTCTACTTTATACAAGAGACTTGTGAGTGTGTGTGTGTGTGTGTGAATAAAGCCAGTGAGTAAGTTTCTGTGACTTTCTGAGGGCAAACTTTCCCAGCTCTGCTAATGTGGAAGTGTGTGCTTTCACTCTGAGGTGTCGATGAGATGTCCCCATGGTCCTTGTTATCATCGGAACCTTCTAAACACCCCCGGTCATTGCCTGAGAAGCTTTGTGATGCAGACCCATGGGGTTGAATCACTGACCGAGAAGTCTGAACCATCCCATAATAATAAGAAAAAATAAAACACCTCGTCTCTTTTTGTCAAGGTTCACTCCAATATGCAGAACCACAGACACATTCTGCTAATATGTGTGTATGTGTGTGTGTGTTGATTCTTTATTATGAGTTGGACAGCCATTGATAAACAGGCACAAGGACAGCCCTTGACAAACAGTCATTGCCATGTACAAACTCTTGATTATGATGTTTGCTAGATCTGGCAATACTGTATAAACATCAATCTCTCTATCCTACTGTGGAAAAGCACAGGAATGGCTCCAGTGCTTAGCTAATGCTGCATTCCAAACAGTGTGGAAGACAGATCATACATCAGGTTCAACGGCAGACATGCCCAAAATTTACATGTAGGAAATCCAACTCTGATGTATTGTGTTTTTTTTTTCCTAGGTTATCAAAAATCTTGAGTTTTAGTCTGCCATGCAATATAAATTTTCATCTGGTCTGGAACATGTACTTACAGTGTTCAGAATATGCCCAAAGTTTATATATGGGAAATATGACTTTGAGAAGTATTACGTTGTATTTTTTTCTGGTTGGAAGTGAGAAATCTTTTGATTCTTCGACTGATCTAGAATACACATTAACTCAAAACACCACTCGTGCTAGCAGATAACCACTCGTGCTAGCAACATGCTCTGGACATTAATGTGAAGACCTGTGCCAGAGTATTACAAACATGTTTAATAAATGTTGTGTGAACCTTTGTGTGAGTGAGAGAGAGGTGATAGTGTGTGTGCATGTTTGTATGGAAGGGGTGGGCACGCACAGAGTTTCTCTGTTGCTGTGGCAACTGCTGGACAGACAGACACAATGTGGAGTTCAGTGACACAGGACAAATGATTGGTTGATAGGTTGATTGACTGATTGATTGACAGGCGTGGCAGTGACAGAGGTGGTGGGAGGGGGTAAAAAAGTGAAGGGGGTGGGGTGGGGGGGTTGTGTGTTTGCCCACCGGTTATTTTTGTAGGAAGGGTAGTGTGTGCCACTCACACACACACTTTTGAAGGCAGCTTGTCAACGATCCGAGGGAGGAAGAAGAGAGAAGGCACAGTAAGCAAGTGATGAAGATTAGAGAGAGCACACTCTGATAAGCAGCAAGCAGCGATGGGCAGCAACAGTGTGTGTGTGCACATGTATACACATGTGTGTGTGCGCGTGTATGTGTGTGTGTGTGATAAGATAGAAAACAAGGAGTGTGTGTCTACACCTGTGTGAGTATGTGTGTGTGTGTGTGTGTGTGTGTGTGAGAGAGAGAGAGAGAGAGAGAGAGAGAGAGAGACTGTATGTATATCAGAGTAACAGAGTAAGGGTGTAAATTATTGTGTGGGACTAAACGTATGTTACGTGTGTTTTTGCCTCTCTATTATATTACATTGTCAAGGCATACATAAGAACTATTATACCCTACAGTGTGAAAGACGGTTTGCATTTGGACTACTTATAACATTTTTTTGTAATGTATAACGCTGTGTGTGTGTGTTTGTTTGCTTGTTTGTTTGTGTGTGTGTGTGTGTGTGTGTGTGTGTGACTTGGCTGTGTGTACCTGGGGGAGGTAGTTCAAGTTTGGCCCTGCGCAGCTCGGACATGGAGTTCTGCAGCTGTTCGATGACAAAGTCGTCCTCAAAAAAGAAGTCTTTGGACAGTGTTGCCTGAAGAAACTCAACCAACTCCTCCATAGACAGCTTTAAGAGGTGCTCTGTGTTACACACACACACACACACACACACAGAGGCCAAAAAAACGAATTACGCCAAATGTTGATACCCCCCCCCACACACACACACGCACACGCACACACACGCACACAGAGGCCAAAAAAAACTAATTATGCCAAATTTTGTTTCCCCCCCCCCCCCCCCCGCCCCACACACACACACACAGAGAAATGCTGCTGTTCTTACTCTTGTGAAGCTTGAGGACTGTGTAGGACATAGCGGTCAGCACTCTCTCACCCTCCAGGATATAAATGTCCCAGATCCGCAGGGTAAGTGTGAACGGTGTCTAAAACACACACACACACACACACACACACACACACACACACACACACACACAGTTAATATGAGTTACTATGTCTATGTTCACAGACTTCTTAAAGTTTCCACAATGCTAATGAACAAATCAGTTGCGGGTGACTCCATTATAATTTCCCATTACTCTTCATTATGATAATATGAATGAATTAATTAATATGCTTCAATATTATACAATCATATAACTATTCACACAGAGTTTTATGTTAATGACGGCAGAAATATTGACCAGGGTCAATAGGTCGAAGGTCACTTACTCGATCCAGGAAGCACTGAAAGAACCACTTCATGGTGTACAGAGTTGTGTGCACTTCTTGGCTGTCCTGAATGTGCACGCGCACGCGCGCACACACACACACACACACACACACACACACACACACACACACAAACACATAGAGGAAATGAGACAGAGGTACAAGGACTCCTCCAGTGTCTGTACATGCTTATGGTTATGTGTGTGTGTGTGTGTGTGTGTGTGTGTGTGTGTGTGTGTAGTGTAAGTGTAAGTGTATGTGTGTGCAGGATCCGATACCATGAACACTTTCAGCAAGCAACTTCCGCTATGTGCCCTTACAGGTAACAGTCAGGGTGTACACTACATGACATAAATACTTCCCATATTTCAAACAAAAAAACACACACACACACACACACACACACACAGACAATGAAACGCTATAAAACTAAAACAATCATAGCATGTGTACTGTAGGTAGGTCCAGTCACAATTAATTAGTGCACACACACACACACACACACAATCTCTTTCATCTACAGACATGAAAGTATGACTAGAGGTGGTCTGTAGTCATGTGTGTTTCTCTTCATCTTTCTGTTTAATAATGCATTACAATACACAATTACTTACTCAAACAGGATGGTGTGTGTATGTGTGTGTCTGTGTCTGTCTGTGTGTGTGTATGCATATGTTCATACAGTTTACTTTCTGTTTATAGGTGGCCTTTTTGTTGTGCATTGAAATTACACATATGATATTTTGCATGCTGGCTTGTGTGCATGTGTGCTGGTGTGTGTGTGTGTCCCTCTGTGTGTGTGTGTCCCTCTCACCAGGTGCTGTTTGAGTTTAGGCATCATCTTCTTCAGGATTCGGTCATGGTGTTCCTGGAATCGCAGGAGCTTGGGAAATCCAGGCACAAAGAATCCTACACACACACACACACACACACACACACATGCACACATGCACACATGCACATGCACACACCAATGAAATACTATTTACCTTAACTGTTGTGCATGCAATGTTGTCAATGTGCCTTTTTTTCTACATGCATTAAAGTTGCTATGATTGCATTCTCTATTTCTCTCTCTCTCTCTGTGTGTGTGTGTGTGTGTGTGTGTGTGTGTTACAGTACTGTTATTCAAGCAATGCATGTACGGATGGTGTGAGGATCTCTCTCTATGTGTGTGTGTGTGTGTGTGTGTGTGTGTGTGGCACTGTGCTGATACCATGCATGGAGTGTTTCTGTCCCGACAGCAGTTTGACCAGTGCCCAGAAGGCATCCTCCTCATTCATATAGATCAGCAGGAGTGCGGTGATCTGGCTCATTCCCTGGCAGTAACCAACCTCCTACACACACACACACAGAAATGAAACAGCCATTATGTTGTGGTGGGTGGTGCAGATCAACTTAGGGAAGTACAATATGGAGGAGACAGGTTCAGAATGAAAAGCCACACACACAGACACACACACATACGCACGCACACACACACACAGAAGAAAAAGAACTGAGATGGTCAAACTTACTGTGTTATAAATTGAGTAGGCTGTGAGGACATGAAATAATGCTTGTTGCCTGAAAAAGACACACACACACACACACAAAGCACATTAATTGAGTGTAAGACAGAGAGTAGGAATTAGTGTATTCAGTAATC
>JAIFZK010000022.1:8390000-8400000 GCA_027481765.1 Tenualosa thibaudeaui
ATGACATCATCATGTCATCATGATAAACACATTAGCGGCTCCATTGTATTTATCCAAATGAAAATATTATCCAAATATTTATCCACATCTAAATGAAAATATTATTGTATTATTTGCAATTATTTCTGCTATTGTAGCTTCCAGTCCAAATTCCATTACTAAAGCCCACTGAAGCATGTATGCCGCATGGTGTTTCTCACATCATCATGAGCGCTTCCTGGAAACTGAACACTAAGCTAATTGAGTCAAACTATCTGTTCAAGGCTACAAGCCAGTGTTGTCCAAGTGAACGTTTTTTATGGTCATGATGGTCCACTTAGGGACCATACTGTGTCTGTGTGTGTGTGTGTGTGTGTGTGTGTGTGTGTGTGTGTGTGCGCCATTCAGTCTGTCCAGATCATTTATCCCAGAGAGAAAATCTTTAGAGGAATTTTCACAACAAGGACAGAAGCTAACGCTAATGAATCAGCAGGCATGGGCTTCCTCCATCCACACACACACACACACACACACACACACACACACACACACACACACAAACCTTACCTTCTCTTCCACCGAGTCGTACGATGGCAGTTCATTCTCACTAAAAAGTAAAACACACAAATACACGGAAAGTGAGATGCATTGTCAAGATGAGTCTTAAATGTGTTTGCCAAACACTGTATTCCATACATTCTATTACACAGGGCTTTGCTTATAAACCTGTTCCTTTACGGCAATACAAAAATCCAGTAAAGCTCACTGAAATGAACTGAATTTAGATAGATAGATAGATAGATAGGATTGGAAGAGAGAAAAGAGAGAGAGAGAGAAAACAAAAAACTAGTAAGGCTGGAAGGCTATGCAAAAAATCACATGTAGTTATTATATATCATTATTAAAACAGAACCAAGTTCTCTGATGCCTTCCCTGGCTTTTCTGTGTGCCTATGTTTTATTCATTTATTCATTCATTCATTCTTTGTCGCTCATAAAATTATGTTTGTGTATGTGTGTGTGTGTGTGTGTGTGTATGTGTGTGTGTGTATGTGTGTGTGTATGTGTGATTGTCTGTTTGTTAACTAGTCTGATTGGAAGTGTACCAACAACATCAGTTACTAGTGCTGCCTGTGTATACTTGTGCTATGTTTTATTCATTTATTTATGCTGCACATAAGTGTGTGTGTGTGTGTGTGTGTGTGTGTTCCTCTCCACTCTGTTGCACATAAGTTAGTGTGTGTGTTCTGCTCCACTCTGTTGCACATAAGTTAGTGTGTGTGCGTGTGTGTGTTTATTTGCTCTACTCAAAAAAAGTTTGCTTTGAAACAGGAAGCTGACTCACTAAATAAACAAACAGTGGCATGCTGGGTATCGAGTGAGCACTCAACTCCACTCCATTCCGCGTCAGACCCTGACCTGACACAAGTCCTCATATCACCAGGGGAGCAGAACAACCCACTCAAAACCCCTTCTACACACACTGGCACACGACTCCTCTGCCATGTCAGCTCTGCGTCCCAACCCAATATCAGCCCACGTCTCGGCCATCTTGGCTCTGGGTCCAGTTGCAGCACAGGTGCTGGCTATGGGCCTTGGCCATGAGAGACTGCAAGCCGCTGGAGGAAACAGGGAGCCAATTTAACAGCCTGGGCGCTGCACATAGACTTTAATGAGGAATGAGGCGTTTGGGCAGGTTTATGACACCCTGAGGTGTTGGTGTGACTAATGCCGATTGGTGTGCAGTAAACAGATAATGACTATTGATGAAGATTGGGGAGTCATAAATTTGGGAGATTTAGGACTCTTCACTGATGCAGAGAAATGCTGCTATGCAGAGAGAATGGAGAGAAAAAGAGAGAGAGAGGCTTGAGACAAGATGGCATGTCTCAGAGGAACTCTATAACTGTGGGGGAGGTGGGGGTGGAGGAAGAAGAGGAGGAGGAAGACTAGACAGACATGAATAAAACAAAGAGTGAATCCATAGAAGGTAGAGGGAGAGAGAGAGAGAGAGAGAGAGAGAGAGAGAGAGAGAGAGAGTTTGCAATAGGATTAGGGTAGGTAATTGGGTGATTGTGGAAGAATGGAGAGAAAATGAAAAGGCGGGGAAGGGAGGGAGTGAGGGAGAGGCAGAGAGAAAGAGATGGAGAGAAAGGGAGACCAGGAGACAGAGAGAAGAAGAGAAGGAGAGAAAGAGATGCAGAAAGATTAGAGAGGTGACAGTGCAGTACTAGAGAAGATATTACATTGGGTATAGGGGTCCTCTTGGGACTAGGGAACTCTGTGTGTGTATGTGTGTGTGTGAGTGTCTGTGTGTGTGTATTATGCAGAGATGGCAGAATTTGGTGAGTCATCCGCAATCTAAAACTGTCTGAAAAGTTTGAGACTTTGTCGTCATTTGAGACAATGAGCGAGCGTCTTAGAGTACTAAGTACCCCCCCACCCACCACCCTGCAACCCCCCTCACCAGAGTAAAGAGCTGTGATAGACATATCGGCAAGGTCTCGCTGGTGAAGGGAATTCAACAACACCAATCACATGCAATTGATCAATTCTTCTTTATCTATTGGCTAATTCAAGATCCCTTTATTGTCATAATGTGACACAGAGCCGTTCTATGTCACTGCAAAGTATGTGTGTGTGTATGTGCGTATGTGCATGTGTGTATGCATGCATCTGTTTGCAATTTTCCATTCTAAATACACTCTCTCTCAATTCATCAACCCCAGGCACACTCTTTAAATTTTACACTGGAACATTACATGGAAAGTTGTCCTCTGCCTCTGTGTCTTTCACCCTCTCCTCTCTCTAGCTGTGCAGCATTTTCTCCCCTCTGTATCTCTGACACTCCATGGCTGATTAGATCACTTCCTGTGAGGTCATTTCCTGTGTCTCCCACTGATGTTACACTCTGATAAAAATCTTACTTTTAGGATTCCTCCCCCCATCCCCAAACACACACACACACAAATCTCTCTCTCTCTTTTCCGGTGTCAGTCTCTTGGTTGTCCGGGTGACCACCTTGACCCCTGATCTCGACAGGAAGTTGGTAGCGTTTCCTGTTGATAGCCTCCCACAGCTCTTTAACTGGCTCTCATCCACCCATCTCTCTCTCTCTCTTTCTCTCTCTCCTCCCCTCTTCTTTCCCGTAATGCCGCTTACATTAAATTCAAACTCAAATTCATTGAGCTTTGGCACAGCAAATCAGCAGTTGTATTACCAAAGCAGTCATTAAATGAATCAGAACTCACCTCAAAGACACAGATCAACAGACACAACAACATCTCATGGTTCTGTCTCGATTCTTTTCTCTCTGAACTTGTGTCTTTAATACATGTTTGTTTTCTGATAGTGCTTGTATATTGAAACCTGTGGCAGATATCTTGTTAGAGCAGAGTGCAGGTGGGTTGTGTATGTTTACTGATAGGTATGTCATGTAGATCAGATCAGGGATCGATGGCAATAGATAATCATCAATAAATGCAGAGGTTTCTTCATTTCTATCTTTCAATTCTATGAATATATTTGCTTCTATTTTCCATTACTTTTCTTCCTTACAGAAATATAAAACAGTAAATCATCATGTCTGCCTTGCTATACATGTGACGCATAATGGACGATGAGGTGACCAGTTCCATAGAAATGATGGTGAGGAGGAGGCGAAGATCCCTGGTGATGTGTGAAGCGTCGAAGGCCGTATGAAGGCCGTACGAAGGCCGTTATCCTATTTATCTCCCGTTTGTTTTTACGATATAATTTTATCTATAAATTTCTTTATATTTAGTGCATGAACTACAGAAAATAATGTGTTATAGCTACCATTAAGGGGGGAAAGTACAGTGTGAAATACTTTACTTCGGTTGTTATGGTTACCATTCATAAGTGGAGCGGTGATTCAAATTTTTCAGATCTACTTTAAAGATAACCAGTTATACATCAAGTTATTTCCCACCTCATCAGCCAATCAGAAAAGAGAATCCCATTGTTAAGGGGGATAAGGCTGTATAAAATGTCTCTGTCTCTTTTTGGCCCATATGTTACAATGAGTCTCTTCAGCACTAGCACCAAGCTGCTCTGTCCTCCAGCCTCTTCTTCCATCCATCCAGCTCTCCTGCTCTCTCTTGCCCAGTGAGGAGCAGCCCTCTCTGGACTCAGACACCATGTGCTCCCCCCTCCTTGGCTCTGGAGCTCTGTGATTGTGGCTAACCACTCATTTCCCTTAGCTGCCAACCCACATGTGGCACCCTACAAACACACACACACACACACACACACACACACACACACCTATATATAGACTCCATGTCATTACACTACAGTTTAAGAACTATGGGCCATGTCAGTTCATACTGCTAAACTACAGGGGTTTGAGAGAACAAAAATAGATAGCTAGATAGACAGATAAAAAGACAGATAGACAAATATATAGACAGACAGACAGACAGATAGGTAGATGGATAGATAGGTGGACATACACAGATAGACAGACAGAGAGGCAGTTAAATAGATGATGGCACAGAGAGAAAGGAAAGATGGATGGATGAATGGATATAACGTAATAGACACAGCATATAAGACCCTGGACACATGTTGTCTTGTAACTGCTTACTGCTCCAGGCAGATCATGTACAAGGCTCTATGGAACAGCACCGAATAGAATAGGATAAAATAGAACAGAACAGAACAGAGCAGGAGAGGAGAGGAGAGGAGAGGAGAGAAGAGACGTACCGCAGAAACCCAAAGCGGTCGATGACTTTGTACAGGTGGAAGTTGGCATCCTCCCACGGCTCCACTGTCGCTCCCTCTTTTCCCTGAAAAAGAAAGACAGAAATAAACACTTTCAAAAACTTTCAATAACTTCTCAAAAATGCACACTTAAAACACACACACACACACACACACACATACACACACACACACACACAGAGAGAGAGAGAGAGAGGATGGGCTCTCTCTGCTTCCTAGTGAAGTAGTGGAACTGGTAATGGAGAATGCAATATGTGATATATCCACTGGATACACACCTCTGCCCATCACACACACACACACACACACACACACATACATAGAGCGGATAATAGTGAGTCCAATTTGTGATATGACCACACACACACACACTTGAGGAATGTCTCTTTGGGATTGATTTCCTCTACAGCTAGATTCCCTTAGGACGGTGCTGTGGCCTTGTGAGCGTGCTCATTACAAGCCTGGTGCACTGCACCAGAGGCTGGATGGACACATGTGAATCCCAACCACCGCTATCATGCAGGCAGATATAAAAATACACACACACACACACACACACAAACACACACACACACACACACACACACACACACACACACACACACACACACACACACACACACACACAGCCATGAATGCACATGCAATCATAGACAGTCAAACACACAAACACACACACAATTTCTGAGAGGGGAATAATTCAATAATTAATTCTGAGGAAAACTCTAATCTGGTATTGAGGCGTGCTTCCCCTCAAGGTTCCTGTGTGTGTGTGTGTGTGTGTGTGTGTGTGTGTGTGTGTGTGTGTGTGTGTGTTTGTGTGGATGAGTAAGGGAGTAAGTGAGTGTGTGTGTGAGCAAGTTGCGTGTCTGCATGTGTGTGAGTAAATTTGTGTGTATGTGTATGCCTGTGTGTGTGTGTGTGTGTGTGTGTGTGTGTGTGTGTGTGTGTGTGTGTGTGTGAGAGTGAGAGTCTGTCTGTGTGTGTTCTCATCCCTCTGCTAAATATGCCTTCAAAATCCACAGAGAGAAGGTGAGAGAGGAAGAGGAAAAAGGAGAGGAGAGGAGAGGAGGGAGAAATAGAGAGAGGAGAGGAGGGAGAGAGAGAGAGGGGGAGGGAGGAAGAGGGAAAGAGAGATAGAGAGAGAGAGGAAGAGGGAGAGCAACAGAAAGAAGTAGATAGGGCATGTAATCTAAAAGATGAATGTTAATTTTGGCTGCTGCATGGGTATACTAATAAGTATGTGTGATTGTGTGTGCTTATGTGTGTGTGTGTGTGTGTGTGTGAGACTGATGAACACACTGGGTGGGGTACCCTTGGCTGCCTTTCATCATGGTTCAGTTTGTCTTCTGCATCCATGAAATTGGTAGCAGGTGTGAAATGAAGACAAGCACACCTGAGCCACACACACACACACACACACACACACACACACACACACAGCTAAGGTCCAGCGGTGAGGAGGATGAAAGGGAGAGAAAAGAAAAGAGGAAGAAACAACAGAGGAAAACAGAAAGAAGAGCAGAACAGTGAAAGAAGGGGCAAAAAGAGAGGAGATTCACAGAAACAGTGTGTGTGTGTGTGTGTCTGTGTGTATGTGTGTGTGTGTTGGTGTTAATCACACTTGAGCTCTAAAATGTGCCTTTCTACTGAGGTCCAGTGCTACTGTATGTACAGCTGGCAATGTGTAGCTCCAGCATCAATTCACATTTCTGCCCAAACACACACACACACACACACACACACACACACACACACACACACACACACACACACACATTCATTTCTGTCCAGTTCAGAACTACTGGCTTTGGCCAAGTCTTACCCACAGACATACATAAATACATCACTGAAGAGCAAACATCTGGAGTGAATAAGAACACAAAACACACACACACACACACACACATGCACGTACACATGTACGTACGCACACACACGCACGCACGCATGCACGCAGCCCAACTGAACAGGCACTCTGCATAAGCTTTAGATATTGCTGCACACATCAGACACAGAGTGCATGCATTTTGCAGGGTATCATATGCATCTATGCCTTCTCAGATCTGCATCATAAGAGAACGGGCACATATCTGTTCTCTCTCTCTCTCTCTCTCCTTCATTCTTTCTTTTCTCTGTCTCTGCAACCCATCACTTTAGTGCAAGGGATGAGAGAGACAGTCCAGCAGAGGAGTACAGATAGATAGATACAGAACAGAGTGATTAAGAGTGGCCAAGCATTCTGAGATAACCACATGGCTACACACAGATGGGATACTAGTGTGTGTGTGTGTGTCTGTATGTATGGGGACGAGTGTATGTGTGTGTGAGAGAGAGACAGAAAGATAGAACTGTGTGAGTGTGTGTGTGTGAGTGAGTGAGAGAGAGAGAGAGAGCTTGTGGTATAGATGTTTATGTGTGTGTCTAAAAATGAAACAGCCACAATTGGGGCATGTGGTTAAATACACTCCCACCGGACTTCATATCCAACATCTGTTTCTAGATTATGGACTGAAAAATCCTTTAGTATCCTTATAGCCTGTGTGTGTGTGTGTGTGTGTGTGTGTGTGTGTGTGTGTGTGTGTTTATGTATTCACTTGCGTGTATGACTAAAACCACTGACAGAGTGACTCAAAACATATCAGTATGTCAAAAGGTCAAAATATCACTGATTGTTACTGTCTGAAGCCCCACTCAAGCCATGATATTGCCATAACACAGCCACAAGAGGTCAAAGGTCAAGTAAGAGGCCCATTGCACACCCAAACACTCTGCTGTTGATGCTCAAAAATCACAAGCCATTTAGTCAGATGAGTGTGTGACAGCTTTGCCTAGCATGTCCGATGAGTGTGTGTGTGTGTGTGTGTAACTTCTATGTGTGTGTGTTTTGGGATGGGTGGTGCTGAAGCGTAAGAGAATTTTAGAAATGTTCTATTTAAAGACATTCTTATCCCAAAAACATGTTTTAATAACCCTGGTGTGTGTGTGTGTGTCTCTGCAGGAGTGTTTAGAAATGCTCTATTTAAAGAAGGTCTTCACATTCCAGGCATTTATAGTTAACATGAACTGTCCATCCTTGCACTCTCTGGAAACAGCAGGAAAACCTGTTCTACTCCCTCTCAAAAACAGACAGTGGAAAGAGAGAGAGAGAGAGAGAGAGGGAGGGAGGGAGAGAGAGACAGAGAGAGAGAAAGAGAGATGGATGGACGAAGAGAATGAGAGACAAACTGTGAGATGAATGAACAGACAGGCAGAGGGCTTCCTGCAATGGAGAGAGGAGTGACATTTAAATGTTCTCTGTGACCCACACACACACACACACACCCTCTCTGTGAGTCAGGATCACACAGGGGGTCATGTATTAATGATGAGGGAGGTTTATAGAGACTCCCTGTTGCTTCGCAATAAGTCACAGATGAGCAGCCCTCTCCTGTCCTTCTCCCTCTCTCTCTCTCTCTCTCTCTTCCTCTCATCCCTCCTACTCCTGACTTTACCTAGTTCTCTCATTCTCTCCATTCTCCTGTCTACACTACAGTTGCCATCTCTGCTCTATAGTTCTCACCACATATTTTGCATGTATATATGTGTGTGTGTGTGTGTGTGTGTATGTGTTTGTTTGTGCTTTGCCATCTCACCTCTATTGTTCTCTCTCCTTTAATCCTCTCTGTTTTACACATCTCTCCTCTCCACTCTGTTAATATGTACACATAACCTGAGGGAGGGTCACTGTTTAATGATGACTGAATGTCAGATCAGTTTTGATCTGCACCGAACCTGAGCTCTACAACAAGTTCATGTGAACTCTCTCATCCTCTACTTACTCTTTGGCATCTTCTCTTGTCTGTCAGCCTGTCCTTTCCTCTCCTCTTCTCGCTCCGATCGCAATCAACCCCAATTCATGAGGTCACACTTATGATAGTATGACCCTTCAGCTACTTTGACCTGCCCCAGAGGGGTGACTGGAAAAAAGATTCTGTCGAGATGATGACAAGTCTGAGTGCTGGCGTCTGTGGTCAGTTTTAAGGTGCGATGATGTAACCAACAGACCATACTGCCTTTCTCCATTCATACACCCAATAAGTTCATATGTACAATATGTTCAAAGCCATATTCAATGTGTGTTAGTGTGTGTGTGTGTGTGTGTGTGTGAGAGAGAGTAAATCTATGAAAGAGAGAGACAGATGGATGGAGACACAGAATGAGTGTCTCCTTTTGTTGATCTTGGTGCAGTGTGCGTGTTTGTGTGTGTGTGTAATTGCGTCACTGTCTTGAATAGGCCCAACATCATAATGTAATTATCCAAAGTGTCAGATAGACGGCCCCCACACTCCCTCTCTAATGAGCTGTGCTGATTGGAATAACACACACACACAGACAGACAGACATACACACACACACACACACACACACACACACAAAGACAGACACACGCACACACACTTGCCCTTGACAGAGGAGGAGGCATTCACTGGACAATTACATCGGACACAAAATAAATAAGAACAACAGCCATGACCACAGCCTGTTAAATCCAGACCAAGGAGCCAAGCGTGTCATCAAGGGGCAGCAAATCACATCTGGTTTGGTCCAGCAGGGTCCAGTTGAGTCTGGCTGGGTTTTTGAACTCTCAATTATCAGCTCTCCATCTATAGGGATGCTAACACTAACTGGAACCAAGCTAGCCCACATGTGTCAGGTACAATTTACCCGTTACACACCAGAGCTGTGGTCTCCTGAACTGCCCACTGACTACTGCTCTGTGATAAAAGCATCACTGATGCAGAGTTTTCTTTTATGACACAAGCCATCATTGTTAATTTGTATTCAGCTGGTCAGGTCTGTGTGTTTACCTTGTCGTAGTTGGCCACAATCTTTATTTTGTATTCAACTGGTCGTGTCTGGGTGCTTACCTTGTCATATTTGGCCACAATCTCAGCCCGTTCCTGCTCCAGTTTCACCGCAGCATCCTGCTCTGTGTCTGAAGCTGAATGAGAGAGAGAGAGAGAGAGAGAGAGAGAGAGAGAGAGAGAGAGAAAACTGTTATTCTTCATAAAAGGCTGTAAGCCACAAGTCATTCAAACCTCTACATAGTGGTGAAATAGATTGTGGTCCAACAAAGAAAGACCACTGTGTGTGTGTGTGTGTTTGTGTGTGTTCTTTTCTATCTCAGACAGAGATAGAACAGAACACACACAAACAGAGAAAGAGGGGGGCAGAGAGACAGGGAGAAAAAAAAAAGAGAGAGAGAGAGAGAGAGAGAGAGAGACTGAGACCCA
>JAIFZK010000022.1:8407500-8415000 GCA_027481765.1 Tenualosa thibaudeaui
CCCATTGAGATAGTGTGTGTTCAGTTGCTTTGTGTGGGGAGAGAATGAGAGAGAACAAGGTAAAGCCCAGAGAAGGAGAAGAAAAAGAGGAGGAGGAAAAGAGATAAGAGGGAGAGAGAGAGAGAGGGAGAGAGAAAGAGAGAGTGAGAGAGAGAAGGACAGGAGAGGGCTGCTCATCTGCGACTTATTGTGAAGCAACACAGAGTCTCTATAAACCTTGAGTGTGCGTTTCTGTCTGTGTGTGTGTGTGTGTGTGTGTGTGTGTGTGTATTTCTACTAATCATGGTTGGGTATCATGTAGAGCACAAATTTCCCTCAGTAATCAAGATACCCTTAGACTCCCTGGTCTGAAAAGAGATTTCATTTTAATCAAATCTGGTCAAATTAGGATGATAATGTCCAATCACTGAAGCTTCTGCTGTTACTTTATAACAATTATTCAATCACATGCCATAATACATCATACTGACTCAAACACAGACAAAAATACCCTGTGAGGAAGAGTAAACACATTGCCTGTCTTAAACCAGATGCAGCTGCTGGTGCAGATCAAGTACAAGTAATAACAATAAAATAAGAACAAGAATAAAAATAATAATAATAATGATGATGAATAATGAATAATACAAATAAATAATAAAATAATCGCTGTGTGAAGCAGTGTGCTGAGTTGAGGTAAGGCGAGCTATGAGCCTTACCTCTCTCCCACTCATCCAGATGGTCCTCAATGTGGTTCTGAACTTTAGTCTGCATCAATGCCAGCCCACACACACACACTGACACACACACACGTTTAAACACACAAATGCATATGCAGGCGTCCTTCAGTAATGCACAGTCAGCTATTGAGGAGTGTAACTGAATCGTTTCCCCAAAGTAGTAAAGAAGCAGCCATCATAACAACTGCAGTGAAAGAGGAGAACGAGAGAAGGAGAGAGAACGAAAGAGGGGGAAAGAGAGAGAGAGAGAGAAAGACAGAGAGAAAGAAAGAGAGACTGAGACAGACAAAGACAGAAAGGAGCAGAAGGAGCGAGACACAAAGACGGAGATAGGAGAGAGAGAAAGAGAGAGACACAGAAAGAGAAAGAGAGAGAGGCGTTGTAAAGGACTCTTTGACAATAGGCTTGTTTGTTTATCACAGACACGTCATTGGAGGGTACCCACACACCACATACCAACCCCACAGACACACAAACAACAAGGGCCATTCTCACACACATACACACACACACACACACAAACACACACACACACACACTAGCAGCTATCACACAACATAACGTCATGATAATACAAGATCTTGTGTACAAACACAAACACACACACACACAATATATCTATCACACAACATAGTGTCATGATGATACTAGACCTTGTGTGGGAGCGCACAAGTCTGTCACAGAATGTCTGATGACACATCACACACTCTCTCCACTTCTCTTTCTCATGCATACACACACGTTTTTGACATGGGACACACCATGCTCACACACATATTCAACATATTCAACTATCCATTACACTACAGGACATGATAATGCATCATGATAATATGAAATCACACACACACACACACACACACACACACACACACACACACACACACACACTTCTGTACAACAAAATGTCATGATGACACACCCACAGTTTCTGAATTAGTAATAACTAGTTTCACACACACTCGCACACACACATGCACAGTCTATAAATACACAATGCAAAACAATCAAGAAACATTAAATTATTATTCCATCAGAACAGAATAACAACATGACAAGGAGACACACACACACACACACACACACACACACACACACACACACACACACACACACACAAACAAACAAGTACACCCCAAAGAACACACACACAAACAGACACAAAGGTGAAATGCAGTAAACCCCAGTCCATCGTGTAATACACAACATACTGTGAAGAGACACACACACACACACAAACACGAGTGCGATCAGCAACACCCACTTGCCAAGGCAGTGTTAGATGGTCTCCTGAGGCCTTGACAGAGAGGAAACTATGAGGGAAATGCAGAAAAGTGGAGATAGCAACAAACTGCAGCGCCTCTCTGTCTGTCTCTCTCTCTCTCTCTCTCTCTCTCTCTCACACACACACACACACACAGACACACACACACACACACTTCATTTCTCTGTCTCTGAATCCCTATCTGCCTTTTATGGAAATAAGGGATTCAGAGAAACAATGCTGTTTTTCTCCAAAACTGAGGGTGGTTAGTAACTTCTGTTTCTGGTTAGTAACTTCTGTTTCTTCTCTGTAAGAGGGTGCACCATCACAGAATGAGACAGAATGAATCCAACTCCCACAGACAAGCAGAGAGATCCACAACCATGTGGATACACATCAGGTTCCTGCCAGCACAGCATCCAGACTCCAGCCTCCAAACCTGTGAGTGTGTGTGTGTGTGTGTGTGTGTGTGTGTGAGTGTGTGAGTGAGAGTAGAGTGAGTGTGTGTGTGTTGACGTGCTAAAGTGACGTGAGAATTCAAGCCTGAAAAAGTGTATTTATATCCCACTCTCTCACTTGTGTTAGCTTTCACACTAATAAATCTGGTGTGTGTGTGTGTGTGTGTGTTTGTGTGTGCGCTCCTTACTGTTCTTATCCAGGTTTTTATTGTGGGTAATAAACTGTTTGTGTGGTTTGCCTGTGGTTTGTCTGTGTGTGTGTGTGTGTGTGTGTGTGTAGTGTATTGTTGTTGTTGTCTCTCTCGCTCTCTCTCTGTCTGTGTGCGTGTGCGTGTGTGTGTGTGTGTGTGTGTTTGTGTTTGTGTGTGTGTGTCTGCCGAATCTCTGCAGATATTTTTACTACCTCTAATCTCTGATTCGGAAGGTCCCACTTACACTACAGCTGAATTTCAGGAACACAAACAAGCGCACAAACACACACACACACACACACACACACACAAACACACACACACACACACAAACACACACACACACACACACACACACAAACACAGACAGCTAGGACACCTACAGAACTGAAACCTTGTTTCCACTCTGTTATTATGCTGGCATGAGAGGACAGACTCTAAAAGTCTCTCACAAATGACACATCTCACACACACACACACACACACACCTGACATCACTTAGATCAGTACTTACCATTCATTCCTCTCTTACACACATACACACACAGCTCTCTACTGACAACAAGACTGCATGTAACACACACACACAGATCTTATTCTCTAAATGAATATGTTGGTGTTTCACACAAAAAAGTATTACATATAAACACACAAACACACCCAGAGAGACAAGAGAGAGAGAATGAGACCATATTTGTTTACATCCTAGCCAGTGGCTGTGGTTGCCTCTCATTTGAATAACTAAGCTATCCATTCTTGTAGGAGTATAACACTGTGATTTAAGAACCTACACGGCAAGAACCAGGACTCAAATATTCACACGTGCACACACACACACACACACACACACACACACACACAGACAGACAGACAGACAAGGAATATCAGGATGGGATTTCCTTATTTTAGTGGCCTTAGTTGAATCTGAATTCAGTATTCAAGGTCTGCAGGTTGTGCCTCTGGGATCAGACTCAGAAGCTCCCAGGAAAGGCTTTGGGGATGAGGTCAAAGGTCATCCTGGAGCAGGGGATTATGGGATTAGGCACAGGATGAAGGGTGAGGGCAAAGTAAAGTCTGTGTGGCATAGCGACATAAAGCCTTGGTGGCCATAACAGAGCCTGCCTGACTGCCTGTGATTCAATGCCTAGTGGCTAGCAGCTAGCAGCTAACAGTGACATTCGACTAGGCGGCCTGTGATGAAACTGTGCCAAATAAGGGCCACAGGTCAGAGGGGAATTCCAAGTAGGTGATTAGGTGGTGATGGCAAACCTGGGTAAGTTAAACCAGAAGAAATGGTAAAGCTGCTAATAGCTAACAGCCTGGAGTTATCATTGTCTTTTAACTAAACAAAGCAAGCAGGCTACTCTATCACGATATTTACCACTTCTAGCTTAATGCACCCTGGTTTGTCACTCAACCGCCTACTTGAAATATCCCCCTATGGCCTCTAAGCTAACATATTTTCCCAGTGTTCTTTTCCAGTTGTCCATTTCCTGAGGTGGAGTTTTGGAATGTGGGCAAAGGGTTACAGTGGCCCTGGCCATCACTACAGGATTAGACTGAGCTAAGACCTGGGATGAATGTCTGGGGGTCTCTTGTGGCTTTACGAGACTGAAATATTCACATTCACACACACACACACACACACATACACACACAAACACACACATACAGTTGGCTAAGCCCCAAACTGGGTGTGTAGGGCTTCCTGCAGCTATGCTAAGATCTGTGCTGTGCGTGCATCTGTGTGTGTGTGTGTGTGAGAGAGAGAGAGTCACTTAATAGGGGAGAAATGAGAGAGTCACTTGATAATTCATAAATGTTAAGCTGAATCCTAACCGGTAAATATTACAAAATAAAAAGTCCTCCAGCCTCATTTAGTCCAGTGTGAAAGAGCCTTATCTCCACAGACCCTAAATGGTCATTGACCTTTTTCTTGTTTCACACAGACAAAGTAGTTAGTCACACTGCTCTGCCTTTGAGGTCCATTTTTTAATTGAAAACATTCCTGCAGTGGAGAATACAACAGCCTGTAAACCAATTAGCTAATAGGCTAATTAGCATTCCAACAAGAGAACTCTGATCCACTGACACACATGAAATCTGGTCTGTGTAAATTACTCAATTATCTTAATACCTTCACTAATTAGTTTAACTATCAAAGACAAGGCCTACATCTCTGTGGTTTGGGTTTTGCTCTCCAATTATGGTGACTTGATCACCATGCTGTTTCATCAAGACTGAGCTACTTCCTACTTGCCCAGGAAGTGACACGTCAGCCTGAAAGAGTTACTTCCTGTGAGGACAGTTAACATTAGCCTGGTGCACCAAACTTTGTGGAAAAACATCTGAAATTCCTCAACTGGCATCTGGAATTCCTCAACTGGCAATTAGCCTCCTCGTGGGCGGATATTTTCTATGAACTTTAAAACTATTGGGCATGGCAGAGCCCTCTGTTCGCTGATTGGCCTGCCAATTTTTTTTTGGAGAAAACCTAAGCTAATAGAGAGATCCCTGACTGTGCTCCAGTGAAATGTGGTATTGAGTGGAAGCTCAAGGCAGCACTGAGACCTGGCTAAGATAACATCACAGCCTACTAACAAAGTGAAAAAGTCAAACTGAATTAATTTCGTACTCAGAACATATAAACAAAAGTCTGCAGATAATCAAAGTCTAATCTACAAATAAAGAATATATCCACAACTATGTGTAAAATACACTGTCTCCAGTAGTCAACGTATATCCATGTAACATGACTGTTGTTATATCTTCACAACATTCAGAGCAATTCACATCTCAGCAGTGGGCAATCAGTTTTGCCAAGTGAAGCACAACACACCCTGACACTTATCAGAAATGAGTGCCTTAATTAGTGGACAAGGATAATTAGGATGTGACAATGCCCAAACCTTTTATTGACTAATTACCACACACAGAGAAAGAGATAGAGAGATAGATAGAGAGAGCAAGAGAGAGAGAGAGGCATCTTGGGGGCTATAGAAACAGAGATTATACTTCCTGATATTGAAGACGTTAGAAAATCTGCATTCATGAAATTTGGTTCAATCATCAGTGAATTTCATCCAAATGAGGCAGAATTGTCATCCATCTCTGGAGAGGACTAAGACTAAGACTAAGACTGAGACTAAGCCACTCCAGCAGTAAAATGTACAGCAATTTGCCACAATCTCCTATGAGGCCAGAACTACAAAAACAATCCTAAATTCTTGTATGTTGCGTGTTGCATGTACTCCTTGTATGATGTTAGCAGTACAATTAGCATTAGAGTCATTTTGCAGTGTTTTCCAAAGTGTGGGGGTGTGGGTGTGGCAGTGGGTGTGTGTGTGTGTGTGTGTGTGAGAGAGAGAGACAGTAAGAGAGAGAGAGAGAGAGAAAGAGAGAGAGAGAGAGACTGCGTATGGTGGGGGTTACAGTGAAAGAAGAAAGAGAAGAGACAGTGTGAGGTTGTCATGCTTATTGATTACCTCAGTGTGTGTATAGCCATACACACACACACACACACACAAATATCTGGGACATGGCACATTGCGCTGAAATGAGACCTCTACCAAGAAACACAAAGACCAAAGATCTATTTCCATTTCCACAACCTGTGTGTGTCTGTGCGTGTGTTTGTGTGAGTGTGTGTGTGCTTGTAAACACATTGATCTGACATTACCAAACATCTTAAAACTGGCCCTGGGTCAATACGTAAAGATTTCACTAGTGGGACGAACCCAAAGTGGTTGCACAAACTCAGAATTCAATGTATCCAAGGACACCTGGTCGATGACAAGTCTGAACTTTTCTTATGCCTACACCTTCCCCCCATCACTCACACTCGCACACACACCCTCACACATGCGCGCGCACACACACACACACACACACACACACACACACACACACACACACACACACACTCACATACACACAGAAACAAAATTAACATACAAACAAAAATGCACAGACAGATATACAGACACAATGACAAACACACACTCCTCATGCCCGCATATGCATACACACACACGCACGCGCACACAGGCACGCGCGCGCATACACACACACAGATAAAGGCTGTAAAATTGCTGGCATAACTATGTTTCTCATGAGTGAGCTTAAGCCAAGCTGTATGTCTCAAAAGAGCTTGTGTCCCATTACTGTAGGATTTCCATTCCAACACATCCACAATATGTATAGCCATTAACACCCACGCACACACACGCGCACACACACACACACACACACACACACACACACACACACACACACCCTTGTACGAATTACCACATATGTCAGAAAGAGTGTCACAACAGCAAGACTCCTGCCATAAACCAAAGAGATCTCTACATATGTGGAGACGTGCACACACACACGTACACACACACATACACACACAGACACACACACACACACACACCTTGCCCTCCACTCAAGGCAACCTTTGCCTTCTGAGTCATAACATAGCTACTATTACCAAATACCCAAATACGCAGACACACACACACATACAATAATCACTTTCATAAGACATGCAGGCACAAATTGACGACCATTACACACACAAACACAACAAATAGACATTCACACACACATGCAAACACACACAGACAAATGTATTGATCACTGCAACCAAATACACACACTCACACAAACTCTCTCCCTCACTCACACACACACACACAGACACAAATTGATCACTATTACATGTACACACACACACACACACACATACACACACACACACACACACACACACACACACACACCTCCAAACCTGGCGGTGGCTCGTCTCCGTGACGGAGACACCAGCTCCTTGACGATCTGGAGCACCTGCATGGTTAGAGAGGGGTGTGACACTGGGT
>JAIFZK010000022.1:8430000-8460000 GCA_027481765.1 Tenualosa thibaudeaui
AGCTACTTTTTAGTTTACAAAAAGGCCAAAAAGGCCAAAAGGTAGACATACAATAGTAACTAACTACTAGTAAGTATTTGTACTTTTATGTAGGTAAAACATTTTTTAAAATAATAATCTTTGGGTGTTAATTCCACATTCCATGTCCAGAATAGAATAATTAGGAGAATAGTATGTGCATCTGTGCTTTATTGGGTCCTAAAACCCATCTGATTTCCCTATTATTAAACAGTATTTCTTATGATGCCTACAGCATCTTGCACTATAGTTTTTCTAATATAAAATGCTTTATAATATGACTTTCCAATTTAAATTTGCACATGAGTGATTTGCACGTGAGTGATAAAAGACACACAAATGATTTTTGTATACATTATGGACTTTTTTCTTTTAATTATGGCACCTCTCAGGCAACAAAAGCATCACATTACTGCAAATGACTGATCTTCCATGCATGACCTAGATGGAAAATTTGCTGCTGTGAGCTGATGCCCTCAAAATATATCTTCTGGGAAAGCTACCACACTACACGGCCAAAAAACTAAACTAATGAAAAGCCACACTGCTCAGAAATTTAGTTAACTAGTAGCTTTGCTACTTGTAGTGAAGCTACTGCCCAATACTGGTCACTTCTAGCCTGGCACCTCACAAACAGAGATTGAGACACACATGCACGCAGTCAGATAGACAAGCTTCTCCCAATGCTAAATACTGAATGTGTGTAGAGAAAATGTGTGTGTGTGTGTCAGAGAGGGTGGAGAGGGAGAGAGTAGGAGAGGAGAGAAGAGTGAGAGGAAGACAGAGCTGAGGCCAGGTTTAAAAGCTGGGATTACTTTGGCCATATGGTCACCTTTGCACTGAAAAGGACAGCTTTCTTAACACAGACCAAGTCAGGATATGCACACTGTGCATTTGTGTGTGTGTGTGTGTGTGTTTGTGTGTAGGTTGGTTGGTAGGTAGGTAGGTAAGAATTCAGACCAATGGTTTTATTTTTGAACATTATTGGACATTTAAAAAAGTAGCGTGTGAGTGTGCGTTGTGACGATTTTCAGCTTGACTGCACAGTTCACAGTTGAACCAGGATGTAATGAAAATCCAAAATGTGTTTCCTCTTTAATCTTGTTTGTGTGTGTGTGTGTGTGTGTGTGTGTGTGTGTGCGCGCGCGCACACATCAGTTACATGAAACAACACTGTTGCCACAGGAGTACAGTGTGTTCCAGTTGTGAGAACTGGCCATTTGCTGTTCTGTTGCCAAGGTACTTGGGTTAGCCACACACACACACATACACACCATCTTTTCTATTAGGTATCAGAGTGATTCATAACATGACTTTGCTTATACTGAAATTTCAATGGGAGAGAGAGAGAGAGACAGATTTATATTCTGCCACACACATGCGCACAAGCACATACACATACACACATGCATGCACACACACAAACACAAACACACACACACCCTCTTCCATGTCTGTCTGTGGCAGTGACAAACCCTATGATCTCATGATCTCACATAGGGCTTAGAGAGGACCTGCTGACGGGGCAGCACAGGGTGGCATTTAGTAAATGTGCTAACGTGTGTGTGAGTGAGTGAGAGAGAGAGCAGACATGAAATTATGTTTTTGTTTTTCCAAGCAGACAATTACTATATTTCTGCCTATTGCATTAAGCGTTTGCAAAGCGCACACTTCCCTCACAGTCTCCATCTTACTTTAAATCGGTAGAACAAGTGTTTGCTGAGTATAACCCTTCTGTCATTGCTTGTAGAAATGTGGATTTTTTTATTTTAAAAAACGGGTACTTTAACTGTAGCCTACTGTTTATTTCCAGACTTCCCCTCTCAAAACATATGACTGCATTATGCATTTCTCTTCCGTTTGAAAGTACCAACGTCACTTTGATGTGCGTTCGAATAGAGCAATCTGCATCCTAAATTCAGTGAGGATTCCAGATAGAGTGGGGATTTACTAGGCTGGGCAAGCCGATACCGAGCAGGTCAATGATACAAAGGTTCCTCCACTCAAAGATGGGCGCATCCAGGCTTCAGCCTGCAGTGTGTCGGGAGGAAAAATAATCTCTTCACCCTACCATAAGGTCCGGTGCCTCTGCACGCATGTGTCTCCACGCCAAAGCGGTAATGCGATAGCGTCGTCAGCAACACTGCAGCGACCGGACGCCTGCCTGCCTGCCTGCCTGCCTGACGACACAAAAGCGTGTTAACGTTAACAGTGCGAGCTACTGGTACCTGGCTTAGTCTTTCGCGAATGGTCTTAAAACAAAGCAAAATAACAGGTAGAAAAAGTTCACGATTCACAAACACATGGTTTGAATGGGAGGGCAACTGAGAAAGGTGCTAGACTATCAGATCGCAGGGATTCCAGCTTAGAATGCGTCAGGTGAGCGACACAAATGTAGCCAAACAGCACGAGCCTTGAGCCGCATTAACCCGGACGGGGATAGGGATGAGGCATTGCTACAAAGGTAACATTCTGCCCGCACACACGGTTACCTCCCGTCCACTGCAACACAGTTAACGTTAACAGGAAAAGCAGAACGCACAGAAAACGCAGCATTTTTCCGCCCCCAAAGGCCACAGCGCAAAAAGCAGGGACCGCCCGCAATATCTATGAGATTACGCCAACTTTCTAATGCAAAGCATTTAATTCTACAATTGATCCCCTTAAATCAATTAGAGTAGAAATGTTGAACCCCCCCCCATTTGTGCGTCAAATGAGTGACAAGCAGTAGCAGCCAATGAGCGGATCGCATTTCTGGTATTACACCAATCGGAGGACGTGATTAGTGTTTCTACACAGTCCGTCAACAGCGATGCTGCTACTGGAGGCCGTCCGTGGGTTTGGCTAGGTAGGCCTCAATGAATAGAGATAAGGACAAAGTTTTGAACAAATAAAGAAATAACCTCCAAACTATACCAAGTTCTAAGCAGTGCCATACGCACTGCCGTTACTTTGCAGCAAGCGCA
Organism: Tenualosa thibaudeaui; assembly: GCA_027481765.1. Taxonomy (NCBI): domain Eukaryota; kingdom Metazoa; phylum Chordata; class Actinopteri; order Clupeiformes; family Clupeidae; genus Tenualosa; species Tenualosa thibaudeaui. Next base: position 8,432,985 of record JAIFZK010000022.1, read on the forward strand.
CGTGCGCGCACACGCACGTTTCGGTCACTGTGCCACTTTTACCGAGCCGCGACTGCCCAAGCTAGCGCAGTTTAGCGGAGTGTACGCGTCCACTGACAGATGCATATCTGGCAAGACAAGTTCTTAAGTTAAATTGCTCACCTAACTCTGCCGATCAAACGATAGCTTGTTTACCTTGTCGTAACGCGAAGCCTCCCCGCCAGTTCACATTTCTGAGACTGCAGCGCCAGTCTAACTGGAATAGAAAATGCCCATTGTCCCGTACCAGGAAGTCGGCGCGGTGTTCCCTCACAACTGAGCACTTCAGTAAGTCAGTGTAGAAAAGCCCTGCAGGGCGCTATGCAATCGATCCCACTCCAGGTAGCGATGCGCCTCCCGCAGGACTCTCAGCACACCGACCGGCCATGTTGGATCCGGGGCTAGGCTGCGGCACTCAGTTTCCAAATGGGCTGGAACATTAAATACCTAACCTGTGCGCACCTCCGTAAAAGGATGGGTAGGGTGGGGGGTACTTACACCTCCTTTTTATTTATTTTTAAATGTATGTTCCTCGGAAATAGTTGACTTGAAAAATCACTGAAGCACTGAAAGCACTGAAAAATCTTGTAATTTTATGCACTTTGTAAACTTTATATTTAACTGTGCTTTCCCAGTTAGAGATTAAAGGTACAGACCATATCATATATAGATGAATTGTTTGTCTTGGATTTATGTCTCATGAATGGTCACATGAGGGCTTTGCACTGTTCATCTACTACAGTTTATGTGGCTGTCTAGTAGGCTTTAGGATCCTTGAGTTGTTTCCCCTACAGTGAATATAGTTTGATCTGTATACAAAGCATAGCGATGCACATGAATGCAATGCTTTCTTCTGTTTTTGTTACTGTAGGCAATGTACGTAGCCTGCAACTCATAATCTTATGTCTGTAGGCTAGGCTTACATTCCAAAGGACTTTACTACACACACAGAAAAAATCTTTCCTTTGGAACTGGCTAGTCCACTGGACTGGCTCACACAGACACCACACACACACACACACACACACACACACACACACACACACACACACACATACACAAATACAAACATGTGCACAACACTTCACATGTTTTTCCAAGAAGTTTGCAATCTGTAATCTCACGTTGTTCATGTTGAGCCACTTCAAATCAGATTAAGAAAAGAAAACAAAGATAAAATCAAATAAACAGGGTTGGGATATCACTGATATTTGAAGGGTTTGTTTTTCACCATCCACCATAAAGCACACTGTGAAAACTGTTTATAAACTGTTTAATTTTATTTTTCATTTTCCTCATGGGCACAGGTATTGCACATAAATGTGTATACATTGTTTGAAAAGTTTTCAAACTCATCTTCTCTTTTAGTTCTTCCCACAGAATATTCATAGAAATAGAAGAGAAAGCCAAGATAGATACTTAATTCATCCAGAACACACATTTGCCATCTACCATTAGGAGCTTATACAACATATTACGAAACACACAAGTACATATTACAAACACGCCACACACCACAACACCACACACCACAATAAAGAAAGAAAGAAAGAAAGAAAACCTTACACAGTGTAACACTGCTGATGTTACTGTTAAATTTGACTTGATTCAACTGCATTGCCAACACACACTAGATAGGATGTTCCAGTTGTCCCAATAAGGCTCTGGCCTTTTTTTCTTCGGAAAGATCCTATGCAAATGAAAGTAAATATTTAAGGGCTGTCCAGACTCTATGTAGGCTCCTCCTTAGTTTCAAAGCTTATTGACAAGTGGTCCCTTTGAGGTGGAAGGAGGTAAGAGTTGCCCCACAATTCCTTGCAGCTTGGGACACGAAACAACAACCAATCAACTTGAAACAGATTTAGATCACCTACCTCCCCTTACGTGTGACTGGATTTGGATTGTCTTGAGATCAGTTATCTTGACTGTTATCTTTTTCAGAGCCCTTATCAGTTCATCTTTGTCTTTCCTTGACCCCATGACCTTTTACAACAGGTTAAGGTAAAGTGGATAGTGAAAGTATGAAGGACAGACAGTCCAAGATGAGCTCAGTTTTGGGTGGTGCAGAAATGGCAGCAATAACAACCTTTCCATACTCAGGTAGACATAGCTGACAGATATTTATGTAAAATAAGATGCTGGTAGAAGTATAACTAACTTGACTGCCTTGCTTCAGTATAGGTGAAAAGTACAGGCTCTGAAATGTCCTTAATGTGTAAAAACAAAAAGTACTCTAAAGGACTTGGGGGACTAATTTGACAGTTGTTTTTAGGAACAGACTTTAGCCTACATCAAAGTTGTTAGAAAAATAAATGCTCCAGTAAAGTACAGATACCTGAAAATGCTACAGGACAGTACAGTACAGTACTTAAGTATTACTTTAGTATTCATATTAGAACATTATTTAAGTACAAGTTACATGTACTTAAGAACAGGTCTTAAGTATTCATACTTTATTAGTTCCCATGGCAAGATGTTTAGAAGATTTTGTATTTCTTGAGATGGCTAGCTCACTAGTTTTATACTAAAGCTCTTTAGTGTTGCTTTAGGGGTTGTTGTGGGCTTTGCAGCACATCAGGTGGTAGATGATAATAGTAGCAACTAATAGTATTTTATGGTTTCATTTTGTTGTCAGAAAGTAAATGTGTCTTTATTTACCTTAATATTTATCTTCAAATGTATTCACAGGTATGTAATGTCTTTTCATTCGCAATTTATTGTTTATGTTTATATTTATATTTATTGTTTATAAGTTTATTAGCAAGTTTTCCTTCATTCCTTCAAACCTTCATGGTTTGGGCCTTTTGTCAGACGTCCTTGACATGGACAACATGTTATTTCAAGTAGCTCTCATGATGCTCAAAACATCCAGCATAGCACAAAACTTCCAGCACAGCATACTCAAAAATGAAATTACATTTTTTTTTCATACCAAGACAAGGATACTTTTTCTTGAAATATACCTGGGTTCCCTGTGGGCACCTGACTCATTTATGGGTGTGTGGAACTAGTTGCACCACAGCGCCCCCCAGAGACAAGAATAATCACATACCAATATTTAGTTGTAAAGAGATTATATACATACGAGATTATAGACAACAGACACAACCATAGCTTGGATGATTAAGTAATATAAGAAGTGAGAGCAGGGTCGTTAGCTGATATGCCCATAGCTGTGGTTCATTTGTATGTTTAGATACTGCAAAACTGTAAACATGCCCCCGTCATAACTTTTATGTTTCTGGCATCCTATCTCTGTTTCACCATTCTTGAATAAATATGAGTTGTTTTTCAAGTGCGCCCTATTGCAATTTTAGAATTATTTATAATTGTACAATTTATGTTGTGTTCATTTTTGAGTTTCACATAACTCACCTCACAGACTTGAGGAAGTGAACTCTTCCTCCATCTTGTGCAATGATGTTGCACTTGGTGGCAAACAAAAGTGCTTCAGAATCCTGATGAGCCCCATGTGCTGCTCTGCAGTTCTGTTCAAGAGAACTAGTTCACTGAAAAAGTTCCCCTTTCCCCCCATTTATAACTAAAGGATTGAGAATTTGTTTATCACTGTTTAGGCCCAGATGAAATCTTGGCAAGATATGGTTTTTGCCTTAGTTGAGATCAAGCAGGTATACAAAAGCAGGTATACAAAAAATATCCACAACACCAACCCTGGTAGTAATGGACAGCTGACAGTGAGAAGGGTGTATTTGGAAAGATAAGCACAAAAATACTCAGTTTTTCCTAATTTTTAAAAAGTTAACCCACCTATTGTGTTTAACTTTAGATAGTTCACATTATTAGCAATGATTATCATCAAATGTTGTGACAACTTATGGTCTCTTGAATACTACAAATCTAAAACTTTATTGTACTAATTGTGGCCTGCAGGCCTGACTGAGGCAAGCCTGTGCAATGCAGTGAGGGAGAGATTTTCTTGAAAATAGTTTCTTTTATAGTTCTTTTTTTATGGAGGCTGCCTCTGGCAGCAAAAAGAGGGAGTGAGGGGGGTGTTCATGTTTGCACAAGTGAATCTCATCTCTAATCAATCACATTTATACTGTCCACCTGATCTCTAATCAAACACATTTATGTTGTCCATCTGATCTCTAATCAAACACATTTATACTGTCCATCTGATCTCTAATCAATCACATTTATACTGTCCATCTGATCTCTAATCAATCACATTTATACTGTCCATCTGATCTCTAATCAAACACATTTATGTTGTCCATCTGATCTCTAATCAAACACATTTATACTGTCCATCTGATCTCTAATCAATCACATTTATACTGTCCATCTGATCTCTAATCAATCACATTTATACTGTCCATCTGATCTCTAATCAAACACATTTATGTTGTCCATCTGATCTCTAATCATTCACATCTATACTGTCCATCTGATCTCTAATCAATCACATTTATACTGTCCATCTGATCTCTAATCAATCACATTTATACTGTCCATCTGATCTCTAATCAATCACATTTATGTTGTCCATCTGATCTCTAATCAATCACATTTATACTGTCCATCTGATCTCTAATCAATTCTTGTACATTTACACAGTGGTCTCACCCATTCATTTTCTTATGGTCCAGTCATTTAACTTTGTTAAAATTTGCTTTATGTGTTCAGATGCCCTCTATGAACGGCATAATGGGCATCCATTAAGTACATTTTTGAGAAAGAAAATGTGAAATCGGTCAAATCTGACCGGAACACAACAGGAGGGTCAAACAAACGTAAGGTGAACTAGTTTTCAAGTGAAAGGGTGAACTATGATCCTGAATTTATTCATTTTATTCATGGAATAAATTCATGAATAAATTCATGAATGAGTGTTGAACTAGTTCATGCAAAGTGTGAACTTGCACAACACTCTACCACACTTGCTCTACCACAAACCATGAAAACTAGAGATACTTTTGTAGTAGAAAATCTTCCAGAAGCTCATCCCAATGTGTGCGCTGACTTCAATAAACAAGCACAGTTGACACTGAAGTGGATGCTTCTCTTTATTCACCAAACCCACAGGGCACACGCATAGACAACTGTCAAGCAATAAACCCAATGCTTTGGCAATGTGAAGATTTACTGCAGTGAAGGCTGCCTGTTCTTCCAGGATAGCAGCGCAGGTCTGAATTTCCTCCAGCGTTCTTCCAGCTTTTATAGCAAACTGAGCCCTGGAAATCTTCCAGTTATTCTTATTAGAATCATGCTGTCCTCCCTAAGAAAGTTTATATTAATGGATACATCCTCCCGATGTCCCATAAAAAATATATGATTTAATTGGTTTGACTTATCACTTTGTTTATGACAGTTGTCCTGGAATCTGCCTTTCTTCTTGCAGTTCACCTTCCCCAAATCTCACTAATTGCCTGTTTTAATTGATTTTCATTCTTTCATTCATGATTGTGCTCCTTTTGGTCATGACAGCTATCTCCTGAATCTACCTCTTCCTGCCCCAAATAATCTAGGCACCAGTCACTTATTGTCTACCCATGATTCATGACATATTACTCATATTCCACTATCTCCTGTTTTCATTCAACTTTGTACGCAAACAGTCATTAAATCTTCTTAATTCAGTACATGGCCTTCAGACTGCTTTGGACCATGTAAACAGGTGGCCATTGAATCTTCTTAATTCAGTACATGACCTACAAACTACTTTGAACCATGCAATCAGGTGGCTATTAAATCTTCTCAATTCAATAGATGGCCTTCAAACTACTTTGAACCATGTAATCAGATGGCTATTAAATCTTCTTAATTCAATACAGGGCCCTCAAACTACATGGCCTTCAAACTCCATGGTCTTCAAACGCTCATTTGATAAACACAGACGCACGCACGCACACACACACACACATACATACAGTCTGCTGAGAGCTACTCAGCTCTATGTGAGATAAATACATTTAGTTCCTATTACTTTCAAAACCAAACAAGTGGAGAGTGGGTAAACACTTATTAACATAAACAACAGGAACATGCTTTCAACAACAGCTATACATGTTCCATGGTAGTTACAAAAGAGGCCATCTTGAAGACATGTAAGACACATACACACTCACACACGCACACACTCTCATCTACCTTCATGCTCACAGAGCCAGGCACTAATGATGTACAAAGACATCAATCATGTCCTCCCTTCCAGTTATGTGAGCAAACTGAGCTCAAGGCCCCTCTTCTGTCTGACCTCACCTCTCTGACTCTGTCCTTTTACCAATCTACAACTACTGTCTTTTCAGGAGTGTAAAACAACCAAATAATGTATACTTTATTCTAGTTAACATTTACCTTAAACTATCATATTATATATGTTCACCACACTTTGCTCCACAGGACAGACCTGTGTGGTGTTGAGCTGAATATTGGTACACTGTGCTATGTAGCATGTTTTTGTTAGGCTAATTAAAACATCAAACAAAAAATGACCAAGAAATGACAACAGAATTGAATACATACACTTCAAGGAAAAATCCAGAGCCAATCAGCCCATATCCCTGTTCACTGAGGCTGCCAAATGCTGTTGGTTGGTGTTAGAACAAGAGCATTTGGTACAATGTACACTGAATAGAGTGGGTTCACTCTATATTGTCCAGATATTCACTAAAGTCAATAGCACCAAGGCCTGTGTGGCTGGCCCTGGCTGCTGTGTTAATGTAATGCAAGTTAATGCAATAGCTTTAAGGACACAGTCTTCAGTTCTTGTGATAGGCTGCTGATCAATATCAATGACCATTAAAAAAAGACCATTCAATAAGATCCCAAAGTGAGATTAGTGATCCTGAATCATATTGCTGCCAAATATCATCTTACTTACCAATCGCACACCATAATTGCTACATTTGTTCAGTAATTTTGACTGCATGAACTTTTTTTTCTCTCAGTAGAAGCAGATGAGAGGCAGAGAGGATACCTTCAGGTTTGGTGTGTTTTATGCCAATCAAAAACACACACACACACACACACACACACACAAGAAATTGATAATTTCTTATCTTTCCACTTTCTTCTTCTCCCCCTGCTGCCTGCCGTCCCAAATCTAAATGGAGTTTAAGAAACAGGGCCTAATCTGAGTGACTGCTGTCCATGCTTACTTGAGGAAAATGCATCACATTTATTTGCACTTCCTCTTCTGACCACTAGATGGAGGCAGATGAAAGTGTTAAAAAGAACATTCAGAACGTACGCCAAATTCTTCATACCTTTGCCTTAGAGATTGTAAATGGTGGCAAACTCATTGGCAGTTATGTTCTCTTCTGTTATCTTTGTATCATGTTTTTTGTATTATGTTATCTCTGTAATTAGCCTATTATTTACATGGACACTGACACACACACACACGCACACACACAGGACCTATTTGGGCATAATCTTTAAACACATAACTTTCCACATAACTATGCAGCATTTAAAGTATTTGAGCTCTATAGAAAACCTATTTTCTACACAGACCCTCACCAGCACTTCCACACTATTCATGCAAATATATCCACATATGCTAACAATTAGGAATTAGGTTGCTATTGAAAATACCAATGTATTGAATATAATTGGATACTTTGTGTAGACTGATGGTTTTCTCATTTCTCAATCAACCCTATAATTTCTGTTGCATACAGAATTGCAGCAATTGCTTACAGGAGTGATGTTCTGCAAAAAAAAAAATATATGAAAAAACAACAAAAACAAACAAAAAAAAAACAGCAGCAACAACAGCAGCTTGCTGGGGACAGCATCTTGTAATTACATGCTCGTTAAGCGCTGATGAATTCTGTGAGTGTCATCTCATTCGGTCCTGACAAATTATTCTCTTTGGCTCATGCTTGGTCATAATCAACTTCTAATTCTCCTTCCTTCCAATTTACAGCCGACAGTTAGTTAAGCCATCCATGTGAGCGCGATACAAAAAGCAAGATGTTTAATGACTGTTAGCAGGGAGGACTGTTGCAAAAATTACAATATGCTATTTACAGCTTCACGTTTGCATCCTTGTAAATACATGTCTTACAAATGCAGAGGTAGGAGACCTCTTTACACTTGGTTATTTCAAAACATCTCTCTTTGGCAAGGATACCATCATGTTTTATACATACTCACTATACTAAAGAGAGCTTAGACATTAGTAGATTCGACTGATTTTATAACTCTTAAAAGTTTGGCAAGATCAAAAAAATAATGGTTTGAACTTATACTTCATTTGCTTTCTATTAAGACAACTTTTCTAAAGCCAAACGGCTTAATCTGATGTAATTGGCTAATTCACACCCTCACTCTCCACCTCAAGCCAGTGTGTGGTAAGCGTTCTGGTGCATAATGGCTGTTTACATTTTATAATGCCTTGCTTTAGAAAGCACAGACTACAAAACGTAACAGCGTCAGGAATATAACAGTATAGATGACATATTTACTGAATTTCTTTGACCTGTTGTTTCAAATGATATAGCAGTGGCAATTTTGGCTTTCTGTAGCCTAATTGTGTTGGCACAAAGTGTCAGGAAAACTCTCATATAACTTGTGATGCTATGACATGCAGGTCGTTATGACATCTGACATTATGAGAGTTGTCATGACAACCACTGGTGATGAAACGTTGCTGTAACACTGTTCGACACTGTACGTCATTGTGATTAATGGCAATCATTAATGATAATGACAAGCTTATGTCAGACTTGTGCCAGACTGAGTGCTAAAAAAGAAAAGTCTCTTTGTCAGGAAAAAAATCCCTTTTATGTGAACGAAAAGATACATTTAAAACATGTCTAAAGAGTTTTGGAGTGAAGTTAGTGAGCTAGCTACCTAAAAGTCCAAAACATCTCCCACAGCCTTGTTAGCAGCACTACTAGAACATTCTAATTAGTCTGTATTAGTCAGCACTCATGCACTGTAACAATATTTTCCTTTCTTAGTGTTTTTGTGGTGAGGTCCTATCTGGTACACAGTGGTGTGAAGTGCAGATCTTGGATAGCATGTGTGTTTGTCCTTCCCATGACCATATATGACCAAAATCGATTTGATACCAAAATACCAAATCAATACCAAATACCTAAAAGGGCACCTCAAGAAGGGCCGCTGCTATAAATTTTGGGCCCTGTGACAGAAAATAATTTTGGGGCCCCCCAAATATTGATTACAGTATTAAAATACTCTCTAGGGCCCCCTGTCAGTGACCCCCCCCACCCATCCACCCGCCCTGCCTGGTGGCACCCCTGACCTCAAGTGGTAAATTGTTGCTTGCTGTTGCTTTAATCTGACAGTTTCTCTCAAACTTTCTTTAAAGAAAGCAATTTTACCTTTTTTTACTCATTTTTTTCATAAGGAAGTGTCTTGTCTAAACGTGTTATAATGTGATACGTGTTCATAACAGTAATCCCCTTTAATTCTGAAATCACACACACACACACACACACACACACTCCTCTTCAACTTTTTCTTGTTAGTTCTTCATGTAATTAGATACGATTTAATTCTTTAAGCCCAGCTCTACAAGAAGCATTTCAGTGAAAAAACATTTCATAGGTATTATGATAAGGGCTACTTTTCTGATCACATGCAGCCTAATCTTCTTCAAAAATATTATTGTGCATTGTTTGTTTTTGTATGTTTGTTTCTTTAATTAGTCATGATGCCTTAATTCTTTAATCCCAATTCTACTGGCAAAAAATAAATACATTTTAAAAATCATACACATTCTGATAAGATGTAGTCATCATTTCTGAATTTCCTTCCTTTTTTCACTGCAGTTATGCTTTTCTAAGAATCAGGTGTAAATAATTATTTTTTTCTTCAAGTTTAAGCAACTTTTAAAAATGTGTTTATAAATAGCATAGAAACATTTGCACTGCATAGTGAAATGTGTTGTGAAAGCTGTCACAGTGAAGCTGTCCACGCCTCCTCCATTAGCATTCCAAACACCTTTGAGTGGTTATGTATTTGTATGTAATTACAGAGTACCATAACCCATGTGCTGCTTTATATAACTGCCTTAAAGAGAATAAAAAGTGGAGTGCTTATTGTTTTGCACTTTCTGTTTGTTTTTCTTATGTATGCCGTCCAGATCATCTATTTCATTTTTATAACATGAACATGATGTGTTACTTTTTGTACTACTGAACCTCTCTCTTTTTTATTAACACAAACAACTTTACACAAGGTTATTTCAACGAGAACTTGGGGTTCAGGAGTGAAAAGTCACCAATGGACTTCTTGTTATATTGTCTTTGTTAACTTATTGCACCTTACTTTAGTTTACATTTACCTTAACTTTTATGACACATGCGGAAATGTAGCTTTGCAGTTGCTCTTACTGTATTTAATACAGTGGCAATAGTATAGGAAAGCTAGTTGATTTGCATGCTAATGTCACTGAGTACTATTGGTAGGAAAAAGAATTAAAACAATTAGGTGCAACTAAGTTAATATGTTGCTCTGCTGCAGACGTCGGTCAGGCCACTAAGTTGTAACCATGTGTTAACTTGACAGGGAGTTTGTTTAAACTTGGACGAATTGATATGCAAGTGTAATACGACCAAGAAAGTGGAACTACTTCATAGATGTGCGGTTATATGGTCATTAAGTTGATGATGCCACTATAATTGGCCTGTTTAAAAACAATGATGAGAGCCTTCAGGAGCGAAGTCAACAACTTAACACAGTGATGTCAGGACAACTACCTTTCTCTCAACATTGCAAAGACCAAGGAGCTGATAGTAAACTTCAGGAAGACAGGAGATCAATTGGACCCCATTATCATCAATGGTTCTACAGTGGAAAGGTTCAACAACTTCATGCTCCTTGGTGTTGACCTGACCTGGGATAGCCACACTGACCAGATTGTTAAAAAAGCTCAGCAACGTCTCTTCCACCTCAGATGACTAAGGAAGTTTAATATGCGAATAAAGATCCTAAAGACCTTTTACAGAGGCACCACAGAGAGCATCCTGACTGGAAGCATCACTGCATGGTGGAAGTTGCTCTGCTACCAAATGAAAGGCACTGCAAAGAGTTGTGTGGATGTGATCTGCCCTCCATCCAGGACTTGTATAAGAGGTGATGCATCAGGAAGGCCAAAAGAATCAGTAAGGACCCCAGCCATCCTATTCATGGACTGTTTCAACTGCTACCATCTGGAAAGCGATATCATAGTCTTAAGGCTTGGACCACCAAACTCCAGAACAGTTTTTTCCACCAAGGCGTATGAACACTGAAACATTGACAGCCTAAGCCTGTGCCTGTCAGTCTGTTCACTACAACACTTTCCTTTTCATGTTCCTTTCCTTTCTTTTTTTTCTCCCTCACACACACACACACACACACACACACACACACACACACACTCTAAAAGCTTAAAACACTATTTTTTTGTTGTTGTTTTTGAGGAGCAGAAACAAAAATTTTACTCTGTAGCAAATTTGATCAAGCAGTGGTATAATCCTTACATAAACTTCTTGGCCCCAGGTTGCAATGACTATGGAAAAGCTGGGGGAGTTAAGTCACTTGGTTTTGCATGATGTCTCACAAAAGCCCCTTGGCTGTTCTAAAATAACTGGAACATAACCTATACCCTCTTGGGGAGGATTGCTTAATGAATTGAGTGTGAACAGAGGTGTTCAGTGGCAAGCGTCCCTCTCCTCCCTGGGTTTCTAACAGATCAATGTCCTGTGCAGTACCACAGTGTTCAATGCAGACTGCCATGCGTGCCATTGTCCCCACAACAAATCAATGTAAGTGGATTTGATTACAGACAACAGCCAGGGCTAACTGATGAGTCTGTCAATGTACTGAAAATGTGATTTAACTTCCTTCGTGTTTAAAACTAATGCTGACATTTTGAATGCGGTGATTAGTTTCCTTGAAAAGGCTACACCATAGTTCAACACACCATAAAAAGCGAGGTGTTTGAAAGTGAGATGTCACTGCTTGGCCAAATGTCCTATTGTGATCCACAATTTAGAATGTGCATTATCTTCCTGTCTGTCACATACAATGTTACAATTTAGCGTCCTGACCAATGTTCTCAGCACACCACTGTAATTTGTGACCGAGATGGTTTTTAACTGTTACACTGTTTTGGGAGTATGGGAAACTGATTTTACAAAAGCCAAGACGTGATAGAATCACTGCATTCGTGTCCTGATGAGAGTACTAACAACCTACTTCTGACCATAGCAATCATTCATTTATACCTAGCAATGTCAGTTTATCCTGGTAAGTTCTGATTGAGACGATGTGTGGCGGCAAGTAGTCCGTTTTAGCTTTCGAAACTGTTAGGAAAATTGTTAGCAAATACTACATAGCACAGACTTGGCAACAGTGGTGTAAGCAGGATAATGACCTCCACAACATTCATATGTCAGATATTAATTCCCTCTGAAGTGTAAAGGCCCCTCAACTTTGGCCTTACTACCACTTCAGTATGTCAGATATTAATGCCCTCTGAAGTGTAAAGGCCCCTCAACATGGCCTTACTACCACTTCAGTCGTACATTAGTATCTGATATATACAGATGCTGTGCCATTCATTATCCCTTACATATCTATCAGTAATAATTAGCATCCATAATTGTCTATGTATTTTATCTATTGCTGTTGTTGCGGTCATTACAGCTTATGGTCATTTAAACACTGTGGCAGCGTTGTGGTGTTGCCTGCCTCTATGGTGTTATATAGTCTGTAAGGATTTTTTTGTTTTATTCTGTGAAGCACTCTGTGCCCTATACTAGAAGTGTTATATAAATTATGTCAAATAACATAAGTGCTATATAAATAATATTTATTATTATTGCATATAATCTAGTGATTAAATTCATGTTCTGTAAATGTCCAAAGTATATATTATTTTGCCAAGTGTTTTATTCATTTATTTATACAAAATAAAACATTATTGAAATTGACTTTAAATTAACTTGAAACTGACTTACATAAATGTATTTGAGTTATTATAAAGATTATCTTGCATGTCAGTAAACAGGATGACAGTGATAACACATTTATGAGAGCATTACACTACAATCCAGGCATATATATTGTATTTGCATGTTAATATTAGGATATTTTGGATTTGTGGAAGTGCAGCTGCAAAATTGTTTGTGGCGTGTCTGAATAAAACAGACATTTCTGTGTGCATCTCACTTCCAAAGAAGTGAGTTATCAGAATTTTTTTTTTCTGAAACATTTTAAGGGCATTCTCATACAGCTGGATATTTTTGTCAGATATTGTATATTAGTTTTCTAAGTTCTGTTAAGCGCCCCTTTGTTGCCTTTTGGTCGGAGTGTTTGGCACAAGGCTGTTCCCCTGCAGTGAGTGTGTGTGTGTGACCCACCTGCTGAATGTCATCCTCCTGTCCCCTTGCACCTCCTCAGTCCAGAGTGAGGTCCACAGTGTCCTCTGAAGTCTCCATATCCACCAGCCATGTTACACACTCTCTCTTTCACACACAACACTTTCTAACACGCTCCATTGCTCTCTCTCTCTCTCTCTTTTTCACATACGTACACACACTGTACCAATGCCAATGTGATCCCATCTTTCCGCCAACAGACGCATTTTATTTCTCAAGTTTTTAACTTCTGTTTAACAAACCACTTGGTGTGATGTTCTATTTGCCGCTGATACCAGCTCCCAACGATGTCTAACCTAGTTTCAGTGTCTTTTAAGCTTTCTTTTTAAATAAGGATACCAAATCGGAACCTGTTTTCACGCTGACTTCTGAGAACTTTGTCTGTCTGTTGGAAATAAATAAATAAAAATAACCCTGCCTGCTCTACCTCTCATATTATCAGTCAAGCTGGCAAGGTAGTAGGGAAATCAGCCATTTTTAGTCCGATGCCTGTAAGGGGTTGCCTACTGGCCCTGACTCATCAACCTTGCTAGCTAACAGTCACTAGGATGCAGTATTGACACGAGACACTGGTGTGGGAAAGGGAGAAGAGACACACAGACAAGAGAACAGAGAACTAAAATACACCCGGCCCCAGATGACAATAATACCCTTTGACCTTACGACCTTTCGCCTCTGTGCACAGGCCAGAGACCATAAGCCAAGTGACCACGTGGGGAAATCGCAATGGTGACCACCACTGAGATTCTAGAACCCATGCAGTTAAAAAAGGCATGTATACAGTATGATTATTTAAAGCAAGGCTCTATAGTATTAAAGAAACAAACAAATAAACAAATAAATAAACAAACAATCAAATGAAAGGCTACGTGGTCAAGACAAAAGGGCCAAGGCTCCAGTCTCTGGCCTGTCTGTTTGTTGACCTGAAGGCCTGGGTACATCCATGGATGTAAACATTTACTTTCAGCAAATTTCAAATGATGGACATATCTTAGGGAGAGAACAATACTCAGAGGAATGTATGCATGGAGACAAAACTGCAGCCACCGTCACAGTGAGTCGGGCTTCACAGAAATATACATAGGAAAGGAGTATGTATATTTACCAGAATCTGAAGATGACACTGCAGTGGAATAGAGAATGCACCATGACAGTACCAAATCCACTATGTCAGAAAACAACATGAGCACCAGTACACACACACACACACACACAGATAGAAAAAGAGACACAGAGAATGTCAGAGAGAGGGAGAGAGAAAGAAAGAGAGAGGGAGAGAGAGAGAGAGAGAAAAATAAAGAGAGGGAAACACAAAACATTGAAGGGTAAGGTAGTGTGAACATTGTTACAACATCAGACAGGCACTGAAACAACAACACACACGAAGAGACGCGTATTAGGAAAAATGATTTAATTTCGGAGACAGAAGCAAACTGCATCACACAAGAACATACGTTTACAAAAATAAGTCTGACTGCTCAGCTAACACAGGTAAGTTCACATCGAGAGACAGAGAAACCAGCTAAAAGCAAAAATCTAATTAGTTGTACCTTGTTATTAAACTAATACATGTGTCCACTGAAGGTGACTAAATACTTCTATCCTAAATTGTCTTATCATGTAGACGGCACGATACAGAATTAAAATGAAACTTACCGCTGTTTTTTTTTTTTTGTTTGTTTTTCTTTTTGTAAAGACCTTTTTTTTCCGTAAAAGACAAAAAATAAAAACAAAAGCCAAACGCCCGAACTATTTATAAGCAAAAGTAAGAGCAACACGTCCATACCCCCGTCCTACAAGAATGAAAAGAACGAAAGAAAGGAAGGAAAGAAATAAAAGACACTGAAGTGAGAACGAAATTAACAGAAGGAAAAGGGCTGAAGATACCAAGCCAAAGTTCTTCTAGAAAATTCTTTATATCAAAACCCAACGTTCCAGAAGCCAACGGGAAATCAAAACTCGGGACGCAGTCTGGGTCAAGCCTCGTTCGGAGGCCAGACTCTTTTTTTCCGATATATATATTTTTTTAATCTTTTAATAGCCAGTATAAAAAATTCCACTGGTACAAAATGCATAAGTACAATCAGTAATAGAAATAGTAAATAGCCTGCTTATTATAATATATTTTTTAAACTTTTTTTTCTTTTTTAATCCCATTTGACGACAGATTTTTTTTTCCAAGTGTTGTCAAACAAACATAGATCACGCTTACAGAGTCCCACTGAAATGCATTGACTTTGGCTCATCTTAAGACCAATACTGAAAACTAGTAAAATACTGTTGTATTTTTTGAAAGAATCAAAACAAACAGAACAAAAAAAATAATAATATTAATCTACAGACAACACACGCTTTCTGTACGGCACATTAGAGATTATAACACACATACATTTTTTCCCCAAAAAACACTTGACATAATATGCCAAAATGCAAAAGAACTACATATGTATTTTTTTGTATTTTAAAATATCACTGGTGTTAAATAGCACTTAAGAGAAAGCAAGAGTAAAAACAACAGAACAGAGAAAGAAAGAGAGAAAGAAAGATTGACAACGAGTGTCTGAAAGAAAGAACGAGAGGGTACGTAATGGAACACCCTGAGGCAGGAGTCTCAGCAGATCAGCCTGTGAAGACCCTGTGTGTGTGGTGTGTCTGTCGGTCTGTGTGTGTGTGTGTGTGGTTTGTGAAGACCTTAAGTGTGTATGTGTCAGTGCTTTACATAATTTCCTGTGTGTGTGTAGCCTGCGAAGACCCTGTGTATCAGTGCTTTGCTTCACTTAGGTTTCAGGTGTGTGTGTGTGTGAGTGTGCAAGTGTGTCCTTTCTGTGTGTGCTTTCTTAAAATGCTGTGACAACACACAACTCCATATTAATACTTTTTCTTTTTCACATTGATGAGACTTGCCAATATTTGTGCTTTACTCCAAAGTGTGTGTGTGTGTGTGTGTGAGAGAGAGTTAAGGTGCAGAACATCTTATCTGAGATGGTCTTTGATAATCATATTCTTCATGTCAGCAGGAGAGGGTGAGGTCTGTGTGTGTGTGTGTGTGTGAGAGAGTGTGTGTGAAAGTGTGCATACCTTTGTGACAAGTGTGTACCCTGCATATGTTTTTTTCTCAGTATGATCCCATAGTAACACAGAGACAAGCAAAATAACAGAAACACATTGATACAGCTCTATATCAGAATTGTTTAAGAATGTGTGTGTGTGTGCGTGTGAGAAAGAGAGAGCGTGTGTGTGTGTGTAAGAGTGCGTGTGCTAGGTCCTATGCTGGCAGTATCAGCAGAGTTGTGCAGCTTTTACAAATGTGCTTCTACACTGTAATGATTACACATGAAATTGAGCCTCCAGTCACATAAGACATTGTTTATAAGATTGAAGTAGTAAAAGTTTGGCATTGTAAGAACCACCAAGGACGATTAGGTGAAGTATTTTGGCAAAAGATGTTTTTTTTTTCTTTTTTCCTCATGGACTTGCGTAAGGACAATTAACACACACATTCCATTCTCCCTCTGTTTCTCTCTCTCACAAACACAACCACACCCACCTATCTACACTCAAACACACACACACACACACACACACACGCAGTCTAGCCCTGTAATACTGGTAGAGAGGCATATATTAAGGCTGTGGCAGGTGGCTCTCTAAGCTGTAAACGGGTTTCAGAGAGAGCCAAGTGCAAAGTGGTTTTTGGGTGTAAACAGTTTCTCGTTGTTTATTCCAAGGGACTAGCTAGTAAATTGATTCCACACTGGCACCCTACCGGACCCTTACGCTCACTGTGTTTCTTAGAGTAGGATTTCTGGGGACCACGATTGAGATCTTGGAACAAAGGATGTCTCAGTGTCGTGTAAACTTTTCGGACTTCAAGCAAAGTTCCAAGTCTTATTCCAAGCCTCTTTGGCGTTCCAAGGAGGATTTGGTTGTCTTTAGCACAACAACGTTCAGTGGACTTGATTGACAGCTAGTTTGAACTGACAACTGAAGGTTGTATCATTAATTGTATCATTAATGAAGACCCTGCATGTACATAACTAGTCTCTTGATATGTGCATGGTTTTGCGTCTGTGTGTGTGTGTGTGTGTGTGTGTGTGTGTATGTGTTTATGGCTAATGGTAAAACGAAACATGACAGGCCTCTACATCTTATATATAAGGCTTGGAAGTGAACACAGACACAATATGAAATACTGTGGACATTGTGTGATGACTGAACTACATCTGTGTGTGTGTGTGGTAATGGTTGAATGTCAGAAACACTGGTGTGTGACAGAATGTGTACATGTGTGTCTGCATTATCAGTAGTTTCTCCTTTTTCTTCTTCATCTGTGTTTGTGTGTGTTTATGATGAAATGGCCACTGCTGAGACTCTCACCTTATGGGTCTCCCATACCCATCATTAGAAACAAGAGCTGTGAGGTCTGCTTTTTTTTTTGTCTGCGTGCATGTATTTCTGTGTGTGTATATGTGTGGAAGAGAGGGAGAGAGAGAGAGAGAGAATATATGTGTGTATATGTGTGTGTGTCTTTGTGTGTGTTTGCGTGTGTTTATATCTACTGTCGAGCATGTTCAGTACATATGACACATGGGCACTTTCTACATCTTTACACAAAAGCGAGAAACAAACAACGGCAAATAAAGCAAGTAACATGACATTTTTTTTCAGGCAACAAGACCACAGAATAGCAAGTTAACAACCATCATTTTTTTGTCTTTTTTGTAGATCCATGTCATTAAATAAGTGGGATCAATATGAAACACAAGGTAATGGAATACCCATGTTATCAAATAATTTCACGATTATAGAACAGAGGTTCCAGGCAAAAAGTACTGTACCTTCAGAGTTTGGCACTAAGAACTCCACTCAAGACTTCTTATTTGGAAAAAAAAAAACAATAACAAAAAAGTAAACGGAAAACATTTAAATCACATTTTTTTCTCTGCCAAACAACAAAAAACAATCCTAAATATTGTTCCTAACAATAGAATCAAAAACAAACAAAATAGAAATCAAATAATCAAACATCAGATCATAACATACACTGATGATTCACAAACTGACATTGTTTATAATATAATATATATTTTCTCTTTTTTTGTAACTAATTTATGACTCAACAAGAAAACTTTTAGCAAATAGGGATTTAAAAAAAAGAACAATTATACTGCAGTAGACGCAGTAATAATCATAATAATAGTACTCATAATAATAATAGTAATAATATTAATCATTTGTATTATGAAAGGCTTTGTCTATTGTTCAAGTAAGCTGATTTTTTGTTAGTCTTCTCTTTCCAAAAAAGGTGTGACATTTACAGACTGTAAGACTGTGTGATGACATCACGACTGGATTCACGTGAAGCACCGGACGCTAACGTGGGTTAACACAAACTCTTTTTCTAAAATGTATTTACTTATTTATTCATTTATTTTCATCTTCTTCATCTCCTATCTTCATCTCTCTCTTTCTCTTGTGTTTTTTGTAACCTCTGTACATCTGAGTAGTATAAAATATAGGTCATTTCATGTGCATTTTAACCATGGATTGTCCAACTGTTGGTCAGGTCAGCAAAAAAGGTGACATACGTACGTAGGTAGCATACATCCCTACCCGAAACAGGGTGAGTCTTTTTTTAACATCTTTTTTTTCATTTTAATAACCTTTTGTATTCCTCTACTCTAGAAAAAGTGTTCTATATATAACTTTTTTCACTTGTTTAAAATGAGAAAACTAAGCCACGTAAAATGGCCCCCTTACTTATCAAAAAACTTTACACGGCCTGAAAAATGTAGAAACCATGAACAAGACTCTTGGAGAGAGAGGGAGCCCCAAGACAGAAAAAAAAGTTAGACAGTAACCTCAACTCCTTTCATCTTAAAGAAAAGGAACAATATATATATATATATATATATATATATATATATATATATATATATAAAACGAAAAAATGCTTGGAAGTAGTCTAGTTTCCATAGAAATGGGCATAGGCAGTTCCCAGTCTCCTATGGGATTGCAGGGGTGAGACTGGGTTGAGCCCCATGCCAACCCTCTGTATTAAAATCTTCAAGTTTACTTAAGTGTAAAAAATAATGGATAAAAGACTAACAAACACATGAAAAACAATCAAACTGAAGTTATTAAAAATGTAGATGACACAAAAAAGAAATGAAACTATGTTGCCACAGGATTTGCTTTTCATTGTTTGTAATAACTTTATGGTGTGATGTATCGTTGTAAAAGCAGTTTTCAGTCTTTTGTGTAAATGCAGCTGGGCATTTGTTTTTTTCACATTGATGAATTAGTTTCTTTTCCCTCTACCCCATCAACTTTCCCCTCCCTCCCCTTTCTCCCCATATTTCATACAAAAAATGACCAAAAAAAGAAAAAAAAAAACAAAACCCCAACAACAACAAAAAGCAAAACAAACAAACACGACAAGAAGCCTAAATGAGGTCACATGCAAAAACTTGTGTGTATATATAATATATTTTTTGTTTTTCTCCAAAAAGGTCAAGCTAGGGTTCAAAGTTGAAAGGTCATTAGAAGAAGACCAGGTTATGATCAGGTGGAACTCAGAAAGACATCAGAAACAATGACGAAGGAGGGCCACGAAGACATGCTAACGCAGAAGTGCTAACGGGCATGGAGTTGATGAGTCTAGAAAGAGAGAGAGAAAGAAAGAAAGAGAGAGGGGGAGAGAGAGATAGAGAGAGGGAGAGAGAGAGAGAGAACAAAGAAGAGTTACAAACACTGAACACACAGCTCCAGCAAGAACAAGAACACAACAAGAACTACATCAGTAAATCATGAGAACAACACACATACAAACAACAACAACAACAACAAGTAACAGACACAGAGACAACATTAGACACCATCAATGCAGGATCAACGCACACCCACCTGTGCAGGAAAAATTCCCATTAAATGTGCCTTTGTTAACAGTAGTCTTAATAATAGCACACAATGTTGAAATACACACTGAAATGAGACCCCACACAAAGAATACACACACACACACACACACACACACACACACACACACACACACACACACACACACACACACACACACACACACACACAAAGCACCCAAAGTTATCCATCAGTCAGTGGTCTCCTGTGTACGGTCAGGAGGATGGATGTTCATTTGGGAGAATAAGAACCAACGTTTCAACAAACAAAACATTAAACGAAAAACTAAATGATACAAACGTGTGAGAGAACAGGTATATATATATATATATATACATACACAGTAAAAATAAGACAAGAAAGAGAGAGAGAAAGACAGAGAGAGAGAGAGACAGAGAGGGAGGGAGAGAGAGACTACACCAGTGAACACAGCCACTACCCATGAATAGCAAGATTAAAAAAAGGTGCAGAGAAGTAACACACACATGAGCCATCACGCACAAGGTGGTAAGGGGAAAGACAAACCAGCAATGTCTGCCAGAGGATGGAGAGAGAGAGAGAGAGAGAGAGAGAGAGAGAGAGAGAGAGAGAGAGAGAGAGAATAAGGTATAATGTGCGCCAGTGTTGGTTGGTTGAACAGACCGAGAAGAGAGATTAGAAGACTATTGGACAAAGGTATCTAACTAGGGAGATTTGCATCTCTGATGTCAAATACGATAGGCAATAAATAAAATTTCAAAGTCCTCTTTTTTAAATCTGATGCAGTAAAAATTTTGTATAAAAATATAGCTGCTTTTTTACAAATAAAATTTACAGGCCTGTGGCTTTCTCTGTTGCGAAATTTCCTTTTTGTCTTTCATGAAAACATCAAGTATGTTAAAGTCATTCCTCCCATTCCCACAAATAGCACATTTGATTAGAGTTCTGTGGTGAATTATGATGTATTCATGGTACTTCACTTTGACATGACATTCTATCTCCATTCCATATCCCCCCGCCCCAAATAAAATCTTTCTCAAGAAAGCCCATCATTTGATCAGCCCGAGGAAGAAGAAAACTGTGACAGTAACTAAATTTAAACACGTCCCTCTGAGGTGAACTAAAAAAGATTGCTAAAACAAAAATGTGCCATTTGTAACTGAGGATCGTTGAGGAAGCTGTCTCTTCTGTGTGTGGTTCAATGCATGTGTGTGTGTGTGTATTTGTGAGGCCCTTGGCACGCTGATGCCAGGCTGGGGTCAGGTAGGGGTCAAAGAAGCAGCAGTACCTGTGGTCGCCACCACAGGTCGAAGTTTAGAGGTTAGCGTGCATATCAGTGCTCATCAACAGGAGGGTGACCCCCTCTCAGGCAACAAGGCCTCCAGGGCCACCAAAACAAACAAACAAACAAACAAAATAATAAATAAATATTTGTTTCAAAAGATTCCTTTAAAGAACTTTGACGTCATATAATGGAATATTGTTATAACATAAATATTCACTCAAAAAAAAAAGAATCAGGTTTGTACAGAACTTAAAAATCAAAATAACAAAAAAGCAACAACAGAGAACACCCTACCAATAACAAGCTACCAATCCATTGCAAGTTTTACAAAAAAACAACAAAAAAAAAAAAAAAAAAACAATGAAACAGTGAAAATGGAAGCGTTCATGTCAGGGAGTTTTTCACATTGATTAACTGAGCTGTGATCCATAACAACAGTAATACTGCTAATAAAACAACTCAAACAAATAAACAAAACAAAAACAACAACAAACAAACAAACCAAAAATAAAACAAAGCTCTAAAAGAAAACACAGGGACAGCTGTCCCCTCCCTTCCTCAACCCTTAACAACCACCCACTTCCCAAAGCCCCTCCCACCCACTGTGTGTAAAACCAACCTCCCACCCCAACCCACCCCACCCTCAGTGCGACAGGGCGGTTAGCTTGGCAGTGGTTTTGTTTTGTTTTGTTTTGCTTTTTTTTTTTTTTTGTCTGGGTGAGTTGAGTGGGGGTTATAAGGGGTGGTGGGGATTGGGGACTTACCCTAGCAGTGCTAACAGACAGCTTTAAGCCCTAGCGCTAGCCATCAGTACGGTTTGCTGTCGTTCTTGGAGCGCTTGAGCTGCACTTTCAGCCGCTTCATGCCGATCTGGAAACCGTTCATTGCCTGGATAGCTGCTTGGGCTGACACAGGGTTGTCATAGCTCACAAAGCCTGGAGAGGAGAGGGGACAACAGAGAATTTATTAGAGATGGTCGAGAGAGAGAAAGAAAAAGGCGCAGAATTGAAATTTCTTGAAAAAGGGCTGAAATTGAAGGCAGGAAAGGAGGAGAGGTGACAGAGAGAGCAGGAAAGGGAAAGACTGACAGAGGAGTGTAAGAAAGACCATAGAGGAAGGGAGGGAATGAGCAAAGAGAGAGAGAGAGAGAGAGAGAGAAATCCAGAAACAAATAAAATAGTGAGAGAAAGGGAGAAAAGTATGAAAAATGGTTAGTTAGTTAGTGAGAGAATAGATGAGAGCCAGAGAAAGAAAGCGTGTGCGCGTGAGAGAGAAAGAAACTGCTTTGGCAATACGAGTGCTTTTTGTCATACCAACAAAGCACTTTGAATCTGAATCTGAGAGCGAGAAAGAGAGACATACTAGCAGATAATCAGATAAAGAGAAGCAAGAGAAATTTGGGGAAAAACATAGAGAGCGAAAGGGGCTGAATCCTAATATTCTCCCTGAACCCCCAAACGGTAGAGATTCACTAGCCACATCAAGTATAACACGCGTTGCAATTTCAGTTAATTTTCAATGGAGTGCGACGAATCACAAGTCACGCAAACCATCTCGAGAAGGTGGCGCGTAGCTCCGTCGCATCAGAAGTTGGACTCTGCTCAACTTTATGCAAATCAATCCGTCAAACACGACCATTAACTAATGAAAGCAGAGCAAATCAACCAGTCAGCAGCAGCTAACTGAAATTTTAAATGGCACGCCTCATGTCCAAAACGCAGGAGGATTCGCGATCTGAGAGAAAATCTGACAGAGCCAGTAGATCACTACTGAAAGGCTCGAAAGGCATGATTTATGAGTCAACCAATCAGGAAGTCAATTCATGCCAGCTAATTTAGGCTTAGGGGGGCATTACGATTTGACTGTAGAAGAGAGGGAGAAAGAGAGCGAGAGAGAGGAAAGCAGTGGACAGAGAACACAGTAAACAGAAAACAGTAAAGAGACAACATGTGCATGGACCGTGGGGGGTAGGGTGTGTGTGTGTGTGTTGGGGGAGGGGGGGGGGTTGGCAGGCTTGAATAACGGAGAGACAGAAAGGCAGAAAAAAAAGAAAGAAAGAAAAGGAAAGCAGAAGAGAGACACAAAGGGGTGAAATGAACTGTAGCATGATGCTCAGGTCTTTCACCCCGGAATGATCACCACAACAACCATTCACTACACAATAAAAGACAAAATCACTTTCTCTCGCTCTGTCTCCTCCTCTCCCTTCCCAGGCTCATTCTCTTTCTTTTCTCACATTCATTTTTTTTTACTTTTATTCACTTGCTCCTGCTGTTGTCATATTTTTCCCCCGTCTAACACGCTTGTTATCAGATTCTCACATGCTTCACACCCTCGTTGTGTGTGTGTATGTGTGTGTTGGGAAGGTAGTAATTGAGAGCGAATCGTGGCGTCAGTGGCCAAGGCTCTCACTCTCTCCTCTCGTCTGTCGCTGAAAAGAATAAACAAACACTTAAAGGCGCAATTACGCCACTCGCCCAGGGGTCAGAAAACTGGAGCTTTTCACAAGACCGCTCAAAAAATGGCCGCCTCGTTTTGCTACAGAGGTTTATGGAAAAGGACCCAACAATTGGGGCTCGGTGACGCAGACACCTGCACAACTGAATTACCAAAATCACCGTGACGGGGTTATGGGATGACTGGATGCCAATCTCTCTTCAGCTTCAAAATTGATCTGGCAACGAAGGGTTCTAACCACCTGAATGACATGACAACATTGATTGTCAGTTTCTGTTGAAAATGTCTATTCATTTTGTGTTGATTCTTGTGCAACATACAGATAAGCTATTTAAAACCATGAAGTTTGTTTGAATTGCAATCTGTTGCTATCTTCTTTTATATGCTTTGAACGAATTCGAGTGAAATTGGTTTGTCTGTTTGAATGTGTCTTTGTCTCTCGTGCATGTGTGTGTGTGTGTGTGTGTGTGTCTCGTACCGAAGCACTTGCTCAGATTGGTTTGTTTGTCGATGAAGACTTTGGCGGAGACCACGTTCCCAAAAGGCATGAACATCTGCAGGATGTCCTGGTCACCAAACTCCTGGGGAAGGTGGTAGATGAACAAGTTGGCACCTTCAGGACCTGAGGGAGCACACAGCAATTCATTTAGCACACATTACGAACAAACAAACAAAGATAAAAATACAAACAAATAAACAACTGCAACAACAAAATAAACAAAATCAGACAGTGTTTGGACAAAGTGTCCAAACCAATAAATATCTTGACACTTAAACAAACAGCAAACAGTAAACAACAGAATTAGTAAATATAAATAAAAACAAAGAAATATGTCTATAGTTATGTAAAAATATAAATATCTCTACATGTGTGGCACACTTGAAACCTTCAAACATACTTAGGTTTTCCTTCTCTTCTGCCAAGAACTGAGAACTGAGAACACACACACACTCATTAATCTATCTTTCTACCCAGCTGGACCTGAGCATATGCCCCCCTCGCGAGCTGACGATCTGAAGCAGGTTTCTCCCATTTCAAAGTCAGTGTCTGCTGGCTCCCACTGCCTCTGTCCCTGCTGCCCCAGGAGCTTCCGTCTCTGAGCTCTGGAAAGCAAGAGCCTTGAGACAGACACTTTTCCGTTGTTTTGGCAGTAGACACATAAAGCTAACTCTATCCTTTCATGGCATATCAAAGTGCTTTATGACTGCAGTGGCAAAGACATAATAATAAAAAACTCTCCCCTTTTCAGGAACGAAAAAAATTACCATCACCTTAATGTGTGTCCAAACAAAAAACTTCTCACACCAATAACAGTTTCCAGTCTGTTTTTTGGTTGATTTTTGTCCATGTCCTTGTCTTGAGAATTGTCATCGGTGGAGGATAATAGCAGCACTTCACCAGCAGGGGGAACTCTCTCCCACATACTTACTACACTGCTGTGCTCTAGGTGTCAAAATGGGAATAGATTAGGCATCCATTGCCTTGTGCTGGAGCGGATGGATTCAGTCCTGGGGCCAGATGATCAGTCTATTCAGCGCATCTAGTGTCTTTATCTATCTCTCACTATCTGTAGCCTCACTTCCCAAGTTCAATAAAGCATCTCTCTCTCTCTCAGTCTTTCTCACGCATACACACACACACACGCGCGTGCGCACACACCCAGACTAGCTTCTCTCTCTCTCTACACACACGCTCACACACACACAAATACCCCGCTTCCCTTCGCACATACACATGCACACACACACGCACATGCTCGCACACACATACACACACACACACAAATACCCGCCTCCCCTTCGCACATACACATGCACACACACACACACACACACACGCACACATATACACACACACACACAAATACCCGCCTCCCCTTCGCACATACACACACACACACACACGCACACACATACACACAAATACCCGCCTCCCCTTCGCACATACACATACACATGCACACACACACACACACACACACACACACACATGCGCACACACACACACACACACAAATACCCGCCTCCCCTTCGCACATACACATACACATGCACACACACACACACACACACACACACACACACACATGCGCACACACACACACACACAAATACCCCTCCCCCTCTCAAATACACATACACATGCACACACACACACACACACACACACACACACACACACACACACACACACAAATACCCGCCTCCCCTTCGCACATACACATACACATGCACACACACACACACACACACACACATGCGCACACACACACACACAAATACCCGCCTCCCCTTCGCACATACACATGCACACACATACACACCCTCTTTCTGGCTGCCAGCAGCACTCTGCTGCTGCAGGAGTGACTGGCTGTATAGGGTGGGCAGGGCGGCGGCGGCGTACTGCTGGATCCCTGAGTAGGCCTGTGTGAGCGCGTCCATGGGTCCGGCCGAGCCATTGGTCAGTCCCGTGCCGGCCAGTCCGCCGTTAAGCGCCGCCATACCTGAGAGCATTTGAGCAACTTTACATAAAAACCCAACAATAAAAAAAGAGAGGTGCACTTACTCATTAGCGCTTCAAGTTCAGGGGGTGTGTTTCTTCACTACACACACACAATACAATACACATACATGTACACATTCACACACTGTACGATAGACATTACAGCAAACGCGCGCACACACACACACACACACACACACACACACACACAACACATGCCAGAACACTGACACATCCAGACTAGTCATCACACATATATTTAACACAAATAAACTAAACACAAATATTTAGTTTACAACAGAGGCAGTACACAGTGACAGCACAAAAATACATGTAAAACGGCATTACACATATTTTCGTGAGTAAGTCCTCATTTATCTGTTTTTTAAAAGAAAAACACAGGTGCATGGCTCTGTGTTAGACAAAACAGAGCCTAACTCTCCACTAGGGCTTGGGTTGAGCTTTTTCAGGACTTCTGTGGTGCATCTAGCA
>JAIFZK010000022.1:8465000-8480000 GCA_027481765.1 Tenualosa thibaudeaui
CTCTGGAAACACCGAGCACCCCTCTGTGGTTCCATTTCCAGAACAGCACTTGTAGTCAATGATCACGCTATACTGTACAATCACTAATCCACGACACAACCACGAAGTCACAAAAGTACACCCCACACACCACACACACACTGCAGCATGTCATGTGGACTTGACACAAATGGAGCTTGGGCATGCACACAAATGCACATACACACACAAACACACACACATCAAGACACTCACAAACACACACACATAATTACAAAAACATTCCTATACAGTCATATACACAGACATACACATGCACATACTATGAAGGGAATGACTTATAAAAGCAAAAACGTTGAGTTTTGTGACAAAATTGGAATTAACGGCAACACTAAGTCTCTTCCCTTACATCCACTGGCGACGTGTGAAAGTGCTGTTTATGTGAACAGCAACTATGGACACAGCGATGGTAGCCATGGCAACCGTGGAGGTAACGATGACAACTGTGATGATGAAGACAACTACAGCCATGGCTAGAATGAGGCTGGTGACTCAATGGAAACACAGGCTTATAAATGGGGTTATAAAAAGGGTTGTCATTATGCCACAACGATGATGGGGAGACATTGCTGATGAACTTGAGCTTGCTAGGACCATGACTCGCCACAGAGACTGGCTGTCTCTACTGCCGAAGATGACAAGAATGATGACGATGGTGATACTGGGAATGGGAGATGGACGGGAGGATTGGGGTACTGATGAAGAACATGGCTGCAGGGGTTGGGTTTGGAGGTGGTTGGGGATGGGGGGGCGGTTAGGGGGTTACCTGGGCTGGCCAGCGCTCCCAGAGAGCCTCCAGAAGAGGCCAGGGCGCTGGAGGAGGGGCTGGCCGTGCTTTGAGCGGCGGCGGCCGCGGCGGCTAACGTGGCTAGGTTCTGCAACTGCAGAGCGTTCATACCTATGGAGAGGAGCCAGAGCGTGAGCAGCGTCGCACCGCTAACATGCTGCTAGGCTAGTATGGCGCTAACAAACTTCCAAACTCTAGCTAGTAGAGCACTAAATATGATATAGCTTGAAAGGCTAACTAACAAATGTCTAAATGCTAGCTAATGATGCCCTGTCAACTGCAAATGGCAACTCGCATAATGGTAAATATAGCCTACTAAAGCATTAGCTACCAGAAAGCCAACAAATGTCTGTCAAGATGCTAACAAAAGATAATGACGGGGCTGGCAGGATGCATACAAAAGCATATCAAGTTACCAGTAAGGTGCTAACAAGGATCTTTCATGTAACAGAAATTGGTAAGTTGCTTGCAGATAACTGCCACTAAAGTAATGCTGTCTTGGTATCAACAAGGCAAGAGAAAATATCTAAAAATGAGAGAAAAATTGTAAACTGTGCCAGCTGAAAGGCCTACCACACATGTAACACAATGCTACAACTGCAACCGCAGGGGTGAGGAAGATAACAAGGTTTCAAGCAGAGTATAACCAAATCTCTCCCAACACAAACTCTTTTTCCTGCATGAACTGTCATGAAACCACTATAAAACTACTGCAAAGCATGCTGGGTAAGGCTCTCTCTCCCATTTAATATCATGCTGTTTCTTATTGTTTATCACTTCCTTTACAGAAGACATGCATGTTTCTAAGACACCTGAGAACTGAGAATTCAAGTCTCAATGGTTGAGATGTTGACCGTATCTGTGACTGTGTCTCTGACTATAAAGAGATTGTGGACTAGGCTATGTCCTCAAGGATGCAAGAACACACAAACACACTGACAAAGACACCACAGGGATCAGGGCTTTAACCAGCCTGATGCAAAAAGAGGCGTACGACCTAAATATCAATACTTTAGAGTGTGAGTAACACATAAAAAACACACATATTCACACAGAACTCTCACACACTTGACACAGATACTTAAATAGCTCAGAGTAGTCTCAGAAAAGTAAAATAAGATCAAATTCTCTTTCTCAGCATAACTCTTCATGTTCTTTCCTCTTCTTTTATTCTTTTTTTTGCCTTTCACAAAGCAACGTCTGTACTCTGAAGCAGTAATAGTGTCATGTCAGATTAATTCATACTGTAGATCTCAACATAAAGAAGCGCCCATCTTATATAATTTAGAGAACAAACACTCACAACACAACACAAAGCAATGCAATCTCAAGTGGAGTTTCCTCTATTTTGGTTCCTATCGTAGACTACATGACGTGTGTGTTTGGCAGGCACTTTCATCCAGTCTCACTTAAAAGTGAAGTGCAACATGCACGCTCTGCAGATCAAGGACAAAACGCATTGAAAATTAGGTGCCAACAAGGGCAGCGCACACAAACAACACCAGGCTGTGAAGAGCACAGAAGTTTTGCACCGTTGTATTAACTTTGTACTCTGACGTGTGTGGTTGCGGCTTTAAAGTGGCACTTGTGTGGCTGAAGCTTTGTTCCCGAGGCTAAAGTCGCTAATGCTAACAAGGGTGATTCAGCGCTTGAGAGCCTCTTTTACACTGACCTTGTCACACACACACACAGACACATACACACACACACACACAGGCACACATACACATGTGCATGGACATAGACACATACATGCACGCGCGCACAGACACAGGCACACACACACTCTCCCTCTCTCTCTCGCACACATGCCCACATTCTCTCAATTTCACACTCACACACGCACACACACACACACTAGAGCTGCATTATGTCGCTTCTAATGGCACTTAATCACCACTGGCTGGCGAAAGTGTGTGTGTGTGTGTGTATGTGTCTGAGCACGCAGGTTATCGCGTGGTGGCTAACGCCCGCCACAGCGGCCGTGATGGTGGCGTCGGCACACTCTGTACCTATGCGTGGGCCGCCCAGACTAAGAGCTGCAATCTGCATAGAACTCCATTAGCAAGAGAAGACCGGCTATTAGCAAAGCACAGGCATCAAACACGTCACTGCGGCAGAGACTAGTGCAGCCTTTCAGTATGGAAACGGAGCTCTGCTTAATTTCCTGGTCATTTTGTTTTATACGGTTTTCAAAGTGGAAATAACATTTTTATCAGTCTGTAAACACTGTAATCAAAATGGGCTCTGTTTTATCTGAACAGACTAACAGGAGTGGCTATACTGAAGTTAAAACACTCAACAACCTACCTGCTGATCCTCTAACAGATTCAGTCAGGCTCTACTTTATTTGCTACAACAAAGTGTCTTGTTTTCTTAGCTGTTGGATAGTCACTACAACAGTCACTCAAATTCAGGCCCATTCAATTTGTTTTGCTTCATTTCTTTCAGTGTATCTGTAAGATCCATAAGTTCTGTCTGATTAAAAAAAAAAAAAACATTCACTTATTGAAGTCTAAATTGGCAAATGTAGTCAAATGTAGTCTATACCACATAATGACTGCTTGATGTGCTAAAAGTCACTTGATATGATCTGATCATTTCTATGCTCTACACTTGATGAAAATGAAGTTATATCACTTTGAGCTTTATGCACAGAAAAAATCTCATGTACATTCTCTCTCTCTCTCCCACACACACACATTCAAACACACACATATACATGTGTCCCATTTGCATGTGTCCCATAAGCAGCCTGTGAGTGTGTGTATGTATCCACGTGCGTGTGTGTATGCATGTGTGTTTGTGTGTGTGTGTGCATGTGTGTGAGTGTGTGTACAGATGGTGTCAGCCGCGCGGGATCTGGGCCGCTTTAATTGAATGTTGGGCGTGGATAATTGGCCCCTTTAGAGCTCCTAACCCACACTACACAAGAGAGCCAACAGATGTCAGCTGCCCACGTCGGCTGCCAATCACGGGCCGTCGCCCGGCAACTGACGCACGGCCAGAGAAATCTGTGAGATGGCAGCAAGCGAAGTTGGATGCGTCGGATCGCATCCTGTGTGTGTGTGGCAATCCACAGACCCTCCTTTCTCTATCTGTGTGTGTGTGTGTGTGTGTGTGTGTGTGTGTTTGAGCGTGTAAGTAAGTGTGAGTGTATGTGCGAGATAGAGAAATTGCAAGAGACAGAGGGGGTGAGAGATTGAGTGTGTGTGTGTGTGTGTATGACGCAAAGTAGTGTGCTCAAAGGTCTGCTTCTCTATATCCTCAGTAAAGCCAGTCAGAAATGAAAGAGAATCTCCACCCTAGCCTGAGACTCGTCTGCTGTAAGCCGTCCAGAAGACTCCCAGATGACCCCAGCCAGGGAAAAGGCACAGGGCTTTTCACTTCAATCGGTAGACACCGTCAGAGGAGCACACACACACACACAGCTCTAATTACAGCTACTGAGTGAGGGACATAAATAAATAAATAAATAAAATGAGGGGAAAATAACCTGTAGTAGAGTTATTAAAAACACTTGTGACATATGTGAGAAGTGTGTGTGTGTATGTGTGTGTGTGTGAATATCTGCCGGTATGTGTGCTGCTATTCTTTAACAGACCTGTTCGTCATTTAGGGCTTTAATTTTTATGTTTATTCATTTTCCATTATAAAACATAATTATCTGTGGTTGTTTTTTCTCCCCACGTCGTCAGCATGAGTAATTATTTTTGGTCACAAGTCCACCTCTGACACTCTCACAGCCTGACAAACAGGAAGCAATTTAACACTGACACATCCACTGAGCTCCACAAAGAACAATAGCAGGAGAGAGAGAGAGAGAGAGAGAGAGAGAGAGAGAGAGAGAGAGAGAGAGAGAGAGAAGGCAAGAGAAGAGGAAAGGGACGGGGGGCTGATGAGAGAAATAGGGAAGAGAAAAGAGAGAGAGAGAGATGAGGTTAGGGTTCTACTGTGTTCTCTGTTCTCAACATCATGTCTGCTGTCTGTGTGATGCACTGTTTAGCTGGTGTCTGATCTGGCATCTAGTAACACCAAATCCATTTGTGCTGCTGTCTAAAGGAGGAAAAATCAAAAAGGTGTAAAGGTGGATGAGAGAGGCTGGCATGCTCCTGTCTGTCTGTGTCTATAAACCTGTCTGTCTGTGTCTATAAGACTGTCTGTCTGCATCTATAAGCTTGTCTGTCTGTGTCTATATGCCTGTCTGTGTCTATAGGCTTGTATGTCTGTCTGTGTCTATACGCCTGGGTGTCTCTGTCTATAGGCTTGTATGTCTGTCTGTCTGTGTCTATATGCCTGTCTGTCTGTGTCTATACACCTGTCTCTCTGTGTCTATAAGCTAGTATGTCTGTCTGTGTCTATAAACTAGTATGTCTGTCTGTGTGTGTCTGTATGCCTGTCTGTCTGTCTGCTTGTGTCTGTCGGTCTTTCTCTATATTTCCATCTGTCCACATGTTTTCTGTACTCCTCACTCCTCACCCCACACATACAAATACACACACACACACACACACACACACATACACACAGTGTTTTTGTGTGTGTGTGTGTGTGTGTGTATTTGTATGTGTGCCTGTCCAGCTGTCTATCTGCCCACCTACTTTGGCATGCATATTTACAGCAGTAAGAAGAGAGGATAAGAAATAAAGAGTTATCTGAACAAACAACAAACTCTTCCTCCCACACACACACACGCGCACATTATACATTGTGCTTATACACACCTGATACACACGCATACAAACACATTATGAGACACTCATTCCATTTGCATACATTTGTCGGACTCACGGCATATCTGGGACAAAATGCTGGGCATCTCTTTCTGCATGTATCATCTACAAATTCAGCCACAAATCTCACTTAAACTAGTACAGGAGCTTTAAAAGGTTAAATGCAATTGTTTCAATGAATCACAGACTACACTGCACTATATATCTGCACTATATATAAGGTCAGGCATAACATTCAATGGTGTTTATAAATGCACCATCATACACATCTAACTGAACTAAGTAAATATTTTTCCCTTGCCAAATGGCATTAAAAACATCATTCATTTAAGGTTAGATGCTGCACAATTGTGTAGCCTTCAAATTCCTATAGCTGAATTCAGTCATCTTCTCCAGAGCAAATGAGGGCAGGTTTCGACAAAAAAGAAACCACCGGTTCAAAGCTAAATAAATAACTAAATAATAAAGTGGTATAGTCCTAACTTCTCCTTGGACTAATATATTGCTATTACATCTAGTTGTATGGATGTTTAGCTATTCATGCTATTTAAAGATCAGTCCTTAATTACCAGTTGCCCTGAAATGACAGTGGCCTTTGTTGTCTGTGTGACAAGCTGTCTCATCTCCTTCGAAACTGTTAGACAAACTAACACATTCACCTGACTGATGGCTCTAGTAGATTATGCAGAGAAGCACAGAAGGTCCTTGAGTAAATAACACAATAAAACAGACAAGGCTTCACATTGACAATGCAACCTGACGGAAAAGACACGAAGAATATTCTTAACCATGACACAGAGAGTGTGATGGACAATTTGAATATGTTCCATTACGTTTAAGGATATCGCACAACTGAATGAGCTGTGTGCAAGGTCATTACAGCACTCTGTCCTGTCTTGTTTATTCAATCGTGCCTTTTGAGGTGGTTCAAAATCTCCATTTAAGCCTTTGTATTGAGAGAGAGAGAGAGAGAGAGAGAGAGAGAGAGAGAGAGAGAGAGAGAGAGAGAGAGCAAAACCAAGAGAGAGCAAACAGGGTAAAGAGAAGGAGACAACAGACAGACACACACACAGCTGGGCTAAAGATGCTTGTCAGTGTAGTCTTGTTAGATAGGTGTTAGGGGGCCTGGGTTCTTTCCCTAAGGATGGTGTACAGGTCTTGCCTCTTCTGTCTCTAGGTGTTCTGTGCTGAGCTCTGTGTACTGTGTGTGTGTGTGTGTGTTTGCCTTCAGGTGTGTGTGCGTTGTTGCAGAAGTGCCCTGCTGTGTTAGTACACTCATATTAATTGGACAGTGGGATTTGGGGAAGAGTTGCAGTGGGACCCTGAGGTGTGTGTGTGTGTGTGTGTGTGTGTGTGTGTGTGTGTGTGTGTGTATTACACACTCACCTGCCATCTGCTGGATCCCACTAAATGCTCCCAAGTTGCTGGAGGATGTGGCCTGCTGCAGGAGCTGAGGAGGAGAGAGAGCAGATGAGGACGAGACACACATGACAAGACACAGATAGGAAAACAGAGAAGGGTGGAGAGACAGATAGATAGACAGATTAAGAGAGAGAGAGAGAGAGATGGCAATCACAGAATCACAGACAGACAGATGGACGGATAGAGAGACAGAGACACAGAGACAGAGAAAGGACCCGTATTAGCCTAATAGCAGGTCTTCCACCATCACGAAAAACAAACTTAAGAGCTCTATTCCCAGCAGGCTTCATGGCACACAACCCAGCTGAGGAGACATGGCCCATCAGAACCTTTCAGAACCACATGAGAACTCTGACTCCAGATCTGTTGGCTCCAAACCAGTTGCTACAGTATACCCCACTGCATCATAAGGTCATAATTTGCCCTGAATTACTTCTGGGGTCAACTGCCCATCTCTTTGACTAATCCTTAGCCCCCAAAGATCAGTAGATCGGTTCTAGACCAGGTCATACTACACACCATTTGTATCTAGTTCATTTCAGTTCACATGTGCATATGAATGATGTGTAGTAATATGGCACTTCAGAACCAGAGAAAAGTCCATTTCATGCCACTCAAAGGTTTGTATTATGAACACAGGTTAAAAGCATTGCATGGCAGGACTTTCTAATTTTCCCTGATATCTGGCTTGAATTTAGTGCAGGTCTGGCCCAGATGTGGTCTGGATCTGAATCGCATCTGTGCCAGGTCTGTTGAATTCCAGGTCTCAGCTGCTTCCTCCTTCTCCCCAGCTTAGCCTTGATGTGCCCTGAAGCCCTTGTGAATCCAGCCCAGCGACTACTTCAGATCAAGAGGAGAGGGTGTGTGAGGAGAGCTGATGAAGGCTTGGGAAAGTGTGTGTGTGTGTGAGTGTGTGTGTGTGTATGTCTGTCTGTGCGAGAGAAGGGGAATTGTGTATGTGTGTGTGTGAGTGTGAGAGTGTGTGTGTGTGTGTTTGCTGGCCCAGAATGAGCAGTAGACCTTGGCAGAACCAAGTCTTGGCTTGGATCCAATCCAGGGACTACTGCTATGGAGGGGAAATTTATTAGATCTGAATCAATCCATAATGAGCACCCATGAAACCAAACCTGAAGGACAGCGTGTGTGTGTGTGTGTGTGTGTGCATGTGTGTGTGGGTTTGTGTAACTTTGCTGGCTTTGGCTCAAGTAAAAGAAGGTTTAAACTGGCAAGGGATGACATCTAATTGAAAACATCTGGACAAGTAGGAAACAATAAGACCTAACATGTCTCACAGCCAATCAAGATCAATTTAGGCCATCACATGGTTCTCACCTATCCAATCACCCTCTGTAGATGTCATGACAGGAAGTAAGAGAGCGTGACTGCTACTTTAGTTGTTTTCGACAGCACAGACTGACTATTTTCAGTGGTAGTCAGCCACTGTCATAGGATAAGCAAACCCAGGTGTAACACCTGCACGTATGGTGTTGTCCTCTCAGGTATGACATGGGTGCTATGGAAACCAGTGAACTTCCCAGATATCCGTAAACTCTGGCGCCAATTTGAATCTAGCCTTGAATTATCACAAAGCAAATTGGTTCCAGAGTTGACATCAATCAGGGTGAAGTCCTTGGGGAGTTTGAAAGGTGGCTACCCGCATAGTAGTAGACTCTGAACGGATTTGGCCCAAATTTGGCCAAAATGTTGCTAAGACCCAATGAAGGCCACATCCGTACAATAGTCTACATCTATCAGGCTAGTGGACAGCTTCAGTGTAAGAAGAGATGGACTTATTGGTCAGACTAACTGGCTAATCTGCTAGCAGCTAACCTATCCATGCTAGCTAACAGGCTAATTAGCTAAGGGCAAACAAACTAACATTGATTGTATGGTAGTGTATATTTTACTTTTATTAACAGCGGGTTGAGGGGGAGGGTATCTGTGACTACCGAATGTCTATCTCTACTGGATAATGAGAGAGAAGGGAGAAGGGAAGGGTCACATTGGACAGGAAGAGCAACCATGGCAACCGTACGCAAACAGCCCAGGCGCTACAGGAAGTTAGCACTGTATGCTGCAGAGGCCCTTTCTGTGTTATATCAGCCAGTGCCACCCACACAGTGCGTTGCCTTCTGCACACTCATGAAGCATTGAGTTAGTCCATTCTGCAGTTCCCACCAAAAAAAAGCTATGCACTGATGCAGCAGTGTTTGTTTGGGCAGGGTGACTGGATACTAGCAGAATATAGAGGGCCACTGGTTACTTTAGCAGAATAGAGAAACCAGATCAGTCCAGACTTGGGATCGATCTACAAGGCCAAATAGCTGTGAAGCACACCTTGCAGGAGATGTGGGATACATCACAAGGGAATGTCCACACATCAATTTGGCCAAGACAACAAGAGTCTCTGAGATAGGATGTATCTTTGCAACACACACACACACACACACTCATTTCACACACACTCATTTCACATTTCACACACACTCTTTCTCTCGCTCTCTCTCTCTCATACACACACATTCAGTCTGATCCAAACTCAGGACCTGGTTAGTTCAGGACTCTCAACTTGCCATGAGCTGCTCCTAGCAACAGCAGAATGCAGAGGCAAAGCCTCACTCCTCAGAGGGTTAGCCTAATGGCTAATGGCTAAGCCCCAAACTCCACTGGTGGCACCAGTGCAAAAAGCCCTTATGAGAGAGAGAGCCTCAGAACAGCCCTTTTATTAGACTGCATTTAAAAGACAAAGCAGCCTGGGTGTATCTGCAGGTTTGCACTTAATGACCAATGAGACAGAGGGAGAGGAGCCGGGTAGGGAGGGATGGGAGAGGGAGAGGAAGAGAGAGAGAGAGAGAGAGAGAGAGAGAGAGAAAGAGAGAAATGAAGAGAAGGAAAGAGAGAGGGAGATTCTAGAATTAGTCACTGGATAGATGGAGACTTGAGACAGACATATAGGTAGATAAAAATAATTAATGAAAATTCATTATGGTGTTAATTAGCCGAATTAAAAATTTACTGAGAGAAATAATGAGAGCGAGATGGGCTAAAGAAAAGGGAGAGAAAGAAAGAAAGAAAGAAAGAGGAGTGCTGGAGGGAAGGAACGAAGGAGTTTGTGGAGCTTGGGGGGGGGGGGGGTTGTGAGGTAGGTGGGTATGTTTTTTTGGAGGGGGGGTGGGGCTTGGACTGACTGCGGCTGCCGCGGCGTTGGCTGCGCTGGGCTGGGTGGGCGTGGCCGAGTGGTGGGCGTGTCCCCTTACTGCCAGATACTGCGGGGTGAGGCCGCCCAATCCGGTGAGGCTGCCCCAGGCTGAGGCGGAGTTGAGCTGCTGCATCTGCTGGGCCAGCTGCTGCTGGAGCCGCCTCTGTTCCTTGTCCTTCTGGGTGTCGGCAAACTTGACCACGATAGGAGAGGAGCAGCCCTGTGAATGGACAGAGAGAGAGAGAGAGGGAGAGACAGATACAGAGAGATCCATGGATGAGAGAGAAATGGAGGAAGTGATGAGAAATAGGGAGAGGAGACAAAGAAAAGATGACAGATTCAGGGAGGAGAGAGGAAGGTTGTGGAAAGAGATAGGAGAGATGAAGGTAGAAGGAAGAGAGAGAGAGAGAGATTGGGAGACGGACAGTCAGAGCGGACGAGAGAAAAGTGGATTGGAAAGACAGAAGAGAGGGAATGAAAAAAACGAGAGAGCAAGAAAATGGAGAAATGAAAGCCAAAGAAAACAGAGAAGAGGGAGAGAGGGAGAGAAGAGAGAAAGAAAAAAAGAGAGAGAGATGGAGATATGTCAATTATCTGTTTCTTATACACACATACACACACATGGACACACAACAGGCAACTGGGCAATAAGGCATCCTAATCTATATAATAGATACACCCAGTATATACACACCCACACATACACACACACACACAAACTCATACACAGCACACACACACACACACACACACACACACACACAGACACACACACACACACACGCAGCACATAGGGAGAGAAGAGGATTTGTCTCCCCTCAGATACGAATTTTGGGCTTTTGGAACCAAGATGCTGTTTTTATTTCCCCAGAAGGAGGTTTCTTGATTCATAAAACTATTTCATCATCTGCAGTGCACACGCACACACACACACACACACACAAACACAAACAAAACACACTTCAATATAACCAGCTGGGTAGAGACAGTCACACACATGCAAGCACACACAGTGTGAGTTACAGAAATAGAGAGAGAGAGACAGCGAGACACACACACACACACACACACACATACACACGCACACACACACCAGTTTGTCTGTTGTTTGACAATCTTGAATGCATATCTTTTGCCATACATTGTTTCTCAATGCACTTTCCATGTACACTTGTTCTGCTTTGGCAATGAAAAAATATTTATCATGCCAATAAGTCTCACTTGAATTTAACTGAATGGAATTGAGAGACAGACAGGCACACGCGTGCATGCGTGCACACTCTCTCTCTCTCTCTCACACACACACACACACTAATACACCTTGATTGTTGTATCTGCCTCCCTTTATTCTAGCCTGGGGCAGAATCTTTTATGCACAGCTCAAAGGACGTGTGTGTGTGTGTGTATCTCTTTTAAAGAAGGTTAGAATACGACAAGACACACACACACACACACACACACACACAGTAAGAAGCATACTGTGAGTGAAAGAGAGACAGCAGGATGAACAGTGGAACAGACATGATTACATGAATCTATATCAAAGCTTAACCAGAGGGTATACCCTCTGTCTTACAGTAAAGCTCAGGTGTGTGTGAGAGAGAGAGTGAGAGAGACCTGAACGACTGCACCTTTATTGCCTTCTATTGGTTGCTGCTATTACACTATATAACTCAGGTAGCAAACATGATGAACATAGCTGAATGCAGCTCTTGGAGTGAAGCACTGCACACAAAAATAGCTTTGCTTTTATTATTATTATTATTATTATCATTATTGTTGTTATTGTTATTAATATTATTGCAGCTTCATTGTTGTTGTTCTTGTAGTGTCCCATGTTGTAGGACTATGCCGTCCTATGTTGTGCGAATATTGTACGTTATTTTTTTTTTTTCAGCAAATATTGTAAGTTCAGGAGGAGCGTGACATGATTTGCCATACCTCCTTCTCCTTCTATTTAATGAGTGATTTGTTCACTGCTGCCCTGCTGCTCCAGGATTTTGCTACAATGTTTCATTCTGTTGCCTTTCAACTTGGCTGATGTATTTTTTGTCTATTTAGCTGGTCGATGTCTCATACAATCCAGGCATATAATGGGGCGGTGGTAGTGTAGCGGTTAAGGAACCTAGTTAGCGTGCAAGTAGCCTGAAAAGTTACGGGTTCGAATCCTAGCTGCCTATTGTGACCTGAGTTGGTCTAGGGGAGTCTGGCCCTAAACAATTGATTATTGACAAATGTAAGTCGCTTTGGATAAAAGCGGCTGCTAAATGCGTAAATGTCAAAATATTCCCTTTAATTTTAAGATCTTCTCCAGCTTGACTCCTGCCAGCACAGCTGATTCCTGCATGATCCTGCTCAAGCTTAAGGACTTTGACCAGCCACCTCGCTCAGTACGATCTCCTCGATATTTACAGTGGAAGAAAAGAAAATAATAAATGGAATAACAATAAAATGTATAATAATAACACAAATAATAAATAACAATAAAAATAAACAACGATCAATAGTCATGTCACCATCGTCGATCAATGGTTGTGATCATTAATGTTCATTAATTGCCCAGCCCTAGTTAGGCCTCCCTCAATATTTAGAAGCTCAAAAAGGTGTTAGATGTGGTCCCACCTGACCTACCCTGACTTGTCCTGCTTATATCAGAAAATTGTTTTGGTGGAGTGTGTTTATCTGTGTGTGTGTGTCTGTGTGTGTAGTACTTTTGTGGGCTATTTAAGGGAAGGGGTGTGTGTGTGAGTTTGCCTGTCTGTCTGTCTGTCAATCTATGTGTCTATCTTCATTTCTTCTCTGTACGAGTGGCAGAATGTTGGATATTTATCATTCCTCTGTATGACAGGCAGCTCTGGTGTGAGGAAGCAAAAAGAGTTTTCCCTTCTGTTTAGGAATGTATCTGAAGGCAGAAACTCTTTCTGGGCCAATATATGCTGATTCCATTTACAGATGTAATTTTCCCTCTCAGACAGGAATTGCAGAAAGAGAGAGAGAGAGAGAGAGAGAGAGAGAGAGAGAAAGAGAGATGGGTAAAATCTGTCATACTGTTGCATGTGTCAGTCTGTGTTTCCCAGGAGATGGGACCACTTTCCAACAAAATATATCATTATTTCAAAACACACAAATGTGTGCGTGCGTGTACTCACACACATACACACACACACACAAGAACAGGCAGACAGAGAGACATACATAAAGGGGGGGGGGGGAACGTAGCCACTAGACACAAAGACAAAAATATAATCATCAAGCAAATCCATTTTTTCTCAGGCAAAATGTACCTTACAGGAATAAACACGCACACACAGACACCTTGACAAAAAGACACACACACACACACATCTAGACAGACACAGATACAGACACACACACACACAAATCAGTAAGAAATGGTGTTGATTCTGTGCATGTGGTTTAGTAGAGTGGGAAACATCAATTGAATAGCAGCCATGCTACACTGACACAGACCAACTGCTGTGTGTATGTGTGTGTGAGAGAGATGGAGAGAGAATGAGAGAGCAAGTGAGTGATTGAGTGAGTGAGTGTGTCTGTATGTGTGTGTGTGTGTGTGTCTGTGTGTGTGTGTGTGTGTGTGTGTGTGTGATTACACATTTGCTTGTATAGGGCATACAAAACACAAACTGGGTTATATGAACCCGACCTATTTCAGAGTTTAGACTTCACTCAATGTAAGTACCACAGGTCTGACTGTACATGTGCATATGCATGTGTGTGTGTGTGTGTGTGTATGTGTGTGTGTGTAGGCCTTAATGTCTGTCTTTGTATGAGTTTGATTGTGTGTGTGTGCATGTGAGTGTGTGAGAATGTGTGTGTGTGTCCATGCTTTTGTGCGTGTGTGTGTCTGTATATGAACTTTTCTGTGTGTTCTTGATTGGAATGGTAGGTGTATGGATGTGAGCTAGAAAGGAGGGGTCACAGAGTAGAGTCTGTGTGTGTGTGTGTGTGTGTGTGTGTGTGTGTGTATGTGTTTTGTCTCGCTGTCATATCCGTTTTCATTAAGTCCTGACATTCAGTGTGTGCATTAATACCTCTCAGGCGGTGAGTGGGACACGAGGTCTTATCAAAAACAAACAACTGCCAAACCCAATTCTGCACTGCTCTTCTGCACAAGGTAATTACACACACACACACACAATCTATCTGACAAAAACAACATGCTCTTCTGCACACAAAAATACACAGACACCTCAACACACACACACACATAGAAATCGACACACACGCGCACACACACACGCCATCAATCAATTCCACAAAACAGCTTACTTATGGTTGCACACATACACATTCATTCTAACTGACAAAAACCTCTAACTCAGATTCTTGCAGGAAGAGAAAGACACAGAAAAGTATTTGGTAGTGCTTGTTTGCTGTGTAGTAAGTAGCCGTGTAAAAAACGCACTGTTCTGTGTGTGTTTATCATATATGATTAGCTTGTCAATAGTTGTCTATGATGCGGATTGCTAGCTGGTCTGTGACTGCTATTATCTGTGTCTGTCTTGAAAAGCTGCTAAGTAATTTCTAACATACTGTATGTGTATCACATCTTTGTAATATTCAGCAAATGACTGATTCACATGATTCACTTCCCCTTTGTTTTCTGAGCACACTGCTTAAAGGAGTTGAATAGAATGGAAAAGCATTTTTACCTTTGCTTTGTTAAATTAAGAGAGCTTTTGCATGGCCACACAGAACTGCCACGAATGTAAACTCCTTCATAATATAATAGGCTATATGAATAGGCTAGCAACTAAAAATGGGCGACTTAGAAAGTGGTCTGGCTGTGGTGTCACATT
>JAIFZK010000022.1:8485000-8487500 GCA_027481765.1 Tenualosa thibaudeaui
CAAAACAGTGAACAAAACAGACGAGAACACTCCTCCTCCTCTCACTCAGGGTCAAGTGAGGTTGAGTTTGAGTTTTTCTGTGTGCGTAAATGTGTGGGTGTATTCGTGTGTGTGTGTCTGTGTGTGTGTGTGTTTGTGTCAGCATGAACAGTGCTTGGCCCAATTACTGTCCAATCATCTTTTCCTGAATACAGGATTCTAAAAATGTGTGTGTGTGAGTGTGTGTGTGTGCGCATGTGTGTGTGTGTGTATGTGAGAGTAAATGTCCTGATCTCAGGAAAAGGGGAGTGACAGAGAGAGTAACATGGAAAATAACGAGAGAGAAAAAGAGGGAGAGAGAGAGAGGAATGGAAAGATGGAGAAAGACAAGGACAGAGGAAAAGTGACAGTGATAGCAATTGCGAGACAGAAAGGAAAAGAGAGGGAGAGAGAGTAATGAAGAGAGAGAAAAAGAGATGGAAGATGTTCACAGGTGGAGGGGGTTAATAGACAGTTTCCTCCCAGAGAGAATTTCAAGGAGAGAGATTGAAAAGAGAGAGACATGGTGTTAGCGAAAGATAGAGAGACAGGAAAGAGATAAATAAAGACTAAGAAACAGGAAGAAGGAAAGAGGAGAGACAGAAGGAGAGAATGACAGAAGGTGAGAGAGAGAGAGAGAGAGAGAGAGAAAGAAGTGAGCAAAGAAGAAAAAGAGAGAAAGAAGAAGATACTGACTCTTTGATGTGAATTTTGCCTATTTTTTATGTGGTGCACATTTAGGCATTAGACATGTGTGTGTGTGTGCGCGCTTGTCACAATATCGGTCTAATAGGGAACCAAGAGAGAGTGTGGCTACAAGAGTGTTTCTTCAAACTAGAGTGGGGAGGGAGGGAGTTGGAGGGGGGTAGGGGGGTGGTACAGTGGGGAGCGGGTTGGGGTTAAAGGTCATCTCCATGGCAACGCCCCCTCACCTCTGCTGAGCCCATCAGGTCCGCGCAGGATCCGGCACTCCTCGATCTGTCCAAAGGCGGAGAACATGACCCTCACGTCGTTCTCGTTACACTTCTTTGATACCATGCCGATAAACAGCTTCCTGTCCTCCACGGCTGCAATGGAGAGATAGAGAACAGCAGAGGAGGAGGAGAGAGAGAGGAGAAGACAGAAGAAAAAGGAGAAGAAAGAGTGGATGAGTGGTAGATAGAGAGGGAAGGCAAAGGAGGACATACAAAGTAAAAAAAGAGAGGAAGAAAGAGAGAGAGAGAAAATGAGGGAAAGGAAATGAAATACGAAGGAAAAATAGGCAAGAAAGGTAAGACAGGATAGGAAAGAGAGAGAGAATGGTAAGAGAAACAAAATGAAATGGAGAGAGAGGGGGAGGAATGAGACAAAACAGAAAAAACAGAAAAGAAAAAAGAAGGAAGAATAGAAAGAGAGAGAAGTGAGGGTGAGGGGGGAAGAGATATGAAGAAAAAGAGAAGAGAAGCATTACTTAACAACAACAATAATAATAATAATAATAATAATAATAATAATAATAATCCACTCTTGGCACAGCACATGTTCTCATCACATAAATACATGGAACAGAAGTCTGAAGTCCAGTCCACAGAATCCAGAAATGCACAGCTAAACTAAAATGGCTACTGGTACAGCAGTACAGGGACAATTACATATAACACAAACACACAAAGAGATTGATACACAAATACAGAAATAAACAAATAAAGGAGTGAATGTTAGAGAGAAAGAATGAAAGAATGAAAAAAGTAAGAAGAGGTATTTCGTCAGCCGTCTGTGATCAATGTCTCATTACCACATCAAGAGGCAGTCGGGACATGGCTTGCCTCTCTCTCTCTCTCTCTCTCTCTCACTCTTTGTCTGTCGTGCTCACTCTCTCTCCATATATCTCACTCGTTTCGCTCTCTCTCTCTCTGTTCATCTGTCCCCCTACGTTTCATTTCTGTCCCTGTCTCTCTGTTTGATCTCTCGTTCATGACCCAATCTCTCACTCTCTATGGCAATCAGGAGCTGAGAAAGAGAAAGTTAGATTACCCAGAAAGCAGAGCCAGAGTAGGCTACTGTGTGTGTGTATGTGTGTGAGTGTGTGTGTGTGTGTGTAAGTGAGATTTTTGTTACTTGTTACTTGTCCAGCCTGTAACAGAGATAAACAGACCGAAAGCTTCCACTGTCTGAGCATGTGTATGCAACTCTCTGTGTGTCTGTGAGAGTCCTTGCATGGTTGAGCACGCCCATGAGACTGTGTGTGAGTGTATTCATGCGCGCGTGTGTGTGTGTGTGTGTGTGTGTGCTTTGTATCTTTTTTCAGGTAAAGCATGAAACAGAGATAAACAGAGCGAAAGGTGCCATTTCAGAGTGAGATTGTGAGCATGTGTTAGTAAAAGTGTGTGTCTGCATGTATGTGTCTGTGTGTGTGTGTGTGTGCGTGTGTGTGTGTGTGTAATCTAATTCATTTTTAATGAGGAGCCAGTCTGCTCTTACTGAGAGGCCGGGGCGATAAGCA
>JAIFZK010000022.1:8490000-8492500 GCA_027481765.1 Tenualosa thibaudeaui
CATATACACACACACACACACACACACACACACACACACACAGACAAAGACAAACCTGTTTTATACCCATCTGTGTGTATTTTTCCCGATCATTACACATCAAGATTCGACACAAAGCATTAAGTTGCGATATGTGACAGCCAAATGTTGATATGTTCTAGAATGTGCTAGTTCCAATCATCCATCCCAAAACAACCACACTACCTCCTGCTTGCTGGATATGAATACACAAGATATGTGCTGAAAACAAAATCGCAGTGGACCTAATAGTCAGAGTGTGTGTGTCAGTTGAGTGACTGTGTGTTTTCAGAACGGACATGAAAAGGCTGTGTGTGTGTGTGTGTGTGTGTGTGTGTGTGTGTGTGTGTGTGTGTGTG
The DNA here is from genome assembly GCA_027481765.1 of Tenualosa thibaudeaui. Taxonomy (NCBI): domain Eukaryota; kingdom Metazoa; phylum Chordata; class Actinopteri; order Clupeiformes; family Clupeidae; genus Tenualosa; species Tenualosa thibaudeaui. Next base: position 8,490,378 of record JAIFZK010000022.1, read on the forward strand.
TGTGACAGGTGCTTCTTAATTGAGAGTGAAGCAGAGTGGCTGGATTATTTATGACTAAACCTTCATGTATTTAAAACCACAAACACACATTATTTATGCTTAATCCCCACACACACCAAATCTCCTTTTGATCATTTGAAGTGACTCACCGGGGACGGGAAATATGAATGAAAGAGGGAGAGAGAGAGAGAGAAGAAGAGAGAGAGAGAGAGTCACTAATCCTGATAGACAAGCAGTCATCTTCTTTAAATGCCAACAGGGCCATAGTCCCCTAATACTAGCCAATGAAGCACGAATATCACAGCTGGGACATTACAGCCAGCTTCATTGATGAGAGGCTAGTCAATCAATGTGTGTGTGTGTGTGAGATTGTGGATTGTGTGTATCCCTCGTTTTGTGTGTGGGTTCAGGGGTAGGACTTCTGTATGTCTGATGTCTGTGTGCTGTGACAGCGCATGTATGTGTGTTTGTGTGTGTGTGTGTGTTTTAAGTCTCTGTTGGTTGGTGATTAGGAGGAGCTGAGGGGATTTTTATTAAGTCTGAGTGACCAGCAGTTCACTGGATTTAGGGAGGCGGGTGACATTTCAGTGCACACAGATGCACACGCACACACACACGGACACACACACATACAAACATTTCAGTGTACCCCCCCCCCGCGCCACACACACACACACACGCAAACATTTCAGTGTACCCACACTCACACACACACACACACATTGCAGTTTGGCTGGTGATCAGGTACATCACATTGCCAACATCCTCCAGGAAAAATGCTTCCTTCCAGAACACACAGAGCCAGACACCAGATCTGTTGGCTTCTACTCTACTATCACAGACACACACACACACACACACACACACACACACACACACACACACACACACACACACACACAATTTCTCTCTCTCTTCTTCATCCTCCATTCCGACACTTAGGTCAGAGCAACTAAAGGTCGGTGTGTCTTGACATTCGGTTGAAGAGTGTCAAATGCATGGTGGCAGACAAGACACTCACACACACACACACACACACATGCACACACACACACCGACCATGTAAAGGTGTGGATTCTTTCTTGAATGACTGTGACCGTGCATGCTTGTCTCATAAAATGTGTGCATGTGTGTATGTATGCACATAGGTGATGAAGAAGGTGTGGACATATGTATATGTGATTTATCGGGTGAGTGTATACGTACGTGTGTGTGTGTGTGTGTGTGTGTCTGTGAGGGGAGAGGTCCAGTGGTTTTATTAGTGACGGAGGCAGGAGGTGCTGGCCTGGAGCTGCCTCTACAGAGACAGACAGATGGACCACGCAGAGGGGGACTTTAATACCAGCGTCCATCACACATACACACACACACACACGTTGTGTTTGTGTGTTTGGGAGAGTGAATGTGTGTGAGTGTCTCTACATGCCGTAGAGAAGAGTCACAAATAAATCTTGCTAATGTGCAGTCACACAACTCTCTTAAACATGCATTAAGCATTAAACCCTCTCAAATACTTCTGAAAACACAATTACACACCACACACACACACACACAAACACATACACACAAATCAATATACTTTACCCACTGCCACCAATTCGATAAGTGAGTGGAGGGAAGTTAATTTGAGACAAGTGATTAATATTTGAGGTTAAACGTGTACACACACACACACACACACACACACACAGACACACACATGCACACACGCACATGCTCTCACACACACATGTGTGCTGATGTAAGCTCTGTTTATGATGGCGTTTAACAACCCTAATTGAATTGATTTCTTTAATGACTTTGCATAATGACAGAGAGAGAAAGAGAGAGATAGAATTGGCTTTGGAGGCCTGGGTTTTGGAAATCATGGAAACTGGATTGTTTACCTTCTGCCTCTTCCTCTTTCTCTCTTTCCATCTATCACTTTGTTCATCACTTCCTTCTCTATTTCACATATGGAAGCAGACACAGATACACACACAAACAACCAAAGCAGTTTTGGGAGTTATATAAATACACGTACACACACACACACACACACACACACACACACACACACACACACACACACACACACACAGCTGGAGGGTGTTCTAAAAGACATGTCCTAGATTGGAGATGTC
>JAIFZK010000022.1:8507500-8522500 GCA_027481765.1 Tenualosa thibaudeaui
AGACTGCCATATGTGTATATGTGTATGCATGAGGTTCTCTTTCAGACTGTGTCAGACCACGAGGAGTGTGCGTGTGTGTGTGTGTGTCTGTGTGTGTTGGGTAGGGTACAGGTGCATCAGCGCTCTATTTGAGTCTTTGTGCTTGTGAATCACTTTATCCACGGTCCACTGCATTTGAATGGAGAAGGGTGAGCAGGAGGAAAAAAACAGACACAGTGTATGTATGTATGTGTGTGTGTGTGTGTGTGTGTGTGTGGTGTCAGGAAGTTCTCTCATCTAGCTGTGCCATTGATCTCTTTCTCACAGATAAGCGCTTGAGGGCCATTAGAATGCATGAAATCAGACAGCCCAACATGTCGCCCCTCAATAAAGGCTCTGACCAACATCTAAGGCTCTGTGTGTGTGTGTGTGTGTGTGTGTGTGTGTGTGTGTGTGTGTGTGTGTGTGTGTGTGTGTCAATTTGTGCTCATGTGCTTACATGCTAATCATCCACAAAATACATTATGTCTAGTTTAGTGATAAGCAATGGGTATGTGACAGTTTGCTTCCATCTATGTGTGTTTGTGAGTGTTTGTGTGTCCATGTAATTCTAAAGGCCCGGTGGGTTTCTATATGGAGTCCCATTACATTACAATCCCATTATCTTTACCTCTGCAGCTGCCACTGTGGATCACCCACACACACACATCACTTTAACAGGTCACTAAGACACACACACACACACACACATACACACAAACACACACACACATTGAAAACGCATGACTTAGATTAACACACACTTTAAGACAATGTGCTGCTGTGTGATATCCACAGGAAGCAAACCATCACACACACACACACATACACACATAGAGGGCCCTCTGTGCATCCAGAAACAGGCTTCATTTGCTATTGGACATTCTTGACCAATGTTAGTTAACGACCTGAACCTTGCCAAGCATGTGTGTGTGTGTGTGTGTGTGTGTGTGTGTGTGTGTGTTTGTGTAAGTGTGTTTCAAAAGAACTGAATGAAGACACAGACAGAGAGACAGAAGCGTGTGAAAGATGGGGAGAAAGTGATAGAGAGAGAGAGAGAGGGAGACAAAAAAGAAAGAGGGAGAGAGAAAGAGAGCTAGAGAACTCAGAGTGGTTTCTAAAAGTCAGTTCCACCAGCTTTGATGATACAAGAGCACTCTGTAATATTTATTAGCCAGAGGAAAAAAAACAGATGGAACAGAACTGCAGTAAGGCAAAAAAAAAAGTAGCATAGGAGTGTGTGTGTGTGGTGTGTGTGTGTGTGTGTGTGTGTGCGTGCGAGTGTGTGTACACAACTCCTTCATAACAAGCTGAGATGTAATGTAATTGGATACACAATGTGATCAGTAGTCAAAGCTCCACACCTATGAAGAATTTTGATCACAATCAGCCAGCCTCTCTGGATCTATTACATCTCACAGCACACACTATACCTGCAGCCAACTCACTCCTATTTGTGTGTGTGTGTGTGTGTGTGTGTGTGTGTGTGTGTGTGTGTGTGCGCATGCATCTCTGTATGTAAGTATACCTGGGTGTGTATGTGAGCATGATTGGGTCTATGTAATCGGTCTATGTAAATGTGTGCTTGTGTGCATGTGTGTGTGTGTGTGTGTGTGTGTGTATGTGAATGCTGTAACTGCTTGGCACGGCTGAGGTTGGCTGTAATAGTGCTGAGCATAGCGAGCTCCAGCGCCAGACTTTGTGCTTCCCGCATCCAACAGTGATGATGTCAGAGATCGTCCAGTCACGCACAGTCACTCCTGGAGTAATGACCAAACTATTACAGTCTTCAGAGTCAATTACTCAGAATTTTACACACATACACACATACACACACACATACGCACAACACACGATCATAAACTTATAGAAGAGAGTGTGAAAAGATACACAATAACATACATGGATGAGAGAGAGAGGGAGATACATGAAAAAAGAAAGAAAGAAAGAAAAAAGAAAGAAAGATGAGAGATGAAGAGCGGCACTGGACGTGACAGGCAAAGTCATATTTATTATGAAATTGGTGTTAAGAGGTTGATTACAATGATCATACAGTCTTTCGTCAAAACTCTACTTCAGATACAGACACACTTATGGCAAAAAGGAAACACACACACACACATACACACACACACACACTCTCTCATCAGAGATACAGTATTGTCTTTACTATAATAGACAGCATGCCAAATGAAAAATCATCCTCCAAATATTTACACAATTAATCTGGCTTTAAAAATGAAATGGGAAACATTCTAAATTGCCCTATCATCGACCCTACACAAACACACACACACACACATACACACACACACACACACACACAGGCACAGACACTCGCACAAGGACACACTCAAACACACACACACACTATGACATTTTCGCAGAAAGATCAACTAGGCAGATTAAATGCCATGGTCTAGAGGGGGTGTTGCCAGGCGCCGACCTTTTGACCTCGCTGGACCAATCAGACGGAGCTCCAAAGCGGGGTCGGCCAATGAAAGGCGAATATTGATGGAACTGTCGCACCTTCATGTTTCTGGGCCACATCAAAGAGGCTTCTGTTCCAAAGTGGCCTATCCTCTCAATCAATACCAGTATTCTCACACCTACACTTCACTTGACATGACCAGGCCACAACCACACACTTTGTGTGTATGTGTGAGTGTATGTGTGAGTGTGTGTGTGTGTATGCTTGTATTAATGTTATGTATTACTGTCTTCTTCAGTGTAAATTGTAAGCATTTGAGTTGGTAAGTTTTCCTTTTTTCTGTGTGTCTGTGTGTGTGTGGGGAGGGGGTGAGTAGCAGAGAAACAAATGTGTGGGAAACAAAATTCATAGACAGTGTGAAAAAAAAAGTGTAAAAGTGTTGTTTTGTGTGTGTGTGTGTGTGTGTGTGTGTGTGTGTGTGTGTGTGTGTGTGTGTCTGCGCGCACTCTTCCCCTACGTTCTGACAGTCAGCTGGGAAATGGCAGAAGACACAAGCCCTTTTGACGTCTCAGTAGCCCTTTGCTATTCTGGGATGTCCGTCGCCAGGACAACCGAATCAGGCAACGTTAACTTCTAGACGGACACCCCTGTTTCCTCCAGACATCGTCGCTAGCAGTTACGCCACAATGCCTTAGCTACAGAACTCTCTAGTGCCGCTCCTGAAAAGTCTCAAAACAACATCCTTCAGAATAATGTACAAACCCTACAGAGAGAAGAAACGAGTGGGCTTGACACTGAAAGAGGTGGAGAGAGAGAAAGAGAGAGAGAGAAAGATAGTGGGAGAGGTTGAGAAAGAGATGGAGAGATGGAGAAAAATAGAGAGAGAGAATGAGAGAGGGAGAGAAAAAGAATGAGAGATAGAGAGAGGAAAACAGAAGGAGTGAGAAAGAGAAGAGCTTCAAACACAGAAAATCTAATTACGCCAAACCTGCCTGAGTCTCTGAGTTACTGAATGCAAATCTCCACCAAATGAAGACGCTAAGCTTAAACTGACAGTCGCAGTCAAACACACACGCACGCACACGCATGCACACACACACACACACACACGCACGCGCACACATACACACACACAGCGTCTTGTTCTCTTGCTATGGTGCTAATGTGGATGTGTTGCTTCTGCTCTGTATGTGAAATCCCTATGTTGAAGTCTCGGTGGGGATACTGACGGGCTGTCCATTCATGTTAATGTGTATGTGTATGTGTTCCACCATGTGCTATGAAGATTATTGTAGTTTTCATAGCACTGCACATCATGTGTGTGTATGTGTGTGTGAGTGTGTGTGTGTGTGTCTGCAAGCGTGTGTGCTTGGCTATGTGTGTGTGTGTGTGTGTGTGACAGAGTGTGTGTGTGTAAAGGTCAGAAAGCAGCGGGGTCCTTCCCCCGCCTGCCGCCTCAGTGTCCCGCCCTGCAGCCAGGCAAGCGGCCAAAGGAGGAGAAATCATTACCGTCAAGGGAAAGGTTATGCTGTCTCGCGCACACACACGCACACACACACACACACACACACACACACACACACACACACACACACACACACACACATACACACACACCAACACCTACACACACTCACGTCACATACAAGTACACCCATACATGCCATGCATGAACTGATACTCTCATATTCTCATACTTTCACAAAAGCGAACAGACACACACACACACACACACACACACACACAGCGTGCTGTCTCACACATATATATACAGACAGTCTGGCACATTCACAACTCACACTCTCACATGCACGCTCACACACGCGCACGCACACAGATCAGATGTGTTGCGATGTGTGTTGTTGTGACCTGAGACTCTTGGATGTTCATTCCGCGCAACTGGAGTCGGCTTGGCACACAAGGTGTGACAAGTCTAATGCCAGCTAACTCACACACAGTCACTTTCACACACACACACACACACATCAAAACTCTACCTCCGACTAAATCTTGTCCACAAGGTCATAGAAAAGTCAGAGAGAGAGTGAGAGAAAGAGAGAGAGGGGAAGGGAGAGAGAGAGAAAGGGGGGTTGGGGTTGGTAAACAAGCATGTTTTTTCTCCTTAATCTTACCTTTTTAAAAAAAAAAAAATAGCAGCACAGTAGCTTGCGAGAGTAAGTTAGCTAACGACACTTACGCGAGCGCCAAGCAACTCCATGGCAATAATTGATGTTTACCAGAAAGACCAGACCCCACAAGGCCAAGAGGGCCCTCATTAGAAACGATCTAATTCCAAAAGGAATTCAGCAGAAGAGCAGATAGACATGGGAGAGCAGTGGAGAGGAGAGAGAGAGAGAGACAGAGAGAAAGAAGCAGAGAGGAACATGGGAGGAGAGAAAGAAGAGAGAGAAAGAGGGAAAGAGGAACAAGGGAGAGCAAGAGCAATGGAGAGGAGAGAGAGAGAGAGACAGAGAGAAAGTGGGAGAGAGGAACAAGGGAGGAGAGAGAGAGAAGGAGAGAGACAAAGAGAAAGCTACAGAGTTGTGGATCAAATGTACAAGAATGTCACGCACACACAAAGACACACACACACACGCACAAACCATCTGCACTTGAGAAATACCTGAGGGAATACCACTAATCCTGCAATTGCCAAGATAGCTCTGTGTACATAAACACACACACACACACGCAGCCACCCTGCCACACACACACACCATTACAGTCTCTCACCAAACCCCTGAAACCTCAGCCTGCCAATCATAACAAGCCACAAAGGGCCACTGCCAATACCAGCACACCATTACACGAGCCCTCAACCAATTACCAGTCACATCACACTATCAGCCCTGCTCTCCGCCAATGAGAACATGGCATTCCAGCAACATATTTTAGACCCTGGCAGCTTTTGTCACAATATCCATCTTTCTTCCCGTAACATTCTTGTAATAGAGACACCTGATTGGACGCCAGTCAGACCATTATGACCTGACTTGGTGCAGCTGAGAGAGATCAGGAAGTGAGCTCACATCATTAGTGACCACAGTGAGGTCAACTAACAGATAGATACAGACAGCAAGTCTGATTAGTGGGTTGGCGTGGGGGAAATCGAGTAGTGGTCCGTTTATCATGCAAGTGAGTGGAGTGGAAAAGCACTGCTGCAAATAGAGAAAATCGCTTAACAATAATAGAACACTAAGTAAAACTGAATACAACTCATATGAGGTGATTTGTCTGATGATGACCCGTTCGCTTGCTTGGGTGTAGACTAATATACGTTTCCATGGTTTGTTAATTCCAGTAACACTGACCAAAGTGTCACGAGTGGACTCATCATTTTACTTCCTCCAATGGGCAGCCTGATTAGCTGTTTAGCAAGCTTAAGTTAGCAACATTTACCCTGGTGATGAATGCAATCTGTTTCTACAGTCTTACTTAGAACACACTTCCTTGGAGATGGAGGGAAGGGTAGAGAGGGAGAGAGAGAGATTGGAATAAAGAATGAGAAAAAGAAAGAGAGAAAGAATTGGAGAAAAGAAGGAAAATACTAGGAGAGGCAAAGAGACATAGAAAGAGAGAGAGACAGAGAGAGAGAGAGTGAAGGGATATTTTGAAGTGTAAAAAAACAGCTCCAGCAGGAAGAAGCTTTTAATTTGGCTTGTGTTTAATCGCAGTATCCCCTATCGTGTCAGACACTTCCAATTATGGCAAGCTGTCAGGCCACACAATGGGAAAGACAGCAGGGTCAACACACACACTCTTCCAATTACAAGTTACAAGTATGAAAAATATATACAAAAATAAACAAGCAAACTCGAACAAACACAAACAAAAAGACCTTTGATTTCCTTCACAGACAGTGACTGAAGGTGCACAGCAGACTAATTAGCCAATAGCACTAGGAATAGCTATTCATCTTTAAGCAGTCAGAGAGAAGACACACACACACACACACACACACACACACACACACACACACACACAGAGGGGGTGGCCATTAAAAAACAGACCACTAATGAAGAGCTAATGACCTTGCAGATCTGACTGGAGAACTCAGTTCTTTCTTATGACTGAAATGATTGCGGAAGAAATAGCCAAGCCATGATAGCCAAGGCACACGTGTGAAAGCTTTGTGAACACACACCCACACAGGCACACACACTTACACAGCACACACAGGTTTGTGAACACACACACAGATTTGTGAACACAGACACACACACACAAGCATGGCAGACTCTAAGACTGCTGAGACAGGACAGTGAGGATTTTACACTTTACTGAGGAGAGCAAAGAATTAACAGGGTTTTCTTTGAAAAAGAAAGAAGGGAGGAAGGGAGGAGAGAGAGAGAAAGCAAGATGAGGAAGGGAGAGATAGAGAGGATGAGGGAGGGAGGAAGTGAAAGAGGGGGATAAAGGGTGAAGACAAAAATGAAAGAGGAAAAAAAGTGGGAGGAAAGAGGACAGAGAGAGTCTGTGGAGAGGTGGGGGAAGAGAGGAGTAAGGGATGGTGTGAAAAAAAGAAAAGGAAGAGCAAAAGTGTGTGGGGGGATGGGATGTAGCGAGGGAGAGAGAGAGAAAGAGAGAGAGAGTTATGGGAGAAAATGAGGAAAGGCGATTCTTTCTAGACTTGTGCTAAAATCTGTAATCTTGGCAACACTGAAGAGGCCACTGGTTAAAGCAGTGGGTCAACCACACACACACACACACACACACACACACACACACACACACACACACACACACACACACACTGCTCTCTTACAAAGCTCTCAAACCTGTCATTTTCTCACACTAATGTCAAACGGAAATGGATTTGAAAAGGAGGGTAAGCTAATAACACACCTCTCTCAGTGCTCATCTCTCTCGCTCTCTCTCTCTCTTTCTCTCTATCACTCTCTCACTCCCTGTCTGACTTACAGTCATGTGGTGATTTATTTCTTTTCTGAAGGCAGCAAAGTTTCTGCTTCGGCCTCACCCCCCCTCACACGCACACACACACACACACACACACACACACACACACACACACACATACACTACACACACACACACACACACAATATAACACTCCTAGAGTTTCGGTGAAGAGGATAACCAGATATTCCCAAAAGGGCTTTTTAAAATATAAACACATGCCATTAAAACACATCCGCAACCACACACCCACACTACAGCTTTTAAATACACACCAACACCAACACACACACACATGCACCCACATACACACACACACACACACAGAATCTTGCAGTCTTGTTTAACATTTCCACAAGGATTCAAGAGGAGTGAAGTGGGATATCCCACAGTGCCTTTCAGCACACACTAAATGTGGATGTCTAGAAACTCACACAAACACACACATACACACACACACACACACACCTCCTCCCTTACTGCCCCCTTACTGCTCACCCTGTCCAACCAGTAAGACCCCCCCATCATTGCTTCCACTCAAACTGTCGCCTAGGCAACCACGCGCTTTGAAGGATACTGTAGTCACGGCGACTGATGTGGTCAAACTGGGTCACCCCCTGGCCTCAGCGAGCACCAAGGACAGAGGAAACAAGCGCACACATACGCACAAACGTACGTACACACACACACTCACCACACACACAAACACACACACACACATACACACACCACACACACACACCCTTTCTTGCGCATTGTGTTTCTTCTTCTATTCACAATACAAACTATGGAGCCCTATGGTCCTATTCATATCAATCCCACGACTGAGACTGACACTTATGAATGTATAATAGCTATGCAACTACATCAATGCAAAGTCCCATTTAAGGACCATAGAATAAAAGAAAACAATCATATGCAAGATACAATTAAATGCAAGATGGTCCATGACCTCCAATGACAATATGCATTAAGACATTCTAGGAAGGTGTGTGTGTGTGTGTGTGTGTGTGTGTGTGTGTGTATGTGTGTGTCTTTCCTGACATGAAATCAGGTGTATAATTCAGACATTCTGGGGAAGTCAGGCTCCATGAAAACGCTAATGGCCCTCCAAAAATGCTGAATCCTTTTGTGTTCAAGCAATTGCTGCTATATGTTGCATGGTACAGCAAACACCTCGTCCTGCTTGCGTTGTTCCCTGCAAAACTGTCACATGAAGCCTGAGCTATCATTTTATGCAGTAAATGAGTCAGTACCAATGCCTAGGTGCGGGCCTGGGCCGCTGAGGCTGAGGCATGTGGGTTCTGGTGCCAGCGGAGAGCAGATGGGCATCGACCCAGACCTGGCCCCTGCTGGCCACGCCAGAACCATTTGGATCAGCACTAGTGGCATGGAAACGATAGGCCACTAATTGCCACATAACAGGGCCACACCTCAAGGGAACCATGCTCAAAGAACACTTTTTGACATCACTATTGGATTGTGTGTGTGTGTGTGTGTGTTTGTGTGTATATGTCTCTGTGTCTCTGTATGTGTGTGTGTGTGTGTGTGTCTGTGTCTTGTGTCACCAGGGGTTAGAACTGTGTGTTTTTGTGTGTGGTCACAGTAAAGTGTGTGTGTGTGCGTGTGTGTGTATGTCTGATGGGGTCTTTATTGGTTTGTAGGCTGCAGCACTAAAGGTTGTCTCTCCTGGGTCACTCTGCCCTAATGGAGGAGCAACAATGGAGCACATCGATTAACTATACCACTAATGAAGTGGAAAAGACTCAATATTCCCAAAGTGCGCGCGCACACACACACACACAAACACGAACACACACACTAACACACATGCACACACACACATACAAATGTACTCTTTCTCTCACAGAGAGACACACACATACACACACACACACCAGGTTCCTACGCCTGGTTCCTACTCCTTCCTACTAGAAGGAAGGTACAGAGTGTTCTAGATGACTATATGTGTACAGTTGTGCTCTCACTATCTTGAGTGCACATCCATTTGTGTGAGTGTGTGTATGTGTGTGTGAGAGAGAGAGAGACGGAGAGTATGAGGTGACACATGGTGCAAATGCTATAGGATTTACCAGCTCCATGCTGACAGAGGTGCCAGCATATAAATACCACCATAAAACTGAAGCTAAATATAACCAGAGAGAGAGAGATAGAGATAGAGAAAGAGAGAGAGAGCGTGGCCAAAGAAGGTAGAAGAAAGTCTAGCAAACATGCAAACCTTCTCATGGGAGTGAACAAGCCTTTCTAATGAAGATCACGACATGAGTGCAATTCAAAGACAAGCATCTGATGTGCCTAGCGCCTGCTATGTGGCTTTGTGTTTCACCAGTGGATAGTTTGCATGTAATCACATTAACATTAGCTAGTCTCTTAAGCCACTTGGTCACCATATGCGTGACTGGGGCTTAATGGAATAGTCTAGAGCACTGCTCACTGCGTGCAGTCCATAAGAAGAAGAATGAGAGAATTTGGTACAACACACACCGAATAGCAAACCGGCAGCTTATGCGCTAATGAAACTGAATGTTGTCAGTTTATGGGCCCATTCAGTTAGCGCTAGATGTCGCTTCGCTTTTCAGTCTACACTGTGCCAGATTCTCTCGTTCTTCCTCCTGCTGACAGCACTCAGTGAGCTCAAGCTACAGGGCTATGGTTGGAAATACTCTGGGTTATCACAGGTCCACAGAGAGGCAGCACCGAGCCAGTAGGCATTCGCAACGAGGAACACACACACACAGACACACACACACACACAACCTGTATTCTGAGACAGACGTCTGACACTCTTCCCCTCAGCAGTGACACTAGCCCAACAGGTAGACCTGTGTACTATTGGCATCTGTAGTAATTGGACTGATTGGCTCCTACTGCCTCAGAACACACAATTGTGTGTGTGTGTGTGTGTGTGTGTGTGTGTGTGGAGAGTAATAATCCATTGGCTGTGTGGTCTGGAGAAGGCTGTTAGCTGCTTGGTTCTTTCTAGACAAACAGGCACACACACGCACACACGCACACACGCACACACACACACACACACACACACACAGGTAGGACGTCCATCAATGCTAATGTGCTGTTTCAGTCTGTGCGTCACTAACTGCTGTCGGCAAATTCGCGCACACACACACACACACACAGCATGGGTTACATTTCCATTATAAAACACACCCTACACCTCTGCTTAAAAGGAAATTACAAAATAGACAGACAGACATCCACTTACAGATGCACACATATGATTATGAATAGTTTAACACAAATATAAACACACACATACACACAATATACGATATATAAGTAGATAAATAGGCACAAGCATGTGCACGTGCGCGCACACACACACACACACACACACACACACACAGACAAATCATATCTTCACATACAATATTTACTTTCCAGTAAAGTAACAGTGTGTCCCTACTGTGCGTGCAATATACACCTCAGCTCCATCGCCTCTGTTCTGTGAGAGATTCAATATTGAACCCTGTGTCAGAGTCTGTGTGTGTGCGTGTGTGAGTGTGAGAGTGTGTGTACTCTGTCTGTCTCTGTACAGCAGTACATAACGGAGGACCAAGCTAAACTAGGACTAAACCTTAACCAGTAGACTGCTGGGAAAGAAAGACACAAGCCCTTCTAAATCCAAATGGATGCCCAATCTGGTAACAGGGCCAGTACATTTTCTGACCCAAAATCTGACCCACTTAGGGCGCGCATCCAGCAGCATTCCTGTGCCATTTGGACCCAGATATGGCCAAGTTTCAGTCCAGATGTTTAACTCCCATGGTGCAAAGCGTGAATACACTCAGCTAAGCAGCCTGCTTCACCTAAACTCTCAGCCACAGTGGATTAAGATGGCTGATAAACAGTAGACTGTAAGAGGGCTTATGGACTTGTTAAAGCAGGTTAAACCATGCAAGGCAGTTTAGGTTAGAAGTTGTTAAAAGAAAAAGGGACGGACTCTGTGTGTGTGTGTGTGTGTGTGTGTGTGTGTGTGTGTGTGTGTGTGTGTGTTTGTGTTTATTTGTGTGTGCCTCCAATTATGTGTGTACACATGTGTAGAGACACATACACACGTGGTGAATAACTGTGTGTGTGTGTGTGTGTGTGCGCGCATGTGTGGGCACGTTTGTGGTCCCAAGTGAGCCGCTGTTCTGTGTCAGTATTGACCTGCGGTGAGAAATATCACTGCTGGGCAGCAACACGGGGGCAGGAAGTCGATGTGACAACAAAACCAGGGCAGCGTTCCAATCGCCATGCCGACCGCTCAGCGCGGAACGCCGGAATGCTCTCGGGGCTATTGATTGGCTGCTCGCAATGGGGGAAAAGAGCACCTCGGCAGTGCTCTTAAGCTCAGTGCCTTTCTGCCCTCACTTGATAATGGAAACGTAGCACATGCTCTATGTGTGTCTGTGCAAGTGTGTGTGTGTGTGTGTGTCCGTGTGAGTGTGAGTGTGTGTGAGTGCACTGTATTCTAGAATACAATACCACAAGAAGGGCTGGATGACATGGTATAAAATTTGATCACGGTATATTTTTCCATATTGACTGATATCGGTTTTTATCAAGATTAAAGCTGGGCAATAGAACTTCAAAACAAAATCATCTTTAATTGACAGGACTGGGCAGAATCACATGACAACACATGTGGTAGTGTGCTTTCAAGGCACCTACCTAAACACGCACAGTGGACTGCACAGAATATAAAGACAAACTTTACAAAATAAATAATAATAACAGTAATAATAAACACTGATTAACAGTCATGTGCTTGATCATTGTCAATTAACGCTTATAAGTGTTTATTAGTTTGATTAATGTTTCGATTAATTGCCCAGCCCTTGCCACAAGATATGAAACCTGTACAAGGGAGGTTACACAAAAATCCATTATAAAGAGCTCTTTTTCAAAACGCTATATCGACTACTTAAATTCAATTGCATTAATCTTTTTATTTATTTATTTATTTATTTAATCACAGGTAACATCAATGTTATCTGATTAGTCTTCACTTACTTAAAATAAAACTGTGATTTTATTGAAATTAAGTGAAAAGCACAATAAAGACACATTAGTTTGGATGGAGATACAGCTCTTCTTCTCTTCTATGTATTCTACTGTGTTCTCTGTGTTTATATATGCATTTGTGTGTGTTTGTGTGTGTGTGTGTGTTTGTGTGTGTGATTGTGAGAATTGTGCCATTTTTGCATTTGTGACATACTACTTTGTGTGGGCGTGCATTTAAACAACTGAGTATACTTCATGTTAATATGTTGGTCATATCATGTATCCATGCATTTGTGTGTGTGTGTATGTGTGTGTGTGTATGTGTGTGCGTGTGTGTGTGCATGAATGCATACATGTGTTTGTGATAGATAAGCTGTGCATGCATTGTTTGCATGTATGTGTACATGCATGATTTTTTTTTTATACTATATATATTTTATACATGTCTCCCAGTGCTGACAAAGTGCATATTCTGTATGAGATTAAACAGCATGGATTTATGCTTATGTATGTGTATGTATGTGTGTGTGTGATCTCCATCGGTGCCCTATATTTCAGTCTATGCACAATAGCATGTGTTTCTTCCCTCTGTTGCATTTGTGTGTGTGTGTGTGTGTGTGTGGTGTGTGTGTTGCTCTCTCTAGAGTTTGCCTTTACGCTTCATAAAAGTGAAGCGCTGTCGGTTTCCCTCAGGGGAGTCAACGGAATGCTCTGCACTTTTCCACACACAGGCAAGGGGAAATTAGCCCAGCTCGGCTAATGCTAACACATGCACACATCTCACTCACACACACACAAAGCCTCCTCCCCTGGATCCATTACATCATTTTAGAGAGCGGGCAGCTCAGTTTTAACAGGCACCAGATGTTTGAGTCACATCGAGGGAATACTTTTCTCTCCCTCCTTTCTCTCTCTCTCTCTCTCTTTCTCTCTCTCTCTTTCATTTGGTGTTCTGTTTTATATCTCGTTCTTTCTTTCTCTCTTGTTCCCTCAATCTCTCCCTCACTCTGCGAGTAGCCTTTCTATCCCTCACTCTGCTAGTCTGTCACTCCCACTCCTTCACACATCGCTCTCTCTATCCCTCTATCTCCACCCCCACCTCTCTCTCTTTCTCTCTCTCTCTGTATCTATTCTCTTTCCAACCCCCCACTCTCCTCTCTCGTTCTCTCTCTCTCTCTCTCTCTCTCTCTCTGTATCTCCTCCTCTATTCTCTTTCCAACCCCCCACTCTCCTCTCTCTCTCTCTCTCTCTCTCTCTGATGTGTTGAAAGCAGGAGGCCTCTGTGCAGGGAGTCAATGGCTGACTGCATCACGCGCATCTGCGCACAATGGACGCAAATGACTACACGGCCAGACATCATGTCTAACTGAGCCACACACGCACGCACACACACACACACACACACACACACACAGCCACCCAGGCACACACAAAGAGCACACACCCTCACACAGACACACTCACAAAAAATCATTGCCCTCATGAATAGGACCTGGAATACCAGTACAGACACGAGCATGTGTCAGTGCATGTGTGTGTGTGTGTGTGTGTGTGTAGGTGTAAGTGTGCATCAGTGTGTGTGTATGTGTCTGCATTAGTGTGTCAGTCTGTGTGTGTGTGTGTGTGTGTGTGTGTGTGTGTGTGTGTGTGTGTATGTGTGTGGGCGTGTGTGTAGGTGTGTGTGTGTGTGTATGTGTATGTGTGTGGGCGTGTGTGTGTGTGTGTGTGTGTGTGTGTAGCCACAGGCTCAGTGGCTCCAGCTCTAGAGTGTCTTGACACTAGGTGTCTACTTTGGTGAGGCGGGGGGAGAAGCTGAATGAAGAAGCTAAGGAGATGTTATTCAGCATACCTCATTTGTGTGTCACAGTGCAGCGTGTGTGTCACACTGTGTAAAGCCATGCTTCTGACAGTGTGTGTGTGTGTGTGTGTGTGTGTGTGTGTGTGTGTGTGTACATGCGTGCACAGACATGCCATTGTATGTGTCTATGAGTGTCTATGTGGTGTGTGTTTCTCTTATCTGTTTTATTTGAGAATGTGAATATGAATGTGTGGTGTGATGGTGTGTGGTGTGGTGTGTGTTTGTGTGTGTGTGTGTGTGTACGTGTGTGTGTCTGTATGCGAGTGAGAATGTGTGTGTGTGTGTGTGTCAAGGAGAGGTGCAGCCTCAGGCCTTTGTGATATTATTTATTTATTTCCGTAAGCGTGACTCTGGCATCAATGCTGAGCTCTGAGAAAAAGCTGTGATGCCGTGAGCATCATGCTCTCTCTCTCTCTGTCTTCCTCTCCCTCTCTCCCTCCAAAACTCTCTGCACTCTGCACTTTTTTCCCTTTTTTCCTATTCTCTTCCTCCACCTTTACTCCCTCCTTTCCTTTTCTCCTCTTCTTTCTTGTCCCTGCTTCCCTTTCTTCTTATATTCCCCCCCCCCCCCATCTTTCCTTCCATGAGCAGAGAGAGGGGGGATTCAGTCCCTGTGTGTAAATCCCTGTATAAAACACAGCTCAACTAAGCCTCAGAAAGAACAGAGCGAAAAACAGAGCGCAAGAAAGACAGAAAGTAAGGGACGAGAAAATAAACGGATGAAAAGGGGAAATAAGATTTTGTGCAA
>JAIFZK010000022.1:8527500-8532500 GCA_027481765.1 Tenualosa thibaudeaui
GGTTTCAGTGTTCGAATTTGTATGCATGTGTGTGTATGTGTGTGTGTGTGTGTGTGTGTGTGTGTGTGCGCGCGCGCATGTGTGAGCATGCTTTCTGCAGGTTTCAGTGTTTAGGTTTGTGTGTGTGTGTGTGTGTGTGTGTGTGTGTGTGTGTGTGTGTGTGTGTGTGTGTGAGCATGCTTTCTGTAGGTTTCTGTGTTTAAGTCTGTGTGCATGTATGTGTGTGTGTGTGTGTGTGTGTGTGTGTGTGTGTGTGTGTGTGTGTGAATGCACATGCAGCCACAAGGCCACTGCAGAGTAAATGGCAGACTTGTGTTGTGTCTCAATGAAGGACAGCCATACAGGAGTCGTGAGCGCAAAAGAAAAGACGAGAGTGAGAGAAGAGAGTCAGAGAAAGTGAAAAATAGAGAAAGAGAGAAAGAGTCAGACAGGGACAGAGGGAGGGAGAGAGGGAAGGAGGAAGGGAGAGTCATAAGGTATGGTGGCATCCCTGCCATCTCCAGCGTGGAGGCTAAAGATGGCTAATGATTGCTCCAGCTTTGCGTAAGAAAACAAATGAACACTTAGAGACTGTAGAGGAGGAGACAAGTGCAAGGGAGGAAGAGAAGAGATGAGGAGAGGACTGTAGAGAAGAGTGGAGTGGAGAGGAGAGTGGCGAGAGAGGAGAGGAGGAGAGGAGAAGAAAGGAGAGGGGAGGAGAGGAGGAGAGGGGAGAGGAGAAAAAAGGAGAGGGGAGGAGAGGAGAGGAGAAGAAAGGAGAAGGGAGGAGAGGGGAGAGGGGAGAGGAGAAGAAAGGAGAGTGGCAGGAGAGGAGAAGAAAGGAGAGGGGAGGAGAGGAGAGGAGAAGAAAGGAGAGGGGAGGAGAGGAGAGGGGAGAGGAGAAGAAAGGTGAGTGGCGGGAGAGGAGAAGAAAGAAGAGGAGAGAGGAGAAGAAAGGAGAGGGGAGAAGAGGAGAAGAAAGGAGAGGGGAGGAGAGGAGAGGAGGAGAGGAGAAGAAAGGAGAGGGGAGGAGAGGAGAGGAGGAGAGGAGAAGAAAGGAGAGGGGAGGAGAGGAGAGGAGGAGAGGAGAAGAAAGGAGAGGGGAGGAGAGGAGAGGAGGAGAGGGGAGAGGAGACAAAACAGGGGCAGAGGACAAAGGAGAGCACCAAGGCATCACTATGTTACCACGACGACAACATCAAGTGGCCCTGCCGACACACGGCTGTCCATCACTTGCTCAGACACACGCAGTAAGGTAAAACATACCCCCCCCCCCCACACACACACACACACTGCCAAACTTTCTTCTATCCTCCTCTCCTTGTTTTTCCAAAACACACCCACTCATCCACACCCCTACTCAATGCAGCTGACATGCTTTGCCATTCTTTTTTTTTCATCATTCAAACTGTATACACAACCTAAAAAATGCCCCGAACTAAAACTCATCATACAGAATCTTAATGACAGACACACACATACACACACACATACAGTACAGTAAATTCTGCAACCTTAGGTCCAGGTTGTCACACTCACAGAAGTAGCTGGCTTATAAACCTCTGAATCACTGTGTGTGAGTGTGTGTGTGTTTGTATGTGTGTGTCAAAGTCTCTTTTTGATGTGTGAGCTTGCACGACTGTGTCTAAGTGTCTTTGTGTGTGTGTGTGTGTGTGTGTGTGTGTGTGTGTGTGTGTGTGTGTGTGTGTAAAGAGAGAGAGAGAGAGAGAGAGACAGAGTGCTTCATTCATGTCCATGGTCCTGCTCCACGTGAGAACACACTGGAAGCATCTATCGGCTCATCAAAGCTCCCCCCTACCAATTTAAATCTCACAAAGTGTCTTTGTTCAAAAGAGATTGACTGTGTGTACTTGTGTGTGTGTGTGTGTGTGTGTGTGTGTGTGTGTGTGTGTCTGTGAGACAGAGAAAGCAGCAAATAGACCAACAATATTTTGAGACCTTTCATCTAAAATTACATTATCATCAAATGACTTCACTTAAGAGGAGACAGTCAAACTAGTGGCAGCAATGTGCACGCATGCACAACACACACACACACACACACAAACACGCGCACACACACACACTGACACTACAGACAATGGAAAACTTGCGCCTCAAACTTTTAAAGCTTCCAAACATGATATCAAAGTGACCTTAACTTCACACTTCCACAACTGTCCTAAACTGTGTTCCAACTCTGTGCCATGTTCCATGTGCGTGTGTGTAATGTGTGTCTATATTCCTGCAGCAAGGTGAGTGTGCACACATGCCATGGAGCAGAGAGATTAGACAGCGGTCTGGACTGCTGGACACACTCTGAGCCAATTGGCAAAAAGCAGCAGAGAGTTTCTCTGGCAAAAACAGCCAGTGGAGTTTGTGTGTGTGTGTGTGTGTGTGTGTGTGTGTGTGTGTGTGTGTGTGTGAGTGTGTGGGTGTGTGTGTGAATGTCTGTGCAAAATCCCAGGGTGAATGCAGTCTTAGAACATGTTTACATGTGGTCTGGACCATCTTGTGTGTCGATATAGTCACTGAATGAACTGGTGAGCCAGTTATGATTTTATTGGCTGAGGGCCACCTCAGTCACAAAACCACACACACACACACACTACAGATGCACACACACACACGCACACACACACAACACACACACACACACCACAGATGCATGCACACCTGAAGAACAGGTTCTACACAGGTCCAGGCAGGTTAAATACCCTTGAGTTCAGTGAGTCTGTAAGTATATTGATATTGAGTGGCCACAGCTATAATAACCCCAATAGACTGAGACATGACAGAAATTATACTGTGAAGTTGGAAACAGCACTGCCTACCCTCAGAGAACAATAAGATGGGGATTAAACAAACCTGTTTATAAACATCTAGGGAACATCTAAGAACAGCGTCACCACAAATAAAGGATCTACATCCAATACTCATACTCCTCTGTGGTCCAACAATGGGCCTCGTTCATCAATACCTTCCAAAAGAATTTTCTTCAATTTGTTCTTAAGGTTCAATTCCCAAATCCTGCAATATTTTGATAAAAATGCAGCAACCAATTTATTTCACACAAAACAAACCACTGCCCGAAGATTCTGAGTGCTTAGGGGTATTTATAGATATTTAGATATAAACATGTACCATACAATATTGGTCAATACAAAATCTGCTTGAACACGGTTTTAGTGGCATTTAAGAACGAATTATGAATCTTAAACTCCCTAATGGTTGGTGAATGAGGTCTCCTATTTGCTTGTTTATTAAACTATGTTCCATGATATAGCACCTACAATATAGGTCCTCTACAGATGGTACACTTATATACAGGTCATATTTCCTGCACAGATGCAGTATGATTTATGTGTCACTCTGTCTCTCTCTGTGCATGCATGAGCATATGTGTGCATGTATCCATACATGTACCAGTGTGTGTGTGTGTGTGCACGCATATTATTAGAGGGCATTAAGCATATGTGTCTCTATTCATGCAAGCATGGACATGCAAGTCTATATCTGTGTGAATGTGTGAGCGTATGTGCATGTACTAGTGTACTCATGTAAAGGCTGTGTGTGTGTGTGTGTGTGTGTGCGAGAGAGAGAGAGAGCATATGTGCGTGTACCAGTGTACTCATGTAAAGGCTATGTGTGTGTGTGTGTGTGTGTGTGTGTGAGCGCTCTAAGAACACATCTTAACTGGATGGGCAGAGGGCAGATTGTGAGGGGTGTTGGCTTACCACATTCTCCAATGTCTTGCAGTTGTGATTAACTGGTCTCTGACAGAAACTCTATCCACTGAGTCAGATGCAAAACGTACTTGTGACCACAGTGGTCATTCACTGTGTGTGTGTGTGATTAGAGACTGACCTGCTTATGGACCGAGACCACTGAGCCAGCGTGTGATAATGACCTAAAGCATTCCTGCATAATCATGCAAAGCACTGAGCAACCATTAGCCTCACTCTCTCAACATCAGACTCTCTCTATCTGCTCATCTCTTTAGCTCTCTTTTTCCTCTCTCTTTCTTTCTACATCTATCTATTCCTCTCTTGCTAGCTCTCACTTCTTTCTCTTTGTGCCTCAGTCTGAACGTCACTGCTGGTTTCTCCCTGTCTCTTCTCTTCTGCTCTCGGTCTCTCTTCACCTCTCTCTATCTCTTTGCCCTCCATCCTTCTCTCACTCACTCTCCATCCCTATTTCCATCCATCTCTCCACTGGGCTTTCTCTCTCCCTTCATCCCTCGCTCTCCCTCCCTTCATCCCTCGCTTTCTCAGCTTGCCATTAGTGCACAACTCTCCAGTTCTTCCTTGCACCTGTGGTCATGCTCTTGCTTCTCCCGAGTCCTGACATGACGCACCTAGACCCGTATTGAGGTAATGGCTGTGTCATCGCCCCACACTGTTGAGCTTAGAAAGGAAAATTGGTGTGTGTGTGTGTGTGTGTGTGTGTGTGTGTGTGTGTGTGTGAGAGAGAGAGAGAGAGAGAGAGAGAGAGAGAGAGAGTTTTTAAATGATTGCCGATGGAAAACAGCAGTCGTCAACAGGCCGGATTTTTTAAAGAGAAATGTGGGCTACAGACTCCACTGGGTGCGCATCACCACATCGCGTGGCTATTAAACCGGAATCAAACCCGCTCTTTGTCTCTTGCCCCCTGAAATACTCAACTTAAGTGAATTAAGTGTCTTGTGCATGCTGTAATCTGATTTCTCTAACACATGCCACGTAGCAAATCAAATTTAAAACAGCCGAGAGAGAGAGAGAAGGGGGAAGAGTAAGAGAGAGAGAGAGAGAGAGAGAGAGAGACAGAGAGAGAGAGAGAGCATTCCGTCAGTTTAGATGGGAGGAATGCGCGCGGAGCATGTTTTTAACGGTTCCATAAAGCGCAGCTCTGTGCTCGAGCTCAATCTGGGTCACATGTTTCTCCTGACTCATGCGTGCGCTGTCATAAACTACACGGGAGAGCCACATATGCGTTTCCACACAAGGCCTACCGAAACTGCAAGAGGCAAAAGAGTCGAAAGC
>JAIFZK010000022.1:8582500-8585000 GCA_027481765.1 Tenualosa thibaudeaui
GACACATCTCTATCCATCTCTGTGGGGAAGTTGGAGAAGAGAGCGACAGACTAGGCAAATGGCATGAGAGTGGAGAGATGGAGAGATGGAGGGGAGGGGTAAAGAAAGGGGGATAGAGAGGGAGAGACAGAGGGGGGGAGAGAGAAAACGAAATGCAGAGGCAGTGAAAAAATGGAAAGATGGACAGAGAGAGAGATGCACGGAGTGGTGGGGGGAGATAGAGTGACAGTGAAAGACAAAGAGAAAGAAAGACAAGAGAGAGGGGGGATGTTAATGCTGGAGGTGGACGACAGGAGAGAAGACAGAAGGGGAGAGGGAGTAGACAAAAGATGCAAGATCAAAGGGAAGAAGTGTGTGTGTGTATGTGTGTGTGTGTGTGTGTGTGTAGAGGTGTGTGTATGTGAGTGACAGATAGAGAACAAGAGATGGAGGAGAAGGTTGAGAGATGTAGAAAGAGTGAGAGAGATGTAAGAAGAGATGGAGACAGACAGAGAGATAGAAGGAGAGAGAGAAAGAGAGAGAGAGAGAAAGAGAGAGAGAGAGAGGTGTAGGGCCCTCAGGGAGGCGGCGTCAGCTCCTTTCCAATTACAGGAGAAAATGAGAGCACTGGAGATTGGGCCAGGGTGTGTGTGTGTGTGTGTGTGTGTGTGTGTGTGTGTGTTTGCGTGTGCTTGCGTGTGCATGAGAGAGGGAATGTGTTGGTGAGTGTGTACTGTCTGTGACTAAATGTAACTGAGAGAAAAAGAATGAAAGATTTTGTGCTGGTCTGAGAATGTGAATTTGTGTGTGTGTGTGTGTGTGTGTGTGTGGCAGAGAGGCTGAGACACAAAGAGAGCCTGTAACTGAGGCAGACGGAGAGAGAGAGGGAGAGAGGGTGACAAAGTGGAAGAACGAACAGGATGAGTGAGAGGGATGGATTTGTGTGTGTGTGTGTTTGTGTGTGTGTGTGTGAGTGTGTGTGTGTGTGTGTGCGCGCATGTGGAGGGGGTAGTGGTGACGGGGTTATAACGTGTGAAGAGGAACCCAGAGATGAGCCCCTCTTGCCGTTAATTGCTCTGGTCCTTCTGGGACCCGTACACCGTCTGCCCTAACATGCACACACACACACACACACACACACACACACACACACACAGACACACACATGCACGCGCACTACCCAGACCCCACCCTTCCCCCCGACACTAATAAGGGGGCCGTGAGGCTCCAGTAATCCTCCAGTGAAGACACAGACAGGCCAGGCCCGGGCCCACTCCACCCCAGCCTGGGGCTCCCATCCTGGGGCCTGCAGCCTACGTGGGTCTCTGGCTCTGGAGCTGGAGGTCAGAGCGGGGGCCGTGTAGAGGCAGTTCATCTTGAGACTGGGGATTAGTGAGACCATGACTGCCAGTACCTCTCTCATTCTCCCCCCACCCCACGTCACTAACCGCATGGAATACCAATCACTCGTCTCACATCGTTTTCAGTTTCTATTTTTTTTTTCATCTTTGAAACAAGTGGCAAGCCCACATTATTGAACTGAGAGAACACAAGCATTGCAGCATAGAGTTTGCATCATGCCTAACAAGTCCCATCATATACCATGGTCTCTCCTGGCTGATTTGCTTACATCATTATTTACATCATACCAATATCTGTCTGCTTTCCATGGGATTGCCTCAAGACAAAGGTCAGTATTATACACACCCATGTATGGATTCTACACATAAAGCATTTAATGTATTACTGTATGATGGGTGGATTCAATATGGTGTAAAAAATGTATACAATTATACGAGTCTATTTAAGAGGTTTTACTGCACCTTGTTCAGATGGGGGAAAAAATTAGATTATGGAGGTCACAAATTTTATGTCTCAATATACGGGAAGAAAATGGTTTAATCACACTTCAAATATGGAGAAAAAGAAAAAAAACAACACAGCTATAAATATCACTATAAAAGTTATAGGCCAGAAAAAAAATGCAATATGTTATATTGACCTCTTATTTTTCATTCTTTTCTTCTGCTTTTTCCCTTAATCTTCCCTGATCCCTCTTTCCCTCCTGTGCTGCTGAAAGGGTTAATCTGGCAGTGATGAGAGTCAGCTCTCCATCGAACCCTCCACCATACTGGAGTACCGGTGGGAATTTGATTGGCTATAAAGCTTGCTGATAACGAGCTCGTTTCAGTTTTTTTTTTTTTTTTTTTTTATTATTGCCATTCCCTCTTCCTCTGGCTGTATCTGAGCGTGGATCAGTGACATGAGCACGCAAGGGATTTTAATCTGTGTGCGGTAATATTTTTTATGGGCTAATTCTGAAACGCATTAAGGGGAAAATGTGTTGCTTGATAAACGAGCTTCTCCTCGCATAATTGCGCTTTAATAGGGGGCGAGATATTATCTGCAGAAGGAGACGGAGGCCAGGGCAAGGCTGCTTCCCTGTCAACACGCCATCCGTCTCCCCCGCGGAGAGGGAGCGAGAGAGAGAGGGAAAAAGAGGTGACGAGAGAGCGAGGCA
>JAIFZK010000022.1:8592500-8597500 GCA_027481765.1 Tenualosa thibaudeaui
ATTTTTGCAAAGGGGTGGTGGTGGGGGAAGGGTGTCCCTTTAGGCAGACCAGAGTCAAGCTCTCATACTCAGAAACCAAAGATCATTGAAAAGTTTATACTGTGATGTTATGTGACACTCCCACGTATGCAGACCAGAACAGTTCACGTTTGCTCCCAGTGTAATTTGTATTATGTTGTTCCATCAGTAATCAATGATCTTTGATATAACATGCATGCACACATGCATCCACCCCACCCCATACACACACACACACACACACACAAGACAAGTCCAAGACACCTGCCTCAAGCCAGGCAGTAGAGAAACAATTACAGGTTTTTAGCTTTGGGAAAAAACAACATCCCTCAATTTAGCACACATCTGTTGCTGATGTAACAGAACTCATCCTTCTCCTCTTTTTCCTCCAAACACATTCACTCCATCACCCCCCCCCCCTTGTCTTTTTCTTCCACTTCCTCTCTTATCCCCTCTCCCCCTTCTATCGTTCTTTTCTCTATCTCTTTATCACTCACACCCCCCCACCACCCAATCTATTTTTCTCCCCCTCACTATCTTTCACACCCTATTCCTCTCTCTCTCTCTTTCTCTCTCTTTCTTCCTATTCTCCTTTCTCTCTCTCTCCTTCTCTCTCCTGTCCCCAATCCCCTCTTTATGTGTGGCCCCCTCCTGCATCTCTCTCTCTATCTTACTCACTCTCATCTCTCTCACTCCCTATTTACTCTTTACGTCTGCCTCTCTCTCTCACTCTCATCTCTCTCACTCCCTATTTACTCTTTACGTCTGCCTCTCTCTCTCATCTCTCTCACTCCCTATTTACTCTTTACGTCTGCCTCTCTCTCTCTCATCTCTCTCACTCCCTATTTACTCTTTACGTCTGCCTCTCTCTCTCATCTCTCTCACTCCCTATTTACTCTTTACGTCTGCCTCTCTCTCTCTCTCTCTCTCTCACTCTCATCTCTCTCACTCCCTATTTACTCTTTACGTCTGCCTCTCTCTCTCATCTCTCTCACTCCCTATTTACTCTTTACGTCTGCCTCTCTCTCTCTCATCTCTCTCACTCCCTATTTACTCTTTACGTCTGCCTCTCTCTCTCATCTCTCTCACTCCCTATTTACTCTTTACGTCTGCCTCTCTCTCTCTCATCTCTCTCACTCCCTATTTACTCTTTACGTCTGCCTCTCTCTCTCACTCTCATCTCTCTCACTCCCTATTTACTCTTTACGTCTGCCTCTCTCTCTCTCTCTCTCTCTCACTCTTTCTGTCTTTCTATTCTCCTCTCTCTCTCTCTCTCTCTCTCTCTCACTCTCTCCATCTTTCTATTTTCCTCTCTCTCTCTTTCTCTCTCTGAGTTGATAATTGTAATTATGTGGCAGTAGGGGAGGGGGTGGAGGTGTGTGTGTGTGTGTGTGTGTGTGTGTGTGTGTGTTTGAGGGGGGGAAGTGGGGGGAGGTGTCACACCAGGCTTCTGGTCTCCCGTAGGCGGTTCACACTGGGAAGAAGAATGCTGGATTGTTCATTGGGAAGCCATGGCATGGAGACTCATGCCAAAGAGTAAATAACACACACACACACACACACACGTACACGCGCACACACACAAACACACACACACACACGCACACACAAACAAACACACACACATGCGTCCCTCCCACATACGTACATGTGCACACTCGCACACATACACATACATACACATACACACACAAACAGAAAATTACACACTTTAACACAACAGTAATAATAGAAACTCACAGACTGACAAACACGAACACAAACACACACACACACGCACACACACTCCCCCCTCATCATTGTGAACAATGGGCTGACTGACAGGTCTGAGCACAGCTCTCCATCACCACGACGACCACAGTCGATCACTGGCAAACCGGAAGACCCTCGCAAACACACATATGCATGCATGCACACACAAAAGGACATGCACACACACACACACACAGCAAGATTAAAGGGTTGGATATGTCTTTTCTACCTCTGAAAAACCTGGCCAAGAGGATATACCTAATTTTTACAATTCACACAGTAGTTCAAACAGCCAAGTGCACTCTTCTCACACACACACACACACACACACACACACACACACACACACACACACACACACACACACACAGCTCTATACATATGTGACATGTAACACAGAGACACACATAAAATCAAACATAAAAATAGATACCATTACATTCAATGCAGAAAGGCAATACACACACACATATACACACACACTCAAACAGACACACACACACATACACACACACACACACACACATACACACTCAAACAGACACACACACAAAACACACACTGGGTGCTGTCATTAATTAGCTTCGGTTCACAGATTAGAATTTCCATGACCAGCAGATTGGCCTCCAGATCCCATCACACACACACACACACACACACAGCCTCCCCAGAGACATAGGCAGGGCCGTCTGTGCCATAGCTGTGCCAAACAGAAGGACTGGCACCAGCGGGTAGGGGATCAGAGGATGCAGCCACAGGAAGAGAGAGGGAATGTGTGTGTGTGTGTGTGCGTGTGTGTATGAGGGTGTTTCTGAATGTATACATGGTTGTATAGGCATGTACATGTGCATGTACATGTTTTTGTGCTAGTGTGTCAGTGTGTGATAGTGTGTGTGCATTTGTACAAGCATATATATTATTGTGTATATGTTTATTTTTATATGTATGTGTGTGTGTGTTAGTATGTGTGTATGTGCACACGTGAGCATCTGTGTGCATCTGTGTGCATCTGTGTGCGTATGTGTGTGTGTGTGTGTCCGTGCATGTGTGTGTGTGTGTGTGTGTATGTGTGTGTGTGTGTCCGTGCATGTGTGTGTGTGTGTGTGTGTGTGTTTGTGTATGTGTGGGCTAATTCTGGGCAAAGTCAGAAAACCTAGTGTGAAATCCCCTGTATTGGCCAGAGGTTAGCAGCATGCTTGGCATTCAACCTCTAATACACTCTTTATCTAGGATTTAAGGTAGCGCGCACAAACACACGTGCACACACACACACACACACAGCCCCACCCATCCATCAGTGGATGCTCCCATACTCCTGATACACGTAAACACACTGGCGTAGTCACACCATACTAACACTAACAAACACACAGATTTTGAAAGCCTGACACACCCTTACTCTTGCTGTAGCAAACTTACACACATCCCCATGCACTATTCACACTATACTAGCTTAATTAATTAGGCTAGTAGAAACTGTATACACACACAGGGCTAAATTGTCCATTGCTAACGCGATTCATTAAAATCTGCAGAGCTGGGGGTCAAAGGTCAATCGTCAAAAAGGCACAGCCACTCTCCATCTGCTGTTCAAGCTCATCACACAATACTTGTGAGTGTGTGTGTGCATTTATCAAGCTTTACTGTGTGTGTGTGTGTGTGTGTGTCTGCCTCCCAAGTGAGTGTGTGGGAGAGTGTTCACCCTCTTATAGTTGCATACTGAGAGTAAGAGATGGAGGTAACAGAGAGTGTGTGTGTATGTGTGTGTGTGTGTGGGCACAGTAGTGCCAAGCTAAGTGCAATTCATGGAAAGCTTTTCCTTGATGACACTCTGCTGGGCTACACACACCACAGAGTGGCTACAGAGTGTGTGTGTGTATGAGAGAGAGAGAGATGTATTCACCATTACAGACTACTAAAGCTACACCACATCTTTTTTCCTTGATTTCTTTTTGCTTGTTGTAGTGTGTGTGGCATGCGTGTGTGTGTCTCCTGATGCAATACACACCTCCATGCATTCTGAATTACATGATTGTAAAACACCCACATTTTGGCATGAGTCAATTTGCATCAAGTCTGATTCGATTTGATAACTTTTTTGAGGATTATGTGTCTACATAAGTGTGATATGTCATACACATGACATGATGTATCATGAAAAATAATGACACTTCATTAATGATTATGACTTTTAATTAAGTGTCATTCGGTTTCTGTAATGTAAAGTTGACACTGGGATGCAGACATTACAAAAAAGGAATGACACTTAATGACAATAGTCATAAACATTAATGAAGTGTTATTAATGTTCATGATACATGTCATGTCATGTTTATGACATGAGGATTATGACAGTCTTATGTAGACACCTTCAAATAAAGTGTTAGGTTTGGGATTTCAACTGGAAAAAGAGGAGGAGCACTCAAAGGATGATGCTTATACATATTGTATTAAAAGCCGAAAAATGTACATCAAGTCTTAGGATGAACATTTTGGGTTTAGCCTATTCTCTGTGTCTCCAGTTGGAAAAATTGAAAACTGCACATAGATCTCATTAAAAACACTACGATATGCAAGAATGCAATAATTATAGCATATAGCATCCACAACAACAAAAATAAGATTTTAAATTGTTTACATATTGGGTGTTCTATTCAACTTTGTTACACCTGTGGTTTTCCAGTCAAAAATGTCCAGACTATAAGAAAATGAATGGGTAAGACTACAATACATGTAGAAAAAATGATTTCAGACTCCTTATTCCATATTTTTGCTTCCAGTCTCCAGCAAAAACCTACTTCCAGTAAACCCAGTGAACCTCACTTACATAGGCTTCGTTCAGCGATGCCTACAGGCCATAATAACTAAACAAAAGTTTTAAAATATATTAGAATTATTAGAAAATATTCAAGAGAGCATAAGCTGATACAGACGTCTATCCCCAAAAATGATGATAATCATTGATAATATATGTGTTATCTCAAGTTAAAAATGCTCTGGTCATTTTTGACCGGAACACCAAAGTTGTAACCATGAAGCAAACACAACAGGAGGGCTAAATACTACAGATGTGCTCAAATCTAATGTTTCAATGACATCTACAGTTTCATTGTAGAGTGTCCGTTGCTTTCATACAAATTGTTGTATTTGTTAATATCAATTTATTATTTAATCTATACATGTACACACACTCATACACACACCACATACCCACACCCACATGGGGGAAG
>JAIFZK010000022.1:8600000-8605000 GCA_027481765.1 Tenualosa thibaudeaui
ATTCTCTCCCTCTACCGTCATGTGAAGGCGAATTATAAGAGATGTAAAAAAAATGAAGAGAATGGTGAGAAAAAGTGAAGAATGAGATACAGAGAGGAGGAGAGGATGGAGAAACATAAAGAGAGAAAGAGAGAGAGAGAGAAACAGATGAGAGAACTAGAGATAGGATAAGATGAGAGAGGAGAGGAAGAGAGAGCGAGAGGAGGTGACGTGGGTGGCAAGGAGGGCGCTGAAGCAGAGAATTAGAGGAGTGGAGAAAAGAGGAGAAGAGGGGAGAAATGAGGAGATGTGGCAGCAGAGGAGAAGAGGAGAGTAGAAATGAGGAGATGCAGAAGCAGAGAACGAAAGGAGAGGAGAAATGAGGAGATGTAGAAGCAGAGGACAAAAGGAGAGAAGGAATGAAGACACGCAGAAGCAGAGGACTGGGAAGGAGAGGAGAAACAAGGAGATGCAGAAGCAGAGGACAAAAGGAGAGGAGAGGAGAAATGACGAGATGCAGAAGTAGAGGACAAGAGGAGCAGAGAGGAGGAATGAGGAGACGCAGAAGCAAAGGACAGGAAAATAGGAGAGGAAAGGACAAATGAGAAGATGCAGAAGCAGAGGACAAGAGGAGAGAAGGCAGCTAAAACCCCCTGGTCCCCATGGCCATGAATAATACATCCACAGCATTAGTCATATGGACGAGAAGACGACCCACCGCAGATAACGAACGCAAGGGCCAGAAGGACAATAGCTGATCTCATGTAACGAGAGCTCTGTGTACGAGGGCTTCACAGCGCTCACTGAAGGACTTGGGGAAGAGGAGGAAAACGTAACTAAACAAAAGCGATGTCGCTCTAAGAAAAACGAAGACAAAATGATTACTTGGGTAGGGCCCCTCAGGCACTAAAAACAGTGAACCAATTACACACAAATACAGTGCATTATTTACTGAGAAACACTTTTTATACACACACACACATATATAGACAGATATATATGTAAAACAGAACAGTCTCTTTTCCATTGCTAGCTCTCTAAGACGTCTAATGAGATGAGAGAGAATGGAGAGGGTTGTAAAGAAAAGAAAAGAAAAGAAAAGAAAAAAAGAATAAATAAATAAATAAATAATGGAGGAAAAAGGACAGAATTTAAGAATGCTTTGGGGGGATGTATTATATGGGCAATTCTCTCTCTCTCTCTTTCTGCGTGTGTGTGTGGCAGAGGTTAGTCTCATTAAGCGGAATGTCCACTGCCTTCTGCCGGCTTCATTAAGATTAAAACAAAATTTCTGGGGGGAAAAAAGAAAAGAAAGAAGGAAAGAAAAAAAAGAAGAAGAGAAATTACCCATGCACTCTGTGAAAAGCCCGGGGAGAAGGAAGAAAAGGATTCGAAGATATAGACAGAGGGAGAAAGAAAGAGAGAGAGACAGAGACAGAGAGAGACAGACCAACGGAGAAGAAGGCATACAACCTTAAGCTGCTCTTTATTAAGATCGCGGTGACTTGAGAGGGTGGTAAAGACAGACAGGGAGAAGGAGGGACAGAGAGAGAGACTGAGACGGAAGGAGAGAGAGAGAGAGAGAGAGATGGGGAAAGGGAGAAAAGGAAGACAGCTGCTCCGGTCGGTTCATTCACAGCTGCAGAGTCTTAATAAAGAAGAGAATAAACGCCCCCCCCCTTAATTCCCGGACCCTCTTTCATCCCTGTCCTTCAACAACAGATTACAAGCCCTTCACCGGGGGCGGCCCGGTCCGTCGCGCTAACCTCTGCGCCACAACCTGTCAATCTGGACGCAGAGGCAATTTAATGCGAGAAAAAAGCCAATATTTGGATCAACAACCGATTATGGGTTTGAGGAAGACAATCTTCTAAATCACGTATTCATGCAAAAACTTTGTAATAAACGCAATTCAATTCAACCCATTCAATTTAGAAAAAAACACACACAAACAGGAGGGGGAAAAATATCAAAAATAATAAGCATCTTAATTCGCAGGGGTGGGCCCCTCGCACACAGCGAACTGACCCCGTTTTCTAAATTAATGTAACGGAACAAGGAACAACTGCGAGATTCGTCCGCATCCAGCTGGAGAGGGAGAACAGTACGGACCGTCCTCTGCCCTTGATCTATTTCCATGATTCTGCGAGGGTTTCCGAGGCGACCGGCGTCCTATTTTGAGGAGCGGAGGTCACCGTGGCCCCGGTTCTCAATGGATTCCAAGCGGGCTCACCGCCGCGACACAACAAGCAGCTTCAGAGAACCTTTAAAATGTGACTCAAACTGACATATTGTAAACCAGGAACACGGAGACATTGGTGTGTTGTTCCATGTGATGTGGGTGTAATAATTATGCAGGAAGTTGCCAATTGCTCGTGAAATCTCTCTCGTTGTCACACTGTCTGTATCTGGGCATCAGGCACATCACGCACACTCGCATGTTCACTGCTTTATGGAAGCTGGCAGTTCCGTTTTGCAGCTACTTGTAGGCTACTTGGGTAATTCACACTTCTAAAACTGTTCTGATAAGCCTAAAAAAGTAAGAGAATATAGGCCTCGGGCTAAGCATCTAATAGTCTATATTCGTTTGAACAAGCAACATGCGTTGTATAAGGAAACCGACAAAGACATATTCCGTGACTTAGAGGCGGAAGATGACCCGCGTCGGAAGCTCGCGAGGACACACTATAGATAGCACTCATAGTTCCCTAAATGGCGCACTTACGGCGCACTTCAGCTTTTTTTTCAACGCAACCCCTCCAAGAAAAACAGCAATCTTTTTGCACCCATGAAAATCTGTTCAAAGAAAAGAAAAAGTTGTGGCTGGCGTGTACAGTTTCACCACACTGTCCACATCAGTTTCAGCTTGTCAGTCAACTAGCGAGTGCCCGCAAGACTGCACAGGCAAAGTGCACACAAACAAAAGGGAGTTGCACGAGTTCGAGATGTCGAGAAAATAAATAAATAAATAACACGAATTGTCTGTGCATAAAGGCAATTCAAAAAGATAAATCCATAGCAATTAATTGTCTGAAGCATAACTCAATAAAGTCCATTAATTTTTGAATGGCGTATGTTTGAAAGGAGTATGCTAAAAAGCTACCAATCGAAAGCCCTCTCTGAAACTAGAGGCAGCGATGATTGATGTCATTATTCGCCCCATCATAGCCCAGGTGAAGCACGGGCAAAATGTAAATTACAAGGATGAAAGAGGTGTGTTAAGAAAGAGGAGGGGTTGGGGTTGGATATGTGAGAGGATCCTCAAAGGGTTAATTAAATGCGAGTCCGAAGTGGAGCTTCCATACGTCAGACACATGACAGAAAAGAGAGAAGTCAAAAAAAGTCACACTTACAGTAGACACACACGCACACGCGCACACACACTCACACGAATACCATCTGGTTTAACCAAAATAGAACCTCGCATAACACCAGCAACACGAACAGAGCAACACAGCCCTCAACATGAACGGCAACGGGAACCACGCTGTGCCTCGAAAAAGCCACTCTCCAAAACCCAGCCTAGCAAACGTGAAGCCCTGTTTGCCGGTAACCTCCCACAACAGCCCTGATACTTTTCCTCTTCCAACCCCCTGCTTTCTTCTTGCCAAGAAAGACACATCCTGTTCACAGCGGTTTGAACTGAAGCCGAGCAGAAAACGGACGCGTCGCTTACCTTAAAACGTTCCAGCTTTTCAGGGGATCCAGGTCAGAAATGATAGAAACCATTGTTAACTAGTGGAGAGGGGGTCTTGTAGATGCGCGCCTGGGCGGTCTGGCTCGGACACAAAACACAATAAGAAGAAGAAGCGAAAGAAGAGCTGCACTCCGTGTGCGAATGACAACCGCGCTCCGATGCGACTCGCTCTAGTTGGCTGTGTGTGTGATAAACCCTTGTCATCGCGAGCTCCCTCCGCCCCCCGAATCAATTCTGCGCTGTACCGCTTCGCTCTCGCTCACTCTCTCTCTTTCCCTCATTCTCTCTCTCTTTCCTTCTCTCCCCCTCTCAAATCGGCTTCACTCGGAGAAGCGAGCACCGATGCCTCCTGAAAGCTCTTGATAATCTGCTCCAAATTATCGAAAATGTATCGTTTTGAAACGGAAATCTCACTTTATTCCTCGCTCCAATGGTGTCGGAATCCTTTCTTAATGAACACCTGTCTTTTCAGCCCCAACCCCCCCTCCCGTCCCCCCCCCCACACACACACACACTTGTTTTTTTCTATTATCCACAGAATTTGAAACAAGCCTTTATCTGTGAAAAGAGCTGAAAAGAAATCTAGTTAGTTGTAATAACCTGCGGGGAGATGTTCTACATTTCACCACTTTGGGCAATGTCATATTTTATGACAACTTTTATTCCACCACAAATGAATGCACTTGAACGTTTTCGCCATGATGTTTACAAGGCAATAT
Source organism: Tenualosa thibaudeaui (assembly GCA_027481765.1). Taxonomy (NCBI): domain Eukaryota; kingdom Metazoa; phylum Chordata; class Actinopteri; order Clupeiformes; family Clupeidae; genus Tenualosa; species Tenualosa thibaudeaui. The sequence goes on from JAIFZK010000022.1 coordinate 8,604,396, forward strand.
GTTTACAACGCGCAATCAAACATGAATTATTTTCTTTCCGCTGGTTTTATAGGCAAAGTAAAAAAAAAAAAAAGATACGACGACGTGTCAAGTTGACAAATTTTGCAGTGCTGGGAAATTTTCTTTTGCAAATGGCCCATCGGGCAATACAAAGTACCATTCAAAATCGTTCTTTTGACTGTCACCCACCCCCCCCCCCCCAAAAAAAAATAAATAAAATAAAATAAAATAAATAAATAAATACATCGAGCCCATAATGCTAGCCTGACTTTCACAACAGGTTCAGTCATGGCTTCATTTATGGACTGGTAATGTAGAGGCTACTGTTGACAGTAATTGCACGTTTTACGTCCAAGAGGACAATATTTCTGAGCTTTGCTGAACTGACAGTAATAGTAATTTTGTATGTAAATTGTAGGAAGTCTGTGTAACTCTGAACCAGCAGGCAACATAATAGACACCATGTATTTCAGTTATTGTGTTTCATGAGTTGGTGGTCCTTACTGACATCTCGAAAGGACCAACTGAAAAATACAATGAGTATGAGCAGGCCCTATCTGGCGCAACCCATTTCCTGACACAGAACCACTTCCTGTTGATGACAT
>JAIFZK010000022.1:8610000-8612500 GCA_027481765.1 Tenualosa thibaudeaui
GCCTGGTGACGGGCCAGCCTCTGGGTCGCTGGAGCTCTCTAAAGTGGAACAGGCTGCAACAGACACATACTACAGCATAGTGCTGTTCATCACAGCACTTACACAAGGCACAGTGGAGAGAGAGGAGAGGAGAGGAGAGGAGAGGAGAGGAGAGGAGAGGAGAGGAGAGGAGAGGAGAGGAGAGGAGTGGAGAGGAGAGGAGAGGAGAGGAGAGGAGAGAAGAGGAGAGGAGAGGAGAGCCTGTCTGTCTGTCTGTCTGTCTGACACTTTGTTTGACACTTGCTTTCTCTATGTCTTCTTCTGCCTGTATTTCCCTCTCTTTTTTCCTTCATCCTTTTTCTCTCTTTTCTTTGTCTTTTGTCTTTTCTTTTTTTTCTTACATTTTCTTACACACTCTTCTTTCTCATTCTTCCTCTATGTCTTTTTCTCTTTATTTACTGCTATTAGTCTAATATCACTCTCTTTTTTACCTTTAATCTCTGTCTCTCTCTATTCATGTCCATCACCATTCATTCAAATTTAAAAGTTGCTTTTTTCTAAAGCTTTATTAGAAAGAGTGTTTGAATGCAGTGTTGCCATAGCACCAATAAAGACCCATAAAACAGCAGATTATTGTAATCTGAAATGAAATACGTAAGTTATTGACCCACCCCTCTTTCCAACATGAGAAGAAAACACATAGGATATACACTAGAATAAGAGTTAAAGAGAGTTAAATACATAAAACACACATTCATACATTCCACAAACACACACGCACACATACACACACACACACTCCATTCTCTCTATGTCTCGTTCTCCCTCTATCGTCTTCCATTGATCCCTCTCTCTGCTTCTTTTTTTATTTTTTTCCTCTCACAATTCTTTTTTTTCCCTAGAGAAAATAACAGGGGCCAGGACCTTTCCCTGATAGCCATGTTTAGATCAATGATGGTGAACCATAGTGGGGTATTGTGTGTGTATCGATCAAACACACACTTTGCTTCTGTCACTTTGCACTTTGGGGAATGTGTTGTGTTCAGTGGAATATAGTACCTTGACAGAATCAGACTTGCAGTGGTCTATAATTGCGTTGATGTGGACTAATTTTATTTATTTAGATACATATAAGCCAAGAAAACAACACAATTTAGTTTTTGTATTTGTTTTTTTAGCTCTGGCTCTGAATGTCAAAATTCAATAATTGTGATGCTGGTCACTTTCAATAAGGAGTATGGAATCTTGATGTTGATGCTATTATCACAGGTAGGGGAACAACCTTTTTGTTGTTTTGAAGCTAAACGCTGACAATCGATGAAAAAGGCAAAGTCACACACCACGAGTGTATTTTGTTTCCAAGCTGTCTTTCTTCCACTATCATCTTTTCAACCCATCCATGTCATCTTCTTTTCCTTCTGCCAGTCTCCTTCTCTCTTTGTCAATCTCTCACTCTCTATCACTATCATTCTGACATCTACTCTTTCTCTCTGGCAATCTTTCAAAGATCTCTCAATCTTTCTCTCCAACCCATCTCTCACTCCTTCATATTTCCATTTTTGTCTCCATCTTTCTCTCTCTCTTCTTTCTATTGGTTTGTATCGACCCCCCCCCCCTATCTTTCTCTGTTTCTTCTTCCTCCCTTTCGCCTTCTCTCAATCTCTTTGTTTACCTTTCCAGGTGCTTCACTCTGGACTGGTATTTATCTTAACGTTCACCGAACAGACAGTGATCTACACAAACAGCAAATATAGATAGATAGATAGATAGAGAAAGAGAGAGAGAGAAAGAGGATATATCTGTATATAGATAATGGTGTATTCTGTGTGTGTGTGTGTGTTTGTGTGTGTATGTGTGTGTGTGCAAGAGAGGAGTATGGAGAACATGCATGGTGTGTATATAGTGTGTGTGTGTGTGTGTGTGTGTGTGTGTGTGTGTGTGTGTGCACGTGCGTGTGCACATGTGTGTGTGTGTGTGTGTGTGTGTGTGGTACGGAAGTGGATATATGGAAGTTGTCCTAATCAAGCCTCAGCTGAGTGAGCAGACATGAGGAGGGCAAGACACTAAAATCAATACGGAAATATCTCACACTTAGTGCATCTGGCAGAAGAGCAGCAAGGTGTGAATATGAGTGTGTGTGCATGTGCGTGTGTGTGCGTGTGTGTGTGAGAGAGGGAGAGTGTGTGTGTGTGTGCGTGTGTGTGGGTTTGGGGGGGGGGTGGTTTGTCTGTATGTATGTGTGCGTGCATGTGCAATATAATTTTCCAGTTACCAGTTAACTCATAACAAGCAGCACCCTTCTGGATGACAAGATGCAGCATATGTTGGTAGATGCACACACATACACACACACACACACACACACACACACACGCACATAAACACACAAGCACATACATGCACACACATGGAAAAAAGCACACACAAACACACACACACATTAGCACACACACACACATGCACAAAATCACACACATGTGCATACAGACATACACATGCACCCACATACACATACACACAC
>JAIFZK010000022.1:8620000-8635000 GCA_027481765.1 Tenualosa thibaudeaui
ATCTATCACAGTGTGTGTGTGTGTATGTTTGTGTGTGTGTATGTCTTTCTGACCCTTTCTACAGACGCAAACGCACTCAGGCAAACAAACACAGTCATAAGTATAGTCATCCGTTTTTCATTGGGATGGAATCCAGCCATACACCCCTTCATGTTGCCCATCTGGTGGAATGTATATGTGTGTGTGTGTGTGTGTGTGTGTGTGTGTGTGTGTGTGTGTGTGTGTGTGTGTGTGTGTGTGTGTGTGTGTGTGTGCATGTTAGTACAGTGACACCTTGCAATATTCTTGCTCTCAGGGACAGAGACAGAGAGAGAGGGAGAGAGAGAGAGAAAGACAGAGAGAGACACAGAGAGAGAGAGAGAGAGAGAGAGAGAGAGAGAGAGAGAGACAGAGAGAGAGAGAGACAGAGAGATAGATAGATAGATAGATAGAGAGAGAGAGAGAGAGAGAGAGAGAGAGAGAGAGAGAGAGAGAGAGAGAGAGAGAAGCAAAAAGAGGAAAAAAGAGACAGAAAAACAGAGAAAACACACAAACAGTGTGAAATCCCACTGCTGACTCCAACTTCTTCTATAAACAAATCATTATCGTTATTGGCTGTTGTCATCTTGCTTTGCTGTTACATGGTGAGAGGGAGGATTTGTCCTGTCACTGGAGCCAAAACACACACACACACACACACACATACACACACACACACACATAGACAAGCTCATATGTGCACACACATGCATACACAGACATACACACACATGCACGCACACGCACACACACACACACACACACACACACACACACACACACACACACAGGAGCAAGCACACAAACACGCACACAAACACTGAGTCATGGGAACAAAAACAACTCCTCACTGGATTGTTTTCGAGTTTGAATGCAGATTGACTAAGAGGTCAATAAACAGCATGATGGTTGTGGTTGAACTAGAAAATAGAAATAAAGAGAGAGAGAGAGAGAGATCTGGACACACACACACACACACACAGACACACACACAGACTCACATATCTCCATCCACACTCCTGATATGTCTAACCAAGGGTTGTGCAGAGGCCCTGGAGAAGTATTCTAGTCTAGTCTATTCTGATCACTACTAATGAAGACTGGTTTGGCCTTAATGATGCGAACCTGTAATTACAACACCATTATCATTACAGTAACACTTGTAAGAGGGTGCGCTCAGGGCACCAAACACGCTAAGACCAGCGCTGTGTATTTATTGACCACATTTTAAAAGGCCCTCTGAAAGGGAAAAGGGCTTGAGTCTCTAAAGCAATCACCTCCAGTGGCATGTCAGATACTGTACCTCCATGTGTAATTTAGATCCAGAAAAAGAGACAGACAGAACATGATGGAAAGGTGTATTTTTAAAGCAGACAGCACATATAAATGTCCCTGAGGAATTCTCTCTCTCTCTTTCTTTCTCTCTCTTTCTCTCTCTCTCTCTCTCTGTGTCTCTATCAGTATCTGTATGTGGGTGTGTGTGTCTATCTGTATGTGTGTGTGCTTGTGTAAGTTTTGTATGTGTGTGTGCGTGTGTGTGTATAGGAAGGAGATGGAATCATGTTCTGTCATGTTGTGTTAGGTGTGTTGCAGGGGATTAAGAATGAGATTGGGGTTAGCCCAAACATCACCCCAACCCACCACCAACACACACACACACACACACACACACACACACACACACACACACACACACACACACACACACACACACACACTATACACACACAGAGTGTATACCATAGCACATCATAGAGAGTGTGTGTTTGTATGTGTGTGGGAGAGAGAGGGAGAGAAAGAGAAGAGAGAGAAAGAGTAAGTGGGAGAGAGAGATAAAAAGTAAAACACACATACACATACCGTACACATATCACTGACTCTACACAGACCACTTACACATCATTTCCACATCATATCATTTCCAGTATTTCTTTTTTTAGTACATTTAATACATACAACAGAAAATACTAGTGTACTACTAAATAAAATACTAGTGTACTACTAAATAAAATAATAGTGTTGTCTCCTGTTCCTGCATGTTGCACTGCAAAAAGGTCAGTGGTCATTACATGGGTATTACCTCACTTGAGGTTCTCATATAATGTCCCATTAGAATATGTAATACATGTAAACAGGTCTACTATACAGTAAATAGAGAAAAAATGCAAATAGAATGTAGATTGATTGAATATATTCTATTTTATTTCCTTTTGGTTTTAACTGGTTAACTGTTTTGATAAGAGCATCTAAATTTCTGTAAAACTTGCTGTTGTTGTTGGAGGTGAACACTGACTATGAAGTATCCATGAATTTTGGATTAAGTGACGGTTGAATGCATTTTGTCCGAAAGCAATGCAAAAGAGAATGCACCCCATAGTCTATGTGAAAGTGTGAAGAGGTTTGAAAAAGTAGACATTGCATTGAGACTAGTGTGAAAAAAATAATTGGCAAAAACTGTAATTTACTGTGTGCATGATCTCACACACACACACACACACACACACACACACACACACACACACACACACACACACACACACACACACACACATACAGACACACACACAGTGCCTATGCCTTGGTTCCCTCCAAACCTGGTGTGTGAGAAGTGGAGAGAGCAATTTGAGGCATCACTCAGCAAAAAGGGGTTTTGTCCTCTACACACATGTGCACACACACACACACACACACACACACACACACACACACACACACACACACTCATAAACTTAAAAACACTTACGCACAGCCGCCCACAAACCCTCTTCACTAGTTAATGCTGTCCTCATTCCGCCACACACACATACACACACTCTCTCACTCTCTCTCTCTCACACACACACACACACACACACACACACACAAAGTTTTTGAGGTCACAGTGTACGACCACAATAGAAAGGCCACTAATGCAGTGGCAAGTCAAACTCTTTTTCAGGTACAGACGCACACACACACACACACACACACACACACACACACACACACACATACACACACATTGAGAGAGAGGGAGAATTTCCCTCTGTTCCACACACCCCCTCTCTCTCACACACACACACACAGAGGGAGAGAGAGGGAGATGCTTCACTTTCTCCCACACACTTCCCCCACCCCCCCACCCAGAGGGAGAGAGAGGGAGATATCTCTCTTCCTCCCACATACCCCCACCCCATACACACATACACACACACACACTAACACTAACTTTCCATCTCACATGCCACACACACACACACATCTCTCATAGCCACTTTTTTACCCTCTTCATCAGTCCATCTCTCTCTTTCCCTCTAATTCCTATTTGTGCAATCACTTCTCCTGCCCCTGCCTCTCTCTTAGTCTCACCTTTCCCCCTTTCTCTACCTGCATCACTCCATCACTAGCCATTCTCATCTGTGTGTGTGTGTGTGTGTGTCCTCCTCATCCCCTCTCTCTTTTTTCTCTTTCTTCCTCTCTCTTTCTCTCTTTCCCCCTTTTGCTTCATTTCCCTTTGACTCTTCACCGTCTCCTCTCTCTCGCCTTCTCTTTCTCCTCTCTCTCTCCCTCCCTCTCTCTCTCCCCGTCTTCATTTTTCTTTTTCTCTCCACCATCCTCTATGAGTCTCTCTCTCTCCGTCTGTCTCATCCCATCACACTCTGATGTTTCTACAGTGTGTGTGTGTGTGTGTACATGTGTGTGTGCATGTGTGCGTGTGTGAGTGTGTGTGTTTGTGTGTGTGTGTGTACATGTGTGTGTGCATGTGTGCGTGTGCGTGCATGTGTGTGTGTGTGTACATGTGTGTGTGCATGTGTGCGTGCGTGTGTGTGTGTGTATACATGTGTGTTAGAGGGAGCTGGGATGTTCTACAGCAGCCGGTGGCCTGGTTCTGTCTGTGAGTGTGTTTTAGGTTATAAATCACCCGTGTTCTCCAACTCACCGACCACTGTATTCCCCACTAAAACACACACACACACACACACACACACACACACACACACACACACACACACACTGAGACACACTGATATACACACTCATACCTACATTCATCAATATACAAGGACAATCATACTTATTTGCATACATACAGATGGGTGGACAAACACACACACAGATGCACAGAAGTGTATACACACATAGATACACACACACACACACACACACACACACACACACACCAACTGGAGGTCAGAGTGACCTGTTGATAAATGGTTTACTGCATGCTCTGCTGTCAATTTTCTGCGTTGTATCTGTGTGTGTGTGTGCATGTGTGTGTGCGTGTGTGTGTGTGTGTGTTATACTCTTACCTTTCCAGTTTCTCTTACACAAGTTGATGTGAGGCCCCAGATAAAGAAGGACAGAAAAATGAGTGATGTGGGAATTATGCCACATATTATTGAAATGGTCGTTTTTGAGACACATCTTGCACTGCTTGTTAATTGACAGGAATCATGTCAATTAAAACCTCACTGAAGAGTTAACAATTTGTAAATAGATAGATAGATGGATAGACAGACACTTTATTCATCCCCCCAAAAAAATCTAGTTATGCAACACAGAGATACAAAAAACACTCACAGAAGACAACCGTAAGATGATTACAAATGCCACTATGGGTAATGGAGGTAGTACAGATACTAGTATGCATAATGGAGGTAGTACAGATACTAGTATGCATAATGGAGGTAGTACAGATACTAGTATGCATAATGGAGGTAGTACAGATACTAGTATGCATAATGGAGGTAGTACATATACTAGTATGCATAATGGAGGTAGTACAGATACTAGTATGCATAATGGAGGTAGTACAGATACTAGTATGCATAATGGAGGTAGTACAGATACTAGTATGCATAATTGAGGTAGTACAGATACCAGTATGCATAATGGAGGTAGTACAGATACTAGTATGCATAATGGAGGTAGTACAGATACTAGTATGCATAATTGAGGTTGTACAGATACTAGTATGCATAATGGAGGTAGTACATATACTAGTGTGCATTATGCTATGGTACATTAGAATGTATCCTGTGGCAGCAGTGCAAAATCCAAAGGTAATACCAGTGCAAGCTACAGTCTTATTACAAAAACCAAATACAATACACAATATTGTAATATTGTTATTTTCCACCTCCATTTTAGAAAGCCTGAGTTTGAGTTTGAAAGACTTCAGCAACATAAAGTTCACTTTGACTTTATAAACCTGAAGAGAAACTTTAAGCAGAGCTGTGGAACAGCAGGAGTCAGTGTTGTTTTGAGTAAATAGACATGGCTAACCTTTATATATGAACTCTTTTCATAGGCTTAGATGAAACAAAAGCTAACCTTTCCCTCAGATCACAAAAGTAATGTTTAGATGTGGATGACTTTCGCTCAGTGTGTGTGTGTGTGCAGTATGTGATGATAAAAGGTTCAGACACACTGAATAAACATCATAAGACACACATAACACACCAGTACAGATCATTATATGTGGACAGAAACAGATGAAAATGCATCAGATACACGCACACACACACACACACACACACACACACACACACACACACACACACACACACACACAGTACACACACACAGTAAGCATCAAGCCTGGTGTTCCTTTACTTGTGAGTAATGTAGCAGTTTGTGCCTGACAGATCTGAGATCAGATGTTTCCTCGTCTGACAGAGCTGAACTCCTCACGAGTGTGTGTATGTGTCATCTTGTCTGACTGAGCTGAGATCCCCAACTCCCCAGGTGATTGGGCAATTCACACCTGCGTGGAGACGAGGGAGGCACTGGTAATGTAGGCCAGTAAGACAGGGCAAGGCATTGGAGGCACGAGTGTGTGTGTGTGTCTGTGTGTGTGTGTGTGAGTGAAAGAGAGAGAAAAAGAGATAGATAGAGAGATCCCACAACCTGGGACTCCAGAGGATGAATGCTTTCAGGAAATGCTGAGTGCTAATTGCGCTATGGAGTACTTCAACAAACAAACAAACAAACAAACAAACAAATAAATAAATGAATAAATAAATAAAAACACAGTTGAGCTGTACATGCCAGCACACAAACAATACAAACACATGCAAACAATAAAGTTTAAAGACTTACGTATGATACATATGCATTGCACACCCACTCATTTGATCTTTTACACCCTTGATCTGTCTTATTCACACACACACACACACACACACACACACACACACACACACACACACACACACACACACAGCAAACACAATGCACAATGAAAATACATGCACACTTGCATGCAGACCACCACTATCCACACATAAAAAGTGCACATGACAACACACACACACACACACACACACTTGAGGTGCTGCCGTGGCTCAGCTGGTGTATCCCTTCAGGAGCTGGAGCGAGGGAAGAGGTGTGGGTGACCCAGAAAAGAAAAAAGCGAAGAAAGAGAGAAAGAGTGATATTTATAGATACCAGGATAATGATGCATATCCCACTGAGAATGGCAAAGAGAGAGCGCAGGAAGAGGGAGAGATGGGGAGAGACAGAGACAATGTGTGTGTGTGTGTGTGTATATGTGTGTGTGTGTTTGTGTTTGTTTTATCACACCTCCTCCACAGGTCTAAGGCTGAGGCCTTCCATTGCCTGCATTTATTTATTTATACAATTATTTATTTGTCTATCTATCTATCTATCTATCTATCTATCTATCTATCTATCTATCTATCTATCTATCTATCTATCTATCTATCTATCTATCTATCTATCTGTGTCAATCTCTCTCTCTCTCTCTCTAGTTCTCTGGTTTACTTGTCAGTACAGTTTGACCTGAGTGAATCATAGCGAGAACAGAAACACTCAGCTCTGACTGAGCACAGCAGGAGGGCAGGAATCAGAGAGAGAGAGAGAGAGGGAGAAAGAAGAAAGGGATGGAGATAGAGTAGGTGAGGAAAAGAAAGAGGGTGTTATTCTGACTGTATTTGAAGAAGGGTAATGATCACACCAACACATTTCCTTTAGTGTTACATCTCATTATACTTGGGTAAGTTCTGGGTACAATTCTTGGATATTGTTATAGACGCAAATACACAGGCAGACACAATCAGACACCCACACACACACACTCTCTCTCTCTCTCTCACACACACACAAACGCACACACACAGACACTCACACACACTTTCTCTCTCTCTCACTCATATACCTTCCCCTTCTCTCTTCACACACACACACACACACACACACACACACACACACACACACACACACACAAGCAAAACATACACTTGACCCTTTTTCTCCTGCAGTTCCTGTAGAGTCATAGTGCATGTGTGAGTGTAGACTGTGTTGACAGAATGTTCCAGTGCTTGTGTGTGTCATGCTTTGGTATCAGTGTCATACTGGAGGGTATAGGAAACAGAATATCCCCTTTTTATGCTCTACCTTGTTCCATATTCCAGATTCCGCATGTTCTTCTCCTGAGCTGGCTCCCAAAATTCATCTTCACCTTATGTTCTCTCTCTCTCTCTCTCTCTCTCTCACTCTCCCCTCATCTTAACTCCCCTATCTCTCCTCCTCTCTTTGCCTATGCTCTATCAGTCTCCCTCTCTCCCTCCCTCTCTCTCTCTCACTCTCTGACTCCCCACTTTCGTCTCTCTTTCCATGCATCTCCCCTTTGCTCTCTCTGTATCTCTTCCTCTCCGGTCTCTCTCTCTCCATCTCTCTGGGGGGCTGAGGGTGCACACAGGCGCGCACACACACACACACACACACACACACACACACACACACACACACACACACACACACACATGCACAGGCAGGCATGGAGGCAGACAGGCAGTGCTTTGACATCTCAGCTGGTTTATAAATCACACTCACTGTGTCACCTGCCTCATTAGAGCGAACAGGGGCCTTCTCCCAGAGATGGGAACCCAGGCTACACACACACACACACACACACACACACACACACACACAGCCATGCATAGACACATGCAAGAAAACACAATGAAGTACACACACAAGAACCTCAATCAAGTAAAGACAGACATAGAAATTGTATAAACATGAGCACACGCACTGACACATAGAGAGAGAAATACATAAAATGTATTAAAGACACATTTAAGACATATGCAGACAATACCCATCAACACACACACACACACACACACATACACACACACATGCACACACACTTAAGTAGTAGAGTGAAGGTTGGAGGCCAATTATACAGCTAGAGATGACATGTCATCAATTATGAAGGTGCATGGGCATAAGTGCTATTCTAGCTGAAATATTAACATTAAAATGCATTAATTCTCTCTCCAGTACATTAAAAGGAAATAAACTCACTCTTAATTCTCTTACTATCATAGAGACATAGAAATAATAAATCGTTTAAATGTCTTCTCAGTTTTTTCGGTTTCTGCTTTTATGAGCATGCAAAGAGCACACATGTGAAAGTAAAGGATATAAAACCCAAACACACTCTACGCTCACATGGACAACACATTTGACATGAACAATTGCAGAATCAGTTGAAACATTTCAAGATCCATTCACTTTCATTAGAATCCATTCCTTCCACACAACAACTGATTTCCAAAGCGATCCAAGTTCCATTCTATTCACATGTATGCAGATGCTTTTATCCAAAGCTTTTGTTGTTCACTTGCTCAATGGCACAACGGTGGCAACTGGGATTCGTGATATTTGCACGCTAGCCAGGTTCCTTAACTGCTACGCTACCACCGCCCTATGATACCACTGCTATTCCATTCTAGAAGAAACCATTTCTGACTGGTGAACCACTCAAAAGCAACATGAACTATTCCAGGCCTATCTAGAACTAGCCAAGGACAAACCAAGTCAGAATAGGCTGATTCTTTCTAGAATAGGCAGTTCCAGAAGGGACTATTCCAAAGTCAGCAAAATCATTCCAGAATAAGTGAGTAAATGATTATTCCTGAATAATTCAATATCTTAGTGATGTTGTGTGCATTCCAAACCTGCACTGCCAAAGCCAACAATAAAGCATACATTAAAAATGAATGAAAACTAAGAAACAAACACATTTTTTGTGGCGCTGTGCACCACACACACACACACACACACACACACACACACACACACACACACACACACACACACACACACACACACACACTCCAGCCAAGGTAAAGCACTCCAATAAGTCTTTCTTGTGACTCCTTGTTTTACATTGAAAGAGGTGGAGGAGGGGATGAGACCACGGACACAGAAGGAGAGAGAGAGGGAGAGCTTTTGAGAGGTGTGGCCATGAAATAAGAAGACAGGATGACTGAGAATGTAGGAAAGAAAGAAAAAAAATGCATTTGTGAGAAATAAAGAGGTCTGAGAGAGAAACATGAATACACACAACCAGGTGTTCTACAGAAATGTATGTGTTCTCTTTAAATGCCACCAGGCCTGATATTATGATTATTGATGAGAACAAAAGGAATATATTTATCCTGGAAGTAGGATGCTATCTAACAAAGCTAGTAAAATATCACCCTCTTGTACAGCAAATAACTGACCTTGGCAACAAATCTCAATATCTGGTAGTTATCTTTGGCAGCCTGGGCCATGTGCATAGGCTTGTCATTGGGGCTCTCAGGGTAGTTGGCTTTACAAAAGCAAAGGGTAAAACAAATGGCCAAATATTGCTCAATATCCTCCATTATCGGAAGTCTTCATATATGGGGGAGAAGGTGTTGTGTGTATCCATAAATCTGCTGTTTGAACTGTCGTCCCTCATTGGTGGATCATGCCTCATCAATGTTTTCTATCCGTATTATTTACGTCTTTATGTACTTTATTACAAATTGCAGACATAAATAAAGTAGCTAAAATGTGTTTTAGTATGTGTGTGTGTATGTATAAGAAGAGTGTGTGTGTGTGTGTTTGAGTATATGTGTATATGTGTGTGTATTATGAGAGGAGTGTGTGTGTGTGTTTGAGTATGTGTGTGTGTGAGTGTGTGTGTGAGTTGAGTATGTATGTGTGTGTGTGAGTGTGTGTGTGTGTGTGTTGTGGGGGGTGAGCACAGGAGGGAAGAGTAAGGTTTGATTCCAGAAACCGAAACACTGTCACAGTTGACTGAACAAGAGAAAGTGGTCTTGGTCTAGCAGTTAGACACACACATACGCACGCATGCTCGCACGCACACACACGAGTGTGGGCATATACATGCGGACAGACAGATAGACAGACAGACAGACAGACAGAGAGAGAGAGAGAGAGAGAGAGAGAGAGAGACACACACACACACACACACACAAGTACCAATATGAGGAGGGTTTGTCAGTGTGTGGTCTCTCGCTCCAACGGGCAGCGGAATGAAGCTTGTCTGTACCTTCTCTGAGTTTCACTGTCTAAACCCCCCCCCCCTCTCTCTCACACACACACACACACACACACACACACACACACTCACACACACACACACACATGCATGCATGTGTTAATGTAGATTCAGGTTAGTTGAAGTGTATATCTGCATTGTGTGTGTCTCTGAGTCTCTCTCTCGCTCTGTGTGTGTGTGCATGCGTGGGTGTGTGTGTGTGTGTGTGTGTGTGTGTGTGTACGTGCATGCGCGTGTGTGTTCACTGTCCCCCTGAGCCAGCACATGTAGGACAGCAGAGAGACCAGCTCATGACAGCACAGGGTGCCCTGCCAGGGTGGATGAGTCAGAGAGACAGAACCCCAAAACACTGAGAGAGGGAGAGAGAGAGGGAGAGAGAGGGAGGGGGGGGGCAGGGAGAGAGATGGAAAGAGAAAAAGAGAGACAGAGAGAAAGTGAGAGAGAGAAAGAGGGATGGAGGGAGAGAGAAAGAGGGAGGAGGAGAGAAACTGAGAGAGCGGGACAGAGGGGGGGCAGGGAGAGCGATGGAAAGAGAAAAAGAGAGAAAGAGTGATGGAGGGAGAGAGAAAGAGGGGGGAGTGAGAGATGGAGGAGGGAGGAGAGAAACTGAGAGAGAGGGACAGAGGGGGGGGTGAAGGAAAGAGTGAAAACATGCAACAGTCTGAAACCAAAAATGAAACAAGAACACACACACAGACACAGGAGAGGAAAATAAAATGATAGACTGCTAAATGAAGAAAGATGTAGAAAGTGAGAAAAAAGAGAGAGAGAGAGAGAGAGAGAGAGAATGTAGGCCACAGGGGTGAACAAGAGTGCAGGAGCTCCAGCAGTGTGTGTCCTCTTCCAGCAAGCACATGACATTACACATGAGAGGGCCAGAATCTTCATTCGTGTGTGTGTGTGTCTGTCTGTGTCCGTGTTTGTGTGTCTGACTGTGTGTGCATGCAAGCAAGCATGTGTGGCTGTGTATGTGTGTGTGTCTGCCTTATGTAAGTTTATGTGTGTGTGTGTGTGTGCATGTGTATGTGTGGGTGGAGTTAAATATGTGGTTTTCTTGTGATTGCAATGATAATGCAAATTCAAAACAAAGACCTGTGCATTGGTAGTGCATGAAGAAGAAGATATAGATGTGTGTGTGTGTGTGTGTGTGTGTACTAGAGTGCATGAAGTGGCAGAAGACATAGATAGGTAGTTGTGAGCGTGTGTATGTGTGTGTGTCTGACTGTGTAAGCATGCAGGCATGCCCATGTGTGTGTGCATGTGTATGTGTGGGTGTGGTGGAGTTAAATATGTGATTCTCCTATGATGGAAAATAATGCAAATTCAAAACAAAGACCTGTGCATTTGTAGTGCATGAAGGAGCAGATATAGATGTGTGTGTGTGTGTGTGTGTGTGTGTGTGTGAGTGTGTGTGTGTGTGTGTACTAGAGTGCATGAGGCGGCAGAAGACATAGATAGGTAGTTGTGAGCGTGTGTGTGTGTGTGTATGAGGGGGGTGTTACAGGAGCATGTGGCATGAATGAGTAAAAGATATAGAAACAAGACTGAAAAAGAGCAGAACAAGCTGACAATATAAAGTTAAGACAGTCAGGGAGATAGAGTGCTAATGAAAGAGAGAGAGAGAGAGAAAGAAAGACAGAAAGAGAGAGGAAGACAGAGGGAGAGAGAGAAGCACCCTTGTTTAAGATAAACATCTCAAACATCTATCTTTGCAGTGCCAGATGTCTCAAAGTCTGTGTGTGTGAAGTGGCTATGTGTATATGAAACAGACATCTTGTGTGTGTGTGTGTGTGTGTGTGTGTGCATCTGTGTGTGTATGTCTATGTCTGTGTGCTTGTATGTAAAGCAGGCAGAGGCTGTAGGGTCACGGAATGCACTCTGGGGTTATGTGCTGTCCAGAAGGAATGTCCGAGTCTCACGCAGCTACTGGTCATGTGACCTCCCTCATCCACACAAGGCCCTCTGTTCAGCCCACCAATCAAAAGCTCACATTGTACTCTGGGGCAGAAGCCAGAGGGGGGGAGAGGGTTGTGTGTGTGTGTGTGTGTGTGTGTGTGTGTGTGTGCGTGTGTGTGTGTCTGTGTGCAAGAGGAAATAGCAAGCTCAGCACACAGACTTACATACATATACATCTTCTATCTTTCAGTGTGTGCTTTTGTGTTTGTATATGTGTATTTGTGTGTGTGTGTGTTTATGCATGAGTTCCTGAAGACAGGTGTGTGTGTGTGAGTTTATATACGAGTTCCTTCAGACAGGTGTGTGTGTGTGTGTGTGTGTGTGTGTGTGTGTATGTGGGTGGGTGGGTGGGTGTGTGACGTTTGATGGAATCAGGGGAGCCCAGCCTTTCATCTGTCTATTCTGGGAGAGGGGAGGAGAGGGCGAGGATGAATTTGTATTCATGCAATTGATAGAATGAATTATGCAGTGTTCAGCACAGGAGGTCAAACCCATATGGGCGTACAAATACACACTCACACACACACACACACACACACACACACACACACACACACACACACACACACACACACACACACACACACACACACACACACACACACACACACACACACACACACACACACACACACACACACACACACACACACATACATAAAGAAATACTAATGCTCAGAGACAGACACACATTCACAAAAACACACATGTGCACATACACACACACACAGATACACAGATACAGAAACCGTCCTAGCAAGCACTTATGAATAATGTATCCAGCTGTAGTCAGCAACAATCACAGACAGAGATGTGAAGATATGAAGTATGAAGACATAGACAAGGGGTGAGATTCAATGCACACACACACACACACACACACACACACACAGACAGACATGAACACACACAAACACACACAGACATGGACATACACACTCACACACAGACATGGACTTGCGCGCGTGCACACACACACACACAGGCAGACATGAACACACACACACACACACACACACACACACACACACACAGACATGGACCGACACACACACACACACACACACACACACACACACACAGATTCATTGGAAAGAATGGGAGACAGCAAGAAATGGAAAGAAAAAGAAAGGCAGGCCCTGTGTGAGCTGGACAAAGAGCTCCTTCTCTGCAGGGGATCAGCACACTCTGCTGGCCCAAGAAAACTGCACTTCCCACAATGCAATCCAACACCCACTTTGTGATGTCATAAGACAGAAGCTATGCACTTGATAAAATGATAAATGCCTCAGCAACAAGTTGGATCTAACAGGACTTTGTTGTTGTTGTCTACACTTTTGTTTTGCACAGAGGATCTGGACATTCAGTAGTGAGATTCGATTGCTTGCTTGAGGTGTTTAAGTTTAAAAAGATTAGATCAGCCCCTGACTGATAGCTTGCCTTGACTGATAGCACAATGCTTCCCTCTGTTTGCTGATTAGACAGGAATGGTTAAAATGCCTCCTGAGCCAATAAGCTGAATGGGATCAAATCCAGACTAGCACTGTAGCGAGATGATCAAGCAGAAGTGCTAGGAAGGCATGGCCAGGCTACTTTGTTGGTATTCGTTGTTGACTGAATAACAATAAACAGTTGCAGGAATAAATAGCACTGACAGAACTTTGACGGTATTTATTTCTGACAGGATAACAGGCCGCAGCAATAAAGATGATGGCATGTGTGTAAAGGGTTGTGTTTTGTCTGGTTGTATATTGATACTGATTGGTATTTGCTTGTGAATGACCTATTGTGAGTGTGGATGATCATGGGTCTGGGAGGCCAGCCATCACTGTTGGGTCTTCTATCATGGGTCTAATTTGAATATTTTCTCCCCTGATTCATGTTCTGGATATGTGCAATGGACAAATCTAAGGAAAATGGATATTTGTGTTTATGTTTATATTATGTCCATAACGGCAATAATATGGCAGAGCGTATGATGTACACATTTAATTTAATGAAATGTTTCCTAAATTTTTTTTCATGTGCCAAAAATAGCACATGTTTTAATTTCATGCAATCATTTGCTATAAAACAATACAATGGCATTTTATTGGCATACATATTACTGTACATTCACACCAAAAGTTACGGAAGCAAAGAGAATGATGGAAATTATTTTTTTCATTTTTAAATTATAATTTTTTTTCTATTAGACAAAAGCAATTAGCTGGGCAACCCCACAAAAACTGACACAGAACTGTGGTCCAGGAGCTTTTGGGAATAAGCAATCTATAGCTCTGTTGTTCAAGGTCACCGAGTGCTGTCTGTAAAAAAAAAAGAAAAGAAAATTTAACACAACCTACACCAAATAGCGAATCGACAATCACTATTCGGTCTATGTTGTAGCAAATTGTCTGGTTCTTTTTTCCTACAGACAGCACTCAGTGACCAAGAACAACAGGGCCATTGACTGATTCACATCAGATTTCCCCTTTAAGGAAGGAGAAGAGAGGAGAGGAGAGAAGAGAGGAGAGCAGGGCCTTGCTATTGTATGAAATATGCATAGCTATGCTATGAAAAGTTGTTAGCACTTAGCAGTGCTACACATAAAGCTGCTTTCCATATTGTACTGGCCAAAAGCACAGCTTTCACTGATATAGTGTTTTAGATCAGGGAATCTTTCACTGATATAGTGTTTT
>JAIFZK010000022.1:8645000-8665000 GCA_027481765.1 Tenualosa thibaudeaui
CATTCTAATGAGGACATAGACCCTTCTTGTAGACTACATCAGTATTAGCAGACCAATGCAGTTTCTTGTCAAGATGTAGTCTGAGGTATTTGTACATACTGAATGTCTACATTTAGCCCATCAATGGAGACAGGCAGCATGGGGGAGGGGTTGACCTCCTGAAGTCTATCACCATTTCTTTGCTTTTGGTGGTGTTCAACTATAGATGGTTTGTCTTACATCATCCCACAAAGTCCTCCACAAGCTTCCTGTACCCCCCCTCCTGTCCATCTCTAATACACCCCACAAAAGCAGTATCATCACAGAACTTCTGGATGTGGCATATCTGAGAGTTGTATAGTTGTACAGGGGATAGAACAGTTCCCTGTGATGCACCAGTACTGCTTTTAACAGTCTCAAATGTGAGGTCCCCAAGTCTGACAAACTGAGGCAGTCTGTGATCGAGACTAGACTGAGATTGAGCGTGGTCTATCGGTCTATCGTTCATAACCAGACTATACATTTTAATGTTACAGTCTGGCTTGTCAGGCGAATACAGTAATAGACAAGATAACAAAAACACTAAAAGCAACCCTGAATTTCAATACTATCATTTATTTTTTTTTACGTGGATTGTACACTATGCCAAAAAAAATAAAAACTAACAAAAAAACACTGACTTGACACTTGACACTTGAATGTGACTAAATCTGGTTCAAAGACCAGACCAATAGGTTCTCTAAGCGCACAAAAACTTTAGTTCAGTTTTGGAACAAAGAAAGTACTCTGAATTGAGTAGCCAGTTAAAACAACTCTCCGGTAATTTTTTTGTTGTCTACAAGAGATTTCTCTTATACATGCACAATAGCCTTCACCTTGCATTTGAACCTCAAACATAACAAGACAAAGGGGCGATTAAACACAGTAATTGGGCTAGATGAATTGGGCTAGATGAAACCGGCTTTCATTATTGGTGATGGTAACACGTGAATATAAGCCAACATTGACGTTATAGAAATGGAGTCATTTTTACACTCTCGCCTCTTTGAATTCATCCATGCTGGGCTTCAGTTTTACAACGTTCAACTTTATCATTTGCGCAGCTTGTCACAGCTCACAGCTCGAGGCAGCAGGCAGGAGTGTGAGTGTCATGTGTGTGTAGAATGCTGTGTCATGTTAGCTCTGACGTTCGTACTAGCGCATAATCTATCACCGTAAGAAATGGATCAATTTATTATCTATCCAGCACAGGGGCCATGATCAGTTCTGCAGGAGCACTGGTCTCTGTTGGCCCCTGTGTAAACCCCCCCAGTGCAAGTACACGCACTGAAAACAGCCTGCCATGCTTTGACATGCACACTATCATGTGTCCAATCTGGCATCTGTGCTGATAAATGACCACCACATACATACACACCCTGACATTTCTACGCTGGTGCACATACACACAAACACACTCAAACACACACACACACACAAACACACACACACACAGTACCAGTCTCTCTCTCTCTCTCTCCTTCTCTTTTTTGGCCTCCCCCTGTAGTTGGCGTGGGTAGATAATACATCACTCTGAAAGCTGACAAACTGCGTAACGATCATTACACACATAAACCTCGTGGCACACATCCGTCTCTCTCTCTCACACACAACACAAACACACACACACACACCAAAATATCGATCACTGCAAACCACCCAGCGCAAATCCGTCACTCCCGTACTCACTATTATCACACATACACACACATATGCACACACATACACAAGGTGATAGACACCCCTGTCCAACACACATACACACACACACTGACAGACACTCCCTGTTTTAACTCCTCCCTGCTTTTTTACTACTTCCTTCACATTCGTCAGGCTGACGTCCCATCGCTAGGCTAAGATTAGCCTCCAGACAGGCCACAAAGATTACAGGCCAATGAAAAGGCTATGGCCAATAAAGAGCATTGTAGCATAGGGCTGTCTGGATGTCTCTGTGTGTGTGTTGATGGCACTGTCTCTCTCTCTCTTTCTCTCTCTCTCTGTCGGTCTCCCATTTAAAGACCCTTAGCATTCAAATATTAGGCCAACTTGACACCCTTTCTGGCACAAAATATAGGCTAAAGAAAAACCTTATCGCAGAATTACCAGCAAAGTAAATTAACTAGACTTAGTTGGTATGATTAGCCAGGGGAATGTAGAGCTATCACTTCATGGCACTGGGAAACAGGTGTTAAGGAAACCCTGTCTGTGTGTGTGTGTGTGTGTGTGAGAGAGAGAGAGAGAGAGAGAGAGAGAGAGAGAAAATGCTAGCATAGCCAGCTTGACAGCTATAGATAGCAATACATATCAATCGGTGTGTGTATGTCTGTGTGTAATCAGAGCTGAGTATGATTGAGGATCATTGGCAGCTCCCCACACACACATACCTCTAAAAGCTGGGTCACGCTCTTAATTTATGGCACACACACACACACAGATGTACTCATAATGTGTGAGTCTGAGGCAGACTTTTTTCAGTAAGGTTTTTCAGTATCCTATGAAAACATTCAACGTCCTATACACATTTACATTAAGAATATATATTACTAGTAATGGCCCTTGACACAAAACACACACACACATTCAATGTCCTGTCCACATTTACATTAAGTATATTTGATATCCTACTCTCTCTATCATATAAAATCAAATGATACTTTAGTGGCATTTGGTATGTCTGAATAAAGCAATTGTTACAAAAGCGGCAGCAGTAACTAGTATAATACTAGTTACTACTAATGGTCCTGGACCACTGACATACACAGAGCACAGAGTAAACTGTATACAAAACTGTATACAAATATTTGGACACAAAAGAAGCTATTCAAGACATTCTCCTTTGACTGAGTTAAGTTATATATGGTACAGTGTCAAGAGTTAAACATAGAACATGGGCTAGACAGTATAACTCACATAGTCTCAGGACCAGCTAGCCATCCTGTGCCAACCCCCCCCCCACACACACCCCACCCCAAAAAAAAGCACATATCCGTATACATACACACACACACACTTGTATCTTGAAAGGCACAATATAAAACCAAGCTATGTGATGGTAGTGGCAGCGTTCATTCCAAGATGACGGCAGCACCAGTTTCCGATAAAATCAATAAATTGTTCATTGGGTGCACACGTCTTCCTGTGCATAAAAAGTCTATTTTCAGATAATGTAATCATATTTCCCAGGCATTATGCATTGATTTATACGTTAGGTGTGTTATGCGATAACAGTCTCACCATTTCAAGCCTAATAGTATTTCTTGGAATATGTTATGTAATTACAGTGTGTCTATGGTACAATACGGTGTGTTAATTGCATTGGCTTGTCCTAATTGTTTTTATTTCAATTACAGTTAGAACTTTGAGGAGATTGGCTATCACATTTCATAGTGACGGCAGTAGCCATGGTGACAGTTATGCTGTAATATGCAGCCAGACAGACGGAAAGCCAGAGTGACATCATCCGTCAGTTTCCATAAAACCGGTCAGCAAGGAGAGGCCGATCGCTGTGACAACTGAGACATGGAACTCTCGGAAAAATTACCCAGACGTCCGGCTGTGGCTGACACCGTTGACACGTCCATGACATCAGGCCTGTCAGGTGGCCGTACGCATCATCAGCCCGAGACGCTAATGGTAGAGCTCCCTCCAGAGACTGCTAAGAGGGTAGCCCGCTGGGGTGGGTGAGTATATATGTGTGTGTGTGTGTGTGTAAGTGAGTGAGTGCGCTTATGTGTGTGTGTCTCTGTGTTTTAAATGTCTCTGTGTGCATGTCTCTAACTTTATCAGTGTGTTTTGTACAGTATATGTGTGTGTGTGCACTATTTCTGTCTGAAAATGTCCCAGACTTTATGTGAGTCCAAAGTTGTCTGTATAATACTATATATACATCTGTGTATGTATATATGTGTGTGCACATGTGTATCTTTGCATGCATGTGTGCGTGTTACTAGCATGTGTGAAAGCATATCTCTGGGAGTTCATATGAAAGCTTATGCTATCCCTCTGCTCTCTTTACATCAAGTCTATGAATAATGTGTGAAGTGTTTGAATAAATCTAGTCAAGATATACACTTGAAAACACACACACATACACACACACAAGCACACACACACATGCATAAAACATGCATTCACACACACACAATTTTTCCCCCTTGTATTCCCAAACAGCCTTGTGCACTATGTGTGAACCCAATACAAGAATGTGCTAAGGGCGGAATACGTCAGGAGATAACTCCCACTGAATTAATCCCTCTCCTGTGTGTGTGTGTGTGTGTGTGTGTGTGTGTGTGTATGTGTGAGTCTGGGGTGTGTTTATCTAATAAAACACGGAGCTGGCCTCAGATAAGGGAAGTTGCATTCATTACACTCTGTCTAGACGTGCGTGTTCTCAGCTAAACTAGGAGCACGGACGAGCGCTGCTCCTAACGACTGTGGCAGCGTGGAGGATCAATACAGGCTGATGTGTGTGTGTGTGTGTGTGTGTGTGTGTGTGTGAGTATGCATGCGAGTATGTGACTCTTTGTGTGTGTGGATGTGTGTGTGTGTGAATGATCTCAATTCCTTACCCCAGACATGAATCTTATTATCATGGTGTTTTCTTCTATTGTGATTAAACCCTTCTGCATTTTAAATTTGAATCCAAAATCAATTTTTCACCACAGAGAGCCAATGCCTCAGACATTATTACTTATCCACAGGCTGCCTCAGACTGTCAGTCAAACTTGGTGGATGGAAAACAGCTGGCATGGGATATGGCCCGGAACTGGCCTTGACCTGGCTCAGATTGGCAAGACATCCAGCCAGACCCTGTGGGCATTTCTGTGGATTGAGGTTAATAGTTTATCTGGGATCTCAAAAGGACACATCAATTTTGAAACAGTAAATGCTCAGTGTCGTGTTCTTCCAGATGGACAGCATTACTGCTGGTGTACACTGAGTGCACACCAGTAAGGGCTACCATGACGTTCTGATACTGCATAAAGGCCAGTGCATTTAGACCAGGGGTTCTCAAACTTTATTGGACCGGGGGCACCTCATGGAGCAGAAAGATTTCCAAGAACCCCTCATAATTGCAACACAAATCTAACCATACAGGCTTGTGTCTATGTGTTCAATTAGATGCTATTTTATAGCAATGTTTTTCACGGACCCCAGTTTGAGAACCAATGATTTAGACAGACTTGGTATAAAGCGCACCTGACTTTATCATCAGTTTTGTTACGGTGCAAGGAGCCTAACTCTCAATGTCTAGGGTATGGCACTAAAACAAAAACAGCTCCTGCATTTCGTTACATGAAACAAACCAAAATAACAAGACCAAAACCTTACAAGCTTGCCCTATGTGATATAGATAACCTAGAAATGGGACACATGTGGATTCTTTTGTGTGTGTGTATGTGTGTCAGCTTGGCAGAGTCCTGTAATGCCACTTATCTATCACAGCCAGGGTCAGGCTCTCTGACCAAACACCATATGGCCAGTGCAAGTTCAAGTTTTCCTTTTCCTCTTTAGAGGTGGTGAGAATCCAACAAATAAATGCAAAAATCAAGATCTTAGTTTCCTCAGGCTTTCCTCAGCTACAGGCCTAACCTAATTAACAGGCCAGGATGCCAGGGCAGGTGTGCTTTTACACAGAAGCTCTGCCTGTCAGCTGTCAGTGTGCTTTCCCTACCATGAGACCTAATCAACCTAAACACCAAACCAACATCTGGTTCATCTGTCTGATATTCTCCTCATGTTTTGTGTTCTTCCTTTTGTCCTCATCATGCATCATGTTTTATTTATTATTATTATTTCAGGATAGCTTGGTATTATAATCTGCACTGTCAACTGATTAAAAAAAAATCTTTTTAAGTTTTTTAAGTTGATCACGATTAATCACAATTAATCACACATTTAAAGTTCCAGAATTCTACATTATTTTTTTGTAAAGAAAGAATTTTGGCAAAGGTTGTCTATGACAGGGTTGCCCAGGGGTGACCAACCACATGATTTTGTAATCCTCGCCCCCAGCACTTGCATCCCAGGTGCTCAAAGTCTGCACACTCCCCCCGTCAAATCTGCTGTGGTTTGGCTGTTTAACTTGTACACTCATTCAACGTGTCTGTCAGCTCTTGCAAAAACAACTGTCATTATGCTGCTTGTATTCTGCGAATAATGTCAAAGAGAAACTCTTTCATCCCTGGATTTAGCTCTCGAAATCTTAAAAAGATCTCTGGTCAGTGTGCAGTCAACCTTCAGATAAACACAAACAGCTGTCTTTTAACCGGCCCTGTGCATATTGAACTTCTGCGTAGTGACTTGTATAGCCTTAGAAGCCTTACCTCAGAAGAGAAAACAGACCAAAGTCTCCATTTACTGCAAGTTAGGCAATAGTTTAGAGTTTATGTCAATTGCGTGTTAAAGCCAATGCAAGAAGGGGGCTGGCAGGTAGTGTGACGTATGTGTCTGCATGAAAAAAAAAAAACAAAAAACTTTTTCTTAAATTAATGCTTTAACATTGAGAGCACTAATTACAATATTTACTCAGTAGAGGTGGATATCTCTCTTTCCTTTATTTGTCCCCCTATACAATGCAACTAGCCTAGAAATCTAGACGTATCCTAGCGGTAGCAAATAGCTATGCTCAGCAGTTCTTCTACCAAGGCTTGGAAGGACCAATCACAACGCTCTATTTTTGTAGAGAGCAAACACCTAAGATGGCATCAACTTTGGTTAGACTTGTGCTTGTTAGACTTTTCTTTGTAAGTTGAGCAGGAAAAGTCATTTGTTTCAAAGAATGCCATATTTGCTGCTTTGCCGATGTTGTTCTGATTGGTTTTAGCTCTCTCATGGCATACAGAGGCAGTTTTAAAGACAACTGCATTTGAGCCTGGTCTATTGGTCATGTCCAGACTATACATTTTGATGTTACAGTCTGGCTTTTCAGGCTACAAAACAGCGGTAATCTATGGCAAACTGATGGATAATGGCTACACAGTATTTGCACCAAAGTGTGTTTGTATGACAATGGTTAGCAAAAACAGTCTTGTTCTCGCATGGCTCAATTCACATCACAACTTCAATTTTGTAAAAACTGCTTTCCGAATGGCCCTATGAAAACTCTTAGGCAGTTTCACAAATCTGAGAGAAGAAAAAACTACTTTAAAACAAACTCATAAGAAAGGGTCTGATTCACCATAGTTTACTAATCATTTTCTTAAATCTATCTGGGATCATCATGAAAATTGCATGAGTGGGATTTAAGAACATACATCTTTATAAGGACAGTTGGTGAATGAGACCCAGTGTTCCTTAAGGTCAATGACTCAATGATTTTAGAATATCTCCTGACAATAAAAAGCACATCACATCACCCCAATGTTCAAGTAATAGCTCCCCAAAGAGTTGCCCTTCTTGGTTCTTTGGCGGACAAAGAACCATTTTTCTCTGTCTCTCTCTCTCTCATTCTCTCTCTCTGTGAGAGGGCCCAGGGCCCCTTGAGTGATTTTAAGAAGCTGATCCCACTCCAGGAGGGATTAGTTCCGAACCAATCAGCCTGCAGAAGCATGTTTGATGCTCAGCGTCCTTCCGCTGATGTGGACTCCAATTATGCAGGTGGGGTTTTAATGTCAGAGTGAAGTTCTTAGAACGGATTGTGTGTGTGTATTTGTATTTACATCTGTATGTGTATGTGCATGCATTATTACAGTGTGTGTGAATATGTGAATGTGTGTGAGTGACTTCTTGACATCCATTATGTTGTGGGCTGCTGGCGTGTGATAGGTGGGAAAAGTGCTAACAATTATGTGTTTTCCACGTCTATGATTTTTTTTGTCTTTGCCTTCAAGGGGAGATTGTGCATGTGTGTGTGTGTGTGTGTTCAAGAGGGGTCTAAAAACACATTTGCTGTCAAAATCGAAATTATCCCCCGTCAACAAGAGCCAACACTGACAAGACCCTCCTGAAGCACGTCATCAAATACACACACACAGTCACACACACACACACACACACACACACACACATACTCACCGCTCCCCTCTCCCTAAGCATATCTGTCACTTCATTCTGGAGTTTAATTTCTTTTTCATGGAGCTAAATTGCACGTCTCCCTTGTGGGGAGTTCTTTAATCTACAGTGATGACCTGCAATAACAGGCCAGTCACTCAGTGTACACACACAGACAGACACACACACACACACACATACAAACACACATATGCACGCACACATACACAAACACACATAGGAACACAAACACGGACAGTAAAGATGACCTGCAACAGACCCAGTCAACACTATAACACACACACACACGTGCACACACACGCGTCACGATAACAGGATATTGTAATGTTTAAAAAGGATACCTACACTACTATAGTACACTGAATTATTTTATACACAAAGAATTGTAAAGATATATAATATGCACACACAAAACACACACTTGCAAAATGAAAATATAAATATAAACATTAAGCACATACACAAACATATCTGTTCTTACATACATAGGTACACACAAATACACTATCACTTTCACTCTCTGTCTCTCTCTCTCTCTCTCTCTCTCACACACACACACACACAAACTATAAATATATAAGTACATACACAAGTGTGTGTGCACAAACATACCTATTCTTACATACAAAGACACACATAAATACACACACACTGTCTCTCTCCCACACACACACAAAGAGAGAGAGAGAGAGAGAGAGATAAATAAATCAAATAAAATCAGGTTCCCTGGAGCCTATGCTAATTGATCAATGTGCTGGTACTGAATGCATTTATCCATATATAGAACACAAGGCCAAGATAACATATATAATTCCTCCCAGGCCAGCAGTATCTTTTGCCAGCTACTAATCTCTGAGAGCAATTACAGCCAGCTCCATGGGTATCAATTAACGCAACTAATTAATTAATCAGGAAAAAATTGTAAACGAGGAACAAGTGCCTCTCCAAGTAGATAAACTCAGAGTGAATGAGGGCTGATTGCAATGAAGGGCAATGCTTGTTTTTCAAAGTCAGGGGAAAAAAAACACATATACTGGTCCTTAGCTAAAGGGTGTGTTTGTGTGTGTGTGCATGTGTGTGTGGTGCATGTGTGTGTTTTATGGGGGACAACACAATGCAACTTGGTTTAAAAGTGTTTAACCTACCATTTAAAGGAGCTTACAGTAACAGATACAACAGGAGCTTACAGTAACAGATATAAGGATATAAAGAGTGGGAATTGCATTTCTACAAAAAGAAATGTGTTAAAAATGACACTTTTTGTGCAGAATTTTAACACGTGGTGAGTGTGATCAGGAACAACACATGTTGTGTAAAATTTTAAACATGTGGCTCACAAAAATACAGAAAATACATAACTGAGGCAACCAAAGCTAAATGTCACCCAGCAATGATACTAGCATGTGGTAATTCAAACATTTTAGTACAGTTAGTACAGTTAAGATGGGTGTAGAATGATGTATGAATGCAAAATGCATGATCTTTTCAAGAAAGATGAACAGTTGCACTCTCAGTAAAGCTTGAAAAGCTTGTCAACTGTGCATCAGTCCATTATTTACAGGAATGGTTACTCGATCATTTCATGCCATGACAATGTACTGTTGTACTGTGATCATTTCATGCCATGACAATGTACTGTTGTGCTGTGATCATTTCATGCCATGACAATGTACTGTTGTGCTGTGATCATTTCATGCCATGACAATGTACTGTTGTGCTGTGTTCCTCAGACTGGCAATGCAGGTCAGCAGTGGTTGGGTCCTTGCTGCCATCCTCGCAGTTGGTGTAGTGCGATGCAATATGGTTGTTAGAGAAGATACAAAAGATTCACACAAGTTCACATATCACCACAAACAAGAACAGAACTTTCCAATCCATTACTGTATTTGATTGTATTGTATTGTTTCTCAAAGACATCATTGCAAATATCAGTTTCTACAAAACTTTCCTGCAAAATATCAGAATGACTAATATAACTATTACAGAGCACTTTTTGTCTCTCTGATACACAACAGATGTTCAATTTCCTTTAGTTTATGCTAACAACCACATAGGTAAGTCATGTTATTTTCACTGGGAGATAAAGTATGAAATATCTAAGATATGAGCACTCTTAAATTCATTTTGTTGAGCTATCTTAAATACTGGAATGTTAACCACTTAATAGCAGAGTGATTTGTTGAGCTATCACAAATTTTTTGTAAAATGCCTTTATAATGTGGCTGCAAATGTAACGCTAAGTTGAATCTTGCCTACTCCACTTCACAAAAATCGACGGTCACCGGAAAAGAATGACCATCCTGAACGAAAGTTCTTCTGGGACTTAACACTTCCATGCACAGAGCCCATTCCCTTGTTCACATGGAACAAACTGCATATGATACTGGAGTGCAATTCAAAAGATGTTAGCTTTCAAGGAAGGCACTGCCGCACTGGCGACGAGTGATGAGTCTCTCGTTCTCAAAATGTTTTAACTTTTAACTTTAACATACAAGCCTTAAATAGATTTTAGTCATGTGAATGTATTCGTTCAGAGAGGTGCCATTGAAACAATCCTAGCTGGATCAGGGATTAAAGCTGTTCAATGAGCAATTTATTTTCTAACTATGAAGGTAATGTCAGATGCTCATTAGCACTAGCATGTGATAACTAAATCCAGGTAGATTAAATATTCAAAGTAATTTAGCTGCTTGTAAATGAACTTTGAAAAGCTGGGCAATGATGATAACTACTGATCATTGTCATAATATGTTACAGTTTTTGTCTATATTCATTTGCCTTACCGTACTCTTTGGGAAATAAGTGCTGTAGGTAAGTAACAGCTGAGCCGTTTATGCATGATGCTCAACTTACACGTTCCTCGAAAAGAATGAGGTGCGGCTCTTTATGTCAGACATCCCAAGTCTCCCAATAGGTCCGGGCGTCTCCTGCGATCACGCAAAATTTAATTTGCGAGTGGGAGAAGCAGTGTGAGTGAGTAACAGTTAGACAGGGGAAGCAAGGGACAGAGTGTGTGTGTGAGCAGCAGTCCCATGTAGTATTGTTGCAGACATCTTCTGTCTCATTATCGAATCATTTCGTCAATACAAACAAAGCTTCTTGCAGGCGAATAAAAAAATGCATGAAGGCCATGTAGCCCCAAGACTTCTAAAGTCTTAATTTTAGAAATGCTTTGCTTGCTTTCTAAAGTTATAGCATATGACACATTCAAAATCTTACAATCTGTTTCCTTGCATGAATTGGCCATTTCTCTGATGGCATCTCTTCCACGACTGACAGTAGGCTGCAAATTACACGAATGTTAATTGACATGTTTGGAATATGGATACACAAAAACAGCATTGTGTGTTCTCCTGCTTCAGCCATAAGCAAAATATTAGAGAAGTTAGAGAATATTCAAGTTCAGATGCCAGGCTACTCATGCTGCCCTACTGGTAATGTATTTATTGCTGCAGACGTCTGCTTATAAAACAAAAGTCGTGCTTTTAAACAAAGGTTGCATACATTTTAGCAAAACAGCCAAAGCACATGGATTTGATAGAAAGCGAAGCCAAGAACCTAAAGCTCGAGATTTATAATGTTTTCATTCAGATGTGGCTTGTCGGCGCTGCTCCTCCACTCTCTAAAAACAATGCCAATTTTCGGCCTGTTATGCTATTAGAAAGGGATGGAAACGGCAAGGATAGCTATGAGAAACTGCTCTAATATTCATGTATTTTGGATGGGGATGCCAGGGAACTTATTATCAATGTTAACAGCCAGGTGTTGCTTATGGGGCCATAACGTTGGTTACATCGCCAATTGGACCAGCTAGCTTGTTAGCCTCTGTGAGGTCTTCGGTTTACCTGAGTCTAATAAAACACATAGAAAAGTATCTAAAGTAAATATATCTTAAGGCGCATTTATTTTAAACAGATCTTGGTTTTAGGTTTACTCAAATCAGTAAGACTCTTACCTGGGATCTAGTTGCTGTAAAGTCCATACTGCAAACAAAGGTACATCATGGGCATTGGTCAGTATTCAATGATCTTTTAGTAAACACCAGCTCTTCCTCTCTCCTTATAGCTTGTCTTCATCCCACATCACAGGAAAGCCTTGAAATGTCAGATAATTTTTTTTGGTTTGTTTTTTGAACACATCATTTTTTGTAATGTAATAAATATTGTTAAGCTGACGTGCTAAACTGGGTCATCAAAATGAGGTCTGTCTGAGTTAAGAAGGAAACCTGTGAAGTGTGATGTTTATACCCTCTGAGACTCATCTTTGTGTTGGGTATCTTGCCACTCATGAGTAATTTTGGCCTCGGTTCTCCTCATATCTACCCTGTGTGTGTGTGTTGAATGTTAGCGTGTTTGTGTGTGCTTATTTGAGAGCATTTCAGTTTGTGAGAACATTTCAGAGAGAGAAGGTTGTGTGTGTGTGTGTGTGTGTAAGGGTCAGCGCCCCATCTCTAGCCCTTCTCTGTGAATTAGAGCAGGCAAAGTAGTCTTATTTACAGGGAGATGAGCATGTTTTTGGCCATCATCCTAGTACCTCCATCAGTATGTGTGTGTGTGTGTCTGTTTGTCTCACTTGTGTGTTTGTCTCTCCTGTGTGATTGCGTACTAGCCCTTGTGTATGTTCATCTGTGTGTGTGTGCCCGTGTGTGTGCATGTGATCACTGATCTTTTTTGCGTGTAAAGGGACACAGCTCAATGAGGCATGCTGATGAAGACCTATGTAAACAACTGCTGCCTGCACTGACTGAAGGACATTTGGTGTGTGTTTGTGTGTGTGTTTATAACTGTATAACTAAGTGTGAGCGTGTTTGTGTGTACTCATCCATGCTGGGGGAAGAACATGTATCAGATATGACGAGGGTGTCAAGGTCAGGCTCAGAAACGCAGTCCCTTCCACAAACAAACACACACACACACACACACAATTCTTGTTTTTATTATATTAGGTTTATGTCCATGTATTTAGATCTATTTATGATGTTCTGTGTGTTATCCTACATCAGTGGTTCTCAAACTATTTCTGTCATTCCCCACTTTGTAAGGGTGGGGAATTTTCGCACCTGCAAAAACTGGTTGGGAAATGGATTCAGTTTTGCATTATCTGATGCTTTGGTATATGCAAGTCTTGATTTGATTAATTTCTCTTTCATAATGAAGCATTTAATCCTAAATAAATAATTTTATAATTAAATTATTTTGTGAGGAGGTTGAGCACTGAAATCAGTAGGTTCTCCTGTTTATTTTGATATGCGGCATGCCATATTTGGGTTAAGAGATCATGAGATAAATGAGTATGAGATGGACGCAGAGGCGTATTAATATTATTATTTTCATGCATATTCAAAGCTATGTTTATCGCCGTTCATTACACTAACTTGCGATTAACATCGTTTGCTCAGGTCCTGCGGTTTCACTTGCATGCATGATGGTCCGAGGCCACTGCCTCCTCCCCGGAGGGAGCCTGGGACCCGTCACCATCGGGGGGCAGGACTGGGGCAGGTGCAGGGCGGGGAGCTGGAAGGGTGGTCTGCCGGGCGCCCCTTGGATGGCCCCGACGGAGAGCAGGCTGGTCGGGGTGTTGACGGTGGAAATCTGTGATGAGAGTCCTAGACCTCTCCTCTGGACCATAACCCTCCCAGTCCACCAGGCACTGGATGCCGCGTCCCCTCCACCGGGACTGAATCAGGCGGTGGATGGTGTACACAAGGCCACCATCCAGGAGTCGGGGTGCTGGGGGCGGAAGAGCTGCCGATACCAGCGGGCTTTCATAGACTGGCTTCACCTTGGAGACGTGGAAGGTGGGGTGCACTTTCATGGAGCTGGGTAGACGAAGCCGGACCACCGTAGGGCTAACCAACCGCTCGATGGTGAAGGGACCAATGAACCGAGGCGCCAGCTTGCGGGACTCCACACGGAGGGGAAGGTCCTTGGCTGAAAGCCACACCTTCTGGCCCACCTTAGCCCCGACCGAGTACCTGGACAAAGATCGCAGGAGGGTGGCCCGTGCTCGGGCCCATATGTGGCGACAGCGGCGAGCGGAGGCAAAAGTGGATGTGCAGGAGGCTCCTTCTTCCTGGGAGTTGTGGGCATATTCAACCCACACCAGTTGCTGGACCCAGGAAGTAGGGTTGCGGGATGCCATGCAGCGGAGAGCGGTGCCGGGGAGGAGGTCAATGGCACAGTCATAAGGTCGGGGCAGCGGTAGTGATGTGGCCTTAGTCTTGCTGAAGACCTCCCGTAGGTGATGATAGCATTTTGGTACGTTGGACAGGTCAGGAGCGGAACAGATCCTGTGGGATCAGAGCGGGCAGGGGATGTAAGCAGCAAGCAGGCAGGTCTGGTGGCAGTCCAACCCCCACTCCCGGACCACCACGGTCCGCCAGTCTAGGTGTGGATTGTGCTGGCATAGCCAGGGGTAGCCCAGGATGAGGGGCTGAACCGGAGAGCAGAGCAGGTGGAAATGGATGGCCTCCTGGTGGTTACCGGAAAAACTCATCTTCACTGGTTCCGTGATGCGATTAACTGTGCCCAACAGGTGACCATCCAGGGCTCGGGCGGATACCGGGATGGTCCTGCAGACCCAGCCGTTGAGCGAGGTTGGAGTCCAAGATATTGACTTCCGCGCCAGAGTCTACAAGGGCGGCCAGGGTGTGTGTGGAGCCCTGAAGGTGAAGTGTCGCTTAGAGCAGGGGTTTACCGTCTTTGGAGGCCAGGGTGTTCATCGAGCTCAACCAGACTCCTTCTATGTCCGGTGAGCTTGACCTTTTAACGGACACGTGGAAACTCTGTGCCCATCTCCTCCATAGTATAGGCAGAGGTTGGAGGCGAACTGGCGCTGGCGTTCGGCTGGAGTCAAGGCAGCGCGTCCAGTCTCCATAGGCTCTGACACAGCTTCCCCAAACGAAGCAAAGAGACAACACAACAGGGCTAATAGGAAATGAAGCTGACATAAAGTTTGCTGCTAAACTTGCCACTTCTTCTTCGTGTAAATTAAACAAATTGCTGCTAATTTGTCTTACTGAGGGTATAACATTAGAGTGTAAAATTAGCACAATTTCACTTCACTTATCTCATGTAGTGGCGTTCGGCTGGCCGATGGGTTGAGATTACGGAGACAACAGAGGTCACTGTTATTATATCTCTATTTATTTCAAATGAACACTGAAAATATAGTAATGAACGTATTTACTGGTTCTGTGAAGGGAAAAAGCACATAATCTCTTGACGACAATTTCATGTTGCATTAAATATTACATTAAAAGAATTGTGGATGTGTTTGGGAGTGCGGCTGTTGGAGTGGAGCATGGACAGTGTTGTGAGAAGGGGCTGTAGTTTTCTGACTTTTTGCTGAAATACTGCCCCCTTTGGCATATGGAGTATGAATGCTTTTATGACACATTGCACCTTTAAGAGAGAAGACAATAACTTAGATAGATAGATAAATGGACAGACAGACAGAAATAGAGAGAGAGAGAGAGAGAGAGAGAGACTATCACACGGGCAAGAGATATTGATTCAGACATAGGTAGAGCTGTGTATGTGGGGGACCTATCTGGAAAATACTACCTGTGTGTGTGTGTGTGTCTGCAGAGGTAGAAATTGAATGAAAAGAGAGAACAAGTACAGATGACAAATAGTGGCAGGGGCAGACAAACACACAAACACACACACAAGCAGAGGGGCAGAAACAGAGAGAAAGTAACACATACACACACACAAGCAGGAAGAAACTAAAACAGGACATTTTTACCTGAGAGCCGTGCTTTATTAAGACTTGAACAGAACATAAAGACCATTATTTGTTATTATCCGTGTTCTAGTCCTTTTCTCCTGACTGAGGTGTCACCACACCACCTCTATGTATCTATGTAACAACCATTACCCATCTCTCATAGTGCACACAAACACACATACACACACACGCTTAAACACACTCACACATATGCACAGGCAAATGCATGTGCACACACACACACACGCACACAGGCACACACACACACACACGCTTACACACAATCACAGATATGCACAGACAAATGCATGTGCACACACACATGCACACACACAGTCCCAGTAGACTCATTCTGTCACATATTAATATTTGATGTGTTCTCATGGTTTATTTACAGTCCTCGTGTCACTCTGGGGATCACTTTACAATATGCACCTTCATTTACTGCCAATCAATACACTCACACACACACACACACACACACAGTATGTACAGTGCATTGAACTGCATCCTCTGTCATGTCCAACAGTAAACAGAATCAAAACCATACCTCATACCCACCTTTCCTCTTAGTAAAACTAAACACACACACACACACACACACACACACACACACACACACACAAAGAAAACATACCGAGACATAAAACAGGATTAAGGCCTTGTACTAATGTACATTTGTGGAAGAAAAGTCTTATTTTTCACATTTGAGTGTGTTTCACATTTTCCTCTTCTTGTTCATACACGTTTGAGTTGATGTGCTCTACAAACATGAGAATGCATCAAATGGAGTGATTTCACATAGCTGTAGATATGTCTTTGCATTTTCATGGAAATGCTATTTTGTAAAGCTACATATGAAATGATTGAACAGGGGTATGGAATAGGGAGCCCTTTTGCATATCTGTTTGTGTGTGTGTGTGTGTGTGTGTGTGTGTTAGTTAGTCATGTATTTGAAGGGAATATAATCCTCTGTTTTAATGAAAGCCCAAATACACTCTTTTTCCTCACACCCGTTCAAGAACATTTGTATATTGATGTAACTGGGCTGTGACTGTGTGTGTGTGTGTGTGTGTGTGTGTGTGTATGTGTATGTGTGTGTTGAGGCAGATTTAAGCTGATTCTCACACACTCTACCCTTTCCATTAGCAACACAACATTAGCCATCTTGACAGGAGAGGCGGATAATCTGCTCCTGGTGAGCGTTTGCCCTGACAACACATCAAACCAAGCCACCAAGACAACCTCTACGACAGCGCACTTTGGCATAATATCTGTCCCCCGTCCCCCCGTCCGTCACACACACACACACACACACACACACACATACAGTACAAATATACACCAACATATAGCCTTGGAAATATATACAGTACATCAAGAAATACAGAAACATAAATTCACTTACTACCTCTTTCAAAAACACTCACATCTCACATGCACACACAGACGTGATCTTTGGTCCATTGAAACATGAGATATTTTTCTGTAACTCATCCAGGTCCTGTGTAATTAGCAAAATGGCTCACACACACACAGATAGACACCCATCGGGGGACCTTCTCCATGTGATAGTGAGTCATGTCTGTGTTTTAGTATGTTTCGACTTCTAGTTGTCATCAGCGTGCAGTGTATTTAGTTAGCGAGAGTGTGTTTTAGTGTATTCTAATTTTCAGCTGTTGTGAGTGTGTTTTGTGTCATTAAAATGCCCCCCCAACAAGCTCAAAGCAGTGTTGCAGACTCAAACGGCAAACTTCAAAGGTGAACGCTGCCAGGGTCTAACGATGGGTGGGACGGGTAAGAGCAAGCTAAGCTTGATGCTGCACTGATTCACATGATACCCAGCAGGAGTAAATGAAAAACACACATGCCTTTATGCGCTCTATTAGTCTCAGTGTTACCCTAAATGACTCAGGGATTTGGGTAGGACAGACACGGCAAGGTTTGTTGTATTCTTTTGACCCGAGAAGATAATAAGAACAACTCCCAGTTGTCTAAGTGTTCAGTGCAAGGAGGACCACAGCTGGCTACTTCTGATGAAATTCTAATTCTGGAAATCATTTTTTTGTTTACGTTTGA
Organism: Tenualosa thibaudeaui; assembly: GCA_027481765.1. Taxonomy (NCBI): domain Eukaryota; kingdom Metazoa; phylum Chordata; class Actinopteri; order Clupeiformes; family Clupeidae; genus Tenualosa; species Tenualosa thibaudeaui. The sequence goes on from JAIFZK010000022.1 coordinate 8,662,842, forward strand.
GGTTGCCATGGCAGCCAGAGTCGTGAAGCTCACTGAACTTGATTGGAAATGACGAACCACTCAAGTGTAGTCTTGTCTGAGGGCATATGCATGTAATTGTTCCAACAGTAATTGCATCTGACTGTGGACTATATTACTTCTGCTTGCTTACACCAAGACATGACCATGATCCACTTGCTCTGTCTGCAGAGCCTCTCCGATTTAAATCCAAGTGATTAAGATTTTGCTCCTACACATTCTGTTCCTACAAGAGACTAAGCGACAAAAGAAAATGTATTCCTTTTCAGGCCCTATACCCATGACTAGTCTTATTTTATGCATTACTCTACAAATCAAAGGAAATTAAAGGATTACAGTTTTTTTTTTGTTTACTCACAGAATTTTTACGTCACACAATTTTTGAACCCTGTCACTCAGACACCATAACTAACATAACTGCACAAAGTCAAACTAATTCTCAACCCAGACTCAGTTTATTTGGAAAAGTCAGCTTTTTGATTTCTGTCCAAGTACATGTGATGATCATCTTTGTCTTGAGTGGGAAAATATTTGGGAAAATACACACTACAGTATAGTTAGTTTTAATATTACTTGCGTGCTTACTGTGTATATTTTAACTTATCCCTTCAGGTTAAACAAACATTCAGGACATCTTTAAATGAAAAATTTAAAATACAGAATTATTTAAACTAAAGTAAATCTGTAAATAGTTGCAAAGCCGTTTAGAATAAAAAGCAAACAAAGATGTTCTAAGATGTTCCCGCATTCACCCCCCTTGATAAAGGAAGTAAGCGAAGTGGCAAAGGAATATTTAAGTTTGTGGAACGTGTGGGCCCTCTTGTCAAATAGATGTTTCACGCGGGCACCACATAGCAATGCACCATAGAGCTCTCAGAGACTCAGTGCACCTGAAAGATGGATGCACCTGCTAAAACTTTTCAACTGCACTAATAAATAGTAATTTGCAAGAAAGATGAAGGTAGTGCAGTTAGCAAGCATGTGTCAAATCTAGCATAAAGTACACGTACCAAACAAACAATGGCTAGTCAAGCAAAACAAAACCATATGCGTTGCACACAGCAAAGATATACCCTCCAATCCTGGAGAAACTCTACCAAAGGACAAAAAGCCCACCGCTGCCTTCAGGAGGAGTCCACACGACTCTTACTCACGAAGCACCACGTGTCCCCACACCTCCAGCACGGATGCCCTCATCACTGCAATTAAGGGTGTAGCCCCACCCCACCAAGGGACTGTCTGCTACATGCATTATCTGTGCGGCAGGCACCATCAAAATAAACGACAGTGACCAAATCAGTGTGTACCTGGGTGTGTGCATTTTTGTAACACATAAAAAACACATGTTAAACCTGCCAAAATCACACTTGAATAAATGCCAGTGTTTGATTGGTTTGCAGCCATTGATTTCATGCAGTGTATCTGAAGTATTTGATGTCAGTTGCTTCAGGGCCGGTCACCTGCAAAGTGCCTTGCTTAAGAGCACAACAGTGGCAACCAGGATTCAAATGCACAATTCTTGGGCTGTTAGCATTCTAGCCAGGTTCCTTAACTGCTGTGCTACCCCTTATCCATTCAGTGAGCACCACTACTTGTGTGTGTACTGTATATGTCTTACTGTACTGTTTAATGTCTTACTTTCACATCATGCATATCTTTGCCTGCTTGACTTTGAGGTTGTTAATAGTACCACAAATTCAGTTTTTTTTTTTTCTTTAGGTTTGTAGAGTGGAATTGCTGTCAGGCATTCTCTCTCTATTTGATGAAATGAACATGAAACTGTTATTTCTGATCACTAAAGTTCCACGTCCCCTTCTGCTGATTAATTTCAACAAGCCATGCAATATTGTGGTTACATACCGCAACATGCAGTATTGTGGTTACATACCGCAACATGCAATATTGTGGTTACATACCGCAACATGCAATATTGTGGTTACATACCGCAACTTGAACGGGCTGGAGACCAATCGCAAACGTCCAGATGAGAGTCAGGTTTTTGTAAATAGGGAATAAAAAGAGGGGTGATAATGTGCAGTTTCTACCAACTTACAAAGGCAAGTGCGTTGTTAATAACGCCTGTCTTTGTACATCTGGTCCTCAGTGAGCAAAGGTCCACACAGTAACAAAATGGAGCTGTG
>JAIFZK010000022.1:8670000-8675000 GCA_027481765.1 Tenualosa thibaudeaui
ACTGAGTTTGTAGAGTCCTTAAGGCAACCCCTAAGAAGCTTGTTTTGGAAGAGGCTGCAATGTCAGCATGAAACGCTAGAGGGTGCAATATTACACACGGCTCCTGTAATGGCAAACTAGGCAAGATTTTATGCTGTTTTAGGCTTTGCAGTAAAAAAAAAAAAAAAAAATCTCAGATTTGCCTTGTGTCCCTTCAAAGCCCCCATAGAGACCACACATCTGAACCACATCTACTGGCTTAAGCGTGGATTTTCTTTCAAATGTTCACACACTTCACCTTGGCATCACAGCACAAATGGCGGTGCTCAAAAAATCAGGCCCAATCAAAAATTACGCTGATGACTCATTCGACTTGCATGTTAGTCTGAGAATATTAAAGCTCTCACAGAGAGGTTTAGGCCGACCTTGTTGAGATTTCATCCAGCACACTTGAATAATGCATTAGAGTATCCACTACAGTGTGGCTGAATTACATTAATGTTAAGGGAACCATACTCCCATACTGGCTGTCTTGGGCATTCAACACAACTGGTAAAATGAGAAGCATTGGCATGTATTCCCTCCCTCCCTCTTTCTCTCTCTCTCTCTCTCTCTCTCTCTCCAGTAGTATCGGAGATCCGGAGACAGCTGTTGGAAAGTTCCCTCCATTATTTTCATCTGTCAGAACCCCTGCATTCAAACACATCCTTTTGTCAGTGGGAATCACTCTATGATGGACTCAAGCATGATTGGGAGTGATGAAATGGACGAATGACGAGACTAAAGTTTAAAATTAAAGGTGTGTGTGTTTGCGTGTGTTGTGTCTGTGTGTGCATGCATGTGTGTGTGTGTGTGTGTGTGCGTGTGTGTGTGTGTGTATTTGTGTGCATGTGTGTATATGAATGTGTGTGAGTGTGAGTCATTTTTTTCACTTGTTTCAGTTGCCCAAAAGTACTGGTACAATGAAAGACTCCATACATTAGTAGCTATAATGAACAGTACTATTGATGAAAAACAGGAAAGAGGGAGAGAGATCATTAAAGCACAAACTCTGTCATATTTAGTATGTACATGGTAGATGTGGCTTTCCTGTATTGCTTTGATGTTTGTGTACCTGTCTGTAAAAGTGCTTTTGTAGTGTGTGAGGGTGTGAGGGGAGGCACGGTCATGGTTGGATGTATTTGTGTGCATATATGCATTCCCATTCATTATTTAACATAGTAAGGGTTTAATCAGATGACTGTTCTCCTACCTGCCACAGATAGAGAGCTAGTGGGAGCTGTGTGTGTGTGTCTCTATGTGTGTTTGTGTGTGTATATGTGTGTGTGTGTGTGTATGTGTGTGTTTGTGTTGGGGGGGTGGGGTGTTTAAACATCTAAGGTAGATTGTACACACAGTGAATAAATTGACAGTCTCCATTGACAGGCATAAAAAGAAAGAGAATGACCTCTGGCAAGTGCAGGTTGCAATGACCACAAACAGGCATTCATAAAAGCAAAACACAAATAAATAAACCATGCCAGTGCCCCACAGGTGAGGTTGAGACATGCAGAGATGCACCTCCTCCTACAACATAACCCTGCCACTGACCTTCACCGAAAATTTGCTTTGAAATTTCTGATACCAAAAAACTGTATGACCCCTCCCAATTAAAAATAAAAATGCTCCCAGACAAAGTTCTAATACTGCAACCAACCTAAGCCATGACAGGTTATTACACGTTGTAACACATGTAACCAATGGCATCCCACACAGTCCAGCCCCAGGCTTGAATCCGTGAACTCACACAGCAACATCGGATTGGGAGTCAAGCACTAGCAAGTTGACTGGAAAGCCCAGGCTGCGAGTGAATTAGTACTACCATGACTCTTAAAGGAGAAATGTGATGTGAATCAATCTACTGTATTGCCTTGTTGTTTCAGGTTGCTGATTGCTGTCTGTAGGAAAAAGAAGATACAAATTCTGAATAAACAGAATAGCAACATAGCAGTTAACGTTTATTTAATTGGACATACTGAAAATGAAACTGAAAGTAAGTTACTGAGCTGTTGTGTCAAATATCAAAATCACATGTTCACATTCTTTTTCAGGGATACCGGATTCACATCGGATTTCCCCTCTCCGAGGCATTGAGAGGAAGGTTTACTAACATTCCACATGCATTCCAACAATCTGGCATCCATTACACACACACACACACACACACACACAAAGATTTTACTGATTACAAGAGCAAATGTATCTTCTATTGCCTCACACTCTGCCAACGAGAGACAGAGATGGAGGGAGAACAAAAGGGATATATTAGGGATGGTACTATAGAAGGGAAATGGATTTTCTGATGAATGCTTGGGGTTTCTGTGGTCTGAGGACGCTCAGTCATATCAAAAGACACACACTGACACTTGTTGACCTGGTGACACACACACACCTGAATGACCAAGGCTTTTGTTGTCTTTGTCAGTCTGTGTGTGTGTGTGTGTCTGTGTGTGTGTGTGTGTGAGAGAGAGAGAGGGTGGGTGGGCGATTGGACAGACATGTGTATAGACGTGTGTGTGTCTGTGTGTGTGTGTGTGTGTGTGTGTGTGTGTGTGTGTGTGTGTGTGTGTGTGTGTGTGTGTGTGTGTGTGTGTGTGTGTGAAAGTGTGAGGTTCAGTATAATGGATAAGGAAAAAAGCGAGAATAACACTGAAGAGAAAGAACAGACAGCAGACTGGAAATGAAATTAAAAAAGAGTGAAAAAAGAAAGAGACAAAGTAGAGGAGAGGAGGGAGAAGAACAATAGTGCTGACCAGTCAGGTTCAGGAAGTGTTTTTCTCAGTCATTTTTGCCATTGAGAAATAGATTGTAACCCACACTACCTGAACCACACAACGTGGACTTCTACAGCATGACAAAACAATGGTCTGTGCTCATAAAAATGCCACAGGTTCATGTTGCATCATTCGCAGTAAATAGGTGCCTCTGGTTGGTTGTTAGGGAATTTATGGCGGCAGGGGAAGACAGGGTAAAACATGTTTTTCACACATTTGAAGTTGAATCTGCTCAAAGCAAACTGTAGGAAGTTAATCCTTTTGATGTTCTCAATTTAATAAGGGGCTTAGTGAACTATCGTTATTATATATATATATATATATATATATATATATATAATTATTAGATAGAGCAACATAATACGTTGCAATGGGAGCAAACGTGAATAGTTGCGGTCTGCATAAGTGAGAGTGTCACATAACATCACAGTATAAACTTTTCAATGATATTCTATAACAGCACATGTGGGCTTGACGCTGGTAACCCCCAGCAAAAAAGAATACGGAACTTAACAGTTTGTCCTTCTCGCTCCGCTTTTACCCTCTCTGGTTGTCACACGGTCATCATCTACCCCATAGCTGGTTAGACTCAGTCGAGGCTTTTAAAGTTTTTTTCAAAACGCAATGGAGAAAATTAACGGGAACCTGAAGTGATTCGTCGAGGGAGTTAGACCGGCAGAGTAAGAAGGAAAGAGTCACACAGAAAGATGGAGAGACAGTGAGAAGAGACAGAACTGACAAAAGAAAGAAAGAGTAAGTAAGAGAACAAATGAAAAAGTGATGGATAGAAAGACATAGAGAGAAGACAGAGAGATAGGAAAGGCGAGAGAGAGAGAGGGGAAGGGAAAAAGAGAGAAAAGAAGAGATAGATAGAGAGAGAGAAGAAGGAACAGAGAGCGAAAAAGAGTGAGTGAGGAGGGGCCAGAGAGAAAAAGCAGTAGAAGAAAGAGGAAAGAGAGAGAGAGAGTGAGAGGAAGAGTTGGAGAGACGAGAAGAGAGAGAGAGAGAGAGAGAGAGAGTGGAATGAGAGAGAAAGGGAGGGAGAGAGAGAGGAAGGGAGGGAGAGTTCAGGACCGGCTAAACCCTAGAGACAATGGTGGGGACAGACAAAGCAGGTGGCCCAGGTAATTGCTTCTGGAAAATAATGAATGAGCTACGGGGTGTCAGACGGAATAGGAAATCGCCTTTCCCTTCATTCGTTTGCTTGCTCGCGCACTCCATCCCTCGCTCCTTCTCTCCATCCCTCCCTCTCTCCCCTCATCTCTTGTTCATTGGCTTTCCTTTTCATCTTCTCTCCTCCATCTCTCTGCCTGCCTGTTCCCCATCTTTGTCCTCTCACAACCTCCCGGCTATTGCTCCTCTACACTACACTTGCGCACACACACACACGCACACACACACACACACACACACACACACACACACACACACACACACACACACACACACACACACACTGCTCCTCTACACTCCTCTTGCAAATGCACAAACAAAAACACACAAACACACACACCACACACACACACACACACTCTAAGGAGTTTTCCTTCCACTGACCGTGCTGGACACTCTGTCTTCATCTCTCTCTCTTTCTCTTTCTCTCTCACCCTCTCACACCCCCACAGAAAAAAAGTGGACACGCACACATTCTATATGTATCTGTGTTTATGGGTGCATGTCTGTGTGTAAGTGAGTGTGCATGTGAGACACTGTATGTGTGTGTGTGTTTGTGTGTTATTGTATGCCAGAAAGAAAGCATGTGTGAGTGTCAGTGTATGCCAGAGAGAGAGCATATGTGTGTGCGTTTGTGTCCGTGTATGCTAGAGAGAGAGAGCGAGTGGCAGCGTGTGCACACACACGTACATCTATGTGTGTGTGTGTGTGTGTGTGTGTGTGTGTGTGTGTGTATGTGTGTGTGTGAACTGATTACCTCCTGACTGGCCTTTAAATCAATCAGCTGTGGCTTTCTCTTTGGGAGTCATTAATAATCCACGTCACCACTTGTCACACCTACACACACCATACACATACACACACACAAATCCACACACACACACACAATCTCTCTTGCTTTCTCTGACACACATGCACAAACACACACACCATGCACATCACCATCACATTAAAACACAAACATATGACTGAAGTTGATGGAGCAATATTAAAATGCAATCATGAATCTATGTATGTGTGTGTGTGTGTGTGTGT
>JAIFZK010000022.1:8680000-8682500 GCA_027481765.1 Tenualosa thibaudeaui
CTATCTATCTATCTATCGATCTAAAACTGTTGCTTTTTGGCATGGCAGACAGTGAGGTAGTTGCATTGCCGAAGCAGGTATGACAGAACATACAGATACAGAACATACACATAATTGGTACAAGTGTAACTGAGGTCCTCCCATGCAGTCCAGCCCCAGGCTAAAACCCCAGACCTTACAGCAACATCAGACTGGGGGTTGAGCTATCAATGCTAGTTACTGACTAGCATGTTTAGGCTGTGGAAGGGAGGGTTACTAAAGTTACACATGCAAAGCTAGGCTAGCTGGTATCTGTTACAGAAGTAATCAGGATATATAAAATGTCATGTTGTGCATAAACTTGTGTAGATACTCTGATATACATCTCTCTCCCTCCCTTCTCTCTGTGTTAACTAGGAGGCATATATTGTCTTGCTCTCTCAATTCAATTCAATTCAATTCAAAGTTACTTTATTGCTATGACTTAAAATACAGTAGAATATCACATAATTTGCAAAATACCATTTGAGTATTAAGAACGTCTCTCTCTCTTTCTCATCCCTTCTGTCTGTGCTAAATAGGAGGAATATACTCTCTCTCTCTTTCTCTCTCACTCTCTCTCCTTCTCCCTGTGCTATCTAGGAGGCATATATGCTGTGATAGTCTGCACCAAGGGGCTGAAGCAGACAAGAGTCTTGCTAATTCTTCCATCAGGGCCAGGTCTTCCAGGGCCCAGCCCTTTGGCTTCGTCTGCCCCACTCCCCCCTCACCCTTTTGGGGTTTGGAGAGGAGGAGAGGGTGCCTTGGGCCTCGCTTGGATGTCTGGAGCTCAATCTTGAGGAAATCTCATTTAACTCTGAGCTTTATTACCGGGGAGCAAGGGAGCGGGGCCAATGAAGATACATACACACACACATACACACATGCACACACTATCACACAGACTCACACACAGGGGGCTACAGAGACCGAGAGTTGAGATGTGACCGGGGTATCAAAAGGCCACCTCATTAGTCAGGAGGCTGCCAACAGCAACCGTGGATAAGGGCATACAGACACACACACACACACACACACACACACACACACACACACTCATGTGCACATACAGATGCACGCAAAAACGTTAAAAAAAACACCTAGGTTATAATGTAAGCACGTGTACACACACACACACACACACACAGGACCTGGTCATTTGCGCACACACATATTTAGAGTACAGACACACACACACACACACACACAGAGACACACACACACACAGGACCTGGTCATTTGAGATTTAATCAGTTGGAGTTAAATGGCTGTGGGTGATTCTCACTTAGTCATCTTACTCTCACATTTTCAGGTTAATTTCGGCCTAATCCACCTCTAAAAGTTAGAACACACATAGACACACACCTACATCATGTAGAGTACAGTTACATGTAGACCCTGTTTTTCAGACATACACACAAGCAAAAATCCCCCCCAACACACACACATATGTGATTAGCACATGAAACGCACTTTCTCTAGTGTGTGTCATTGTGTATTTAGCTGTATTATTTTTGTTGTTCTTTTGCAAAGTCATGTCTAAAGTTAGTGTGTGTGTGTGTGTGTGTGTGTGTGTGTGTATGTGTGCAGGCAACCACATACACACACATGAAACACACACACATACACACACAAGCACTGATAGAGGCTTCCCTATAAGGAGCAAAGGCCATCTCATTATTTTTTTTTTTGAAGGAAACACACACGTACACAGGAACACAGCCCACCCCCCTCCCACACATGAAAAAAAATAGAAATGCACACTGAAGAACATACACACACAGACATGCACATACACACAAACACACACTCTTTCTCTCTTATACACACACACACACACACTGCTCACACCAGCATGGTGTCTCATTAAAAACACAATGTTTCTAATACGTCGTGCCCTGGATGATCGAACACCCGGCAGTGCTAAACAAAGGGTTACGCTCACCCAGAAAGCCCAGCAAGCCATAATGAACCGACCCATGAAAGCAGGGAGACTTAACGATTGGATTAAACCAACTTCCTCTACAGGGGAGTTCCACTAAAACTTGACCAGAGCACAAAAATGAAGCCTCGGAGATGCCTCCTACTAAAAGAGGTTGAACATCAAGCCGTGCTGTCAGACCCAAAACACACACCTGAAGGCACAGCTGTTGTGTTGTGGTTGACCACACACACACAATCTCATTGTACTAAAGAGGAGGGCAAAAGAGGAGATATCTTGTAATAGCCAATTAGCTTTGCTCCCCCCCAACCTCAATCAAATGATAACCCCATGCAGTCATACTTTTCACCCACACAAACACACACACACACACACACACACACACACACACACACACACACACACACAGGAATGGCTTGGTAACACACTCACTTAACCCTCCAGCATACATTCATACGTACAGAGACACTCACACACTTCACACACATTGGCCTCTATCTCTGCCCTTACGCTTGCACACGTATACACACACATACACAC
>JAIFZK010000022.1:8685000-8690000 GCA_027481765.1 Tenualosa thibaudeaui
AGGTCGGTGGTGGAAAACAAAAGCCTTCCGGGAACCCAACCTAGGTGAGAAGGACCTCGCTTTAACCTTTGACCTGGAAGCAAAACACAATTTTGTTTCCTCTCAGACAGTCCACTCGGGTTTGTCAAAGAGAACCATTTACTCTTGAAAGCATTCCAACACATAGTGACAAACAGAAAGAACAAAAACACGCACATGCGCCCGTACACACACACACACAAACACACACACGCATGCGCACACACACGCACACACACACACACACACACACACACACAGAGCAATCAGCCTCTTGTAGCACTCAGTTCTTTGTATTCACGTTGCCATGGTTACCCAAAAGCTGTGTTCCTGAGAAAAATGCAGCCAATCAGAAGTGAATCTAACAGTAATGATGGAAAAGAGAGAGAGCTTCGGAAGGAAAATGAGGAAGCAGGGTTGTGTATGTGTGTGCTTGTGTGTGTGTGTGTGTGTGTGTGTGTGTGTGTGTGTTTAAGACACAAGGGGGTGGTGGGTGGCTGCCCAGAGGGGAAAGAGCTTTTAGGCACTAATACAGAACACTCCAGGTTTCTTGTGTGTGTGCGTGAGTGTGTGTGTGTGTGTGTGTGTGTGTATGTGTGTGTGTGGGAGTGTGTGATAAAGAACACTCAAGGCTTCCAGAATGCACCTCACCACTAAAACGGCACCAGAAGGGCTTATGGGTCCTGGTCACCATAGCAACCCCATGCTTCCCACTCAAATGAGAGGAGATAATATGAGAGCTCCTTATGCCTCATAATGAGTGACCTTTACCTGGCTCAGCCAAGCCAAAGTTTCACCATACACACACACACACACACACACACACACACACAAATGCACACACAAGTCAATGTGCAACAAAAATACATTATATGAACATTAATACACATGAGTGCATACAAACATACACACACACACACACACACACACACAGAACACTAACACTAAACAAGCATACGTATGAAGTCATACTCAAAGGCACATGGACAACCTTTAATCTTGCCGAGTTGTATACACACACACACACACACACACACACACACACACACATAAGAGAGTTTACCTTTTCCAGTTGTGAGGCCTTCTTCACAGAGTCCTTGATAGGAACGTATGTGAGTTAAGAGGCTCTTGCAGCACAGACCGATTTCAATGTGCAGATTAACAAACAAAGTTACATCCGCAAGGATGTCAAAGAGCTAACACTCCAGAACAGATATGCTGAAAGCTCATGCAGATAAATGAGTGATCACAAATACACACTTTTACACACACACTTGAAACATATGGCACGTATACTCCACACAAAAATGCAACAACACGTGCGTACAAACAGGTAACATATAACTGTGACCTGCACACACAGTCCTTAAGTACTAGGACTTAACAATGACCTCCACTACTTCTTTCACACACACACACGCACACACACACACGCACACACAGACACATGTCTTTCAGGTGTGCTGTATCTTCCAAGATTAGGGCACCTAAAGAAGGGAAAACACTACTTCTTTCACACACACACACACACATGCACACACACACACACACGCACACACAGACACATGTCTTTCAGGTGATTAGGGCATCTAAAGAAGAGAAACAACTTTTTAGGCACAACAACTCTTTCACACACACACACACACTTTATCTGTCAGTAACCACCCCCAACTCTGCTGCACACACAGACATCCTCTTCTGACATTAACCTAGCAGGTTCATGGGTTTCCCACTGTGGAGGTGTTCGCAGACCCCTGCGGCCACTCTGTTCTCAGCAGGGGCAGCCTCTCGCTGGGCAAGGCTCTTATGGTAAACACCCCCCCTGCACACACACACACACACACACACTCAGATACACACACACACACACTGTCTGGAGAGAGAGAGAGAGACAGAGAGAGAGAGAGAGAGAGAGAGAGGTAAGAGAGTGGGGGAGAGAGAGAAAGAGAGAGAGGAGAGATAAAGCGACAAAGTGATGATAAAGAAGTTGGGGAAAGGCAAAGTGAGGAGAGGAAAGGAGAGGGGAATGAAGAGTGATGTGGCTGTACACACACACACACTCAGATACACACACACACACACACAGACACACGGTCTGGAGAGAGAGAGAGAGAGGGAGAGAGAGAGAGGTAAGAGAGTGGGGGAGAGAAAGAGAGAGAGAGAGAGGAGAGATAAAGCGACAGAGCGATGATAAAGAAGTTGGGGAAAGGCAAAGTGAGGAGAGAAGAGGAGAGGAAAGGAGAGGGGGATGAAGAGTGATGTGGCTGTACATCCCGACCTCAGTACTTGGCCAGTGCTATACAACATAGGGAGAGAGGGAGGATAGAGAGAGAAGGGATGGAGGGGTGTGATATACAACATAGGGAGAGAGGGAGGATAGAGAGAGGAGGGATGGAGGGGTGTGATATACAACATAGGGAGAGAGGGAGGATAGAGAGAGGAGGGATGGAGGGGTGTGATATACAACATAGGGAGAGAGGGAGGATAGAGAGAGGAGGGATGGAGGGGTGTGATATACAACATAGGGAGAGAGGGAGGATAGAGAGAGGAGGGATGGAGGGGTGTGATATACAACATAGGGAGAGAGGGAGGATAGAGAGAGGAGGGATGGAGGGGTGTGATAGGGGTGGGATGGAGAGAAAGATAGGGAGAGAGAGAAAGGTGAAAGTTTGAGGGAATGATGGATGAGGGAAGGGGAGGAGTAAAGAGAGAGAGACAGAAGGAAAAGAGAGACGGTGAAAGACAGAAATAGTGAAAGTGTGAGCAGGAAAGTGTGATAAGTGAAGAAGGGAAATAGAAAGAATGTGAAAATGGGCGAGGAGGGGAGGAGAGGGGAGAAGAAGAGAGGGGAAAAGTGGAGAGGACAGGAGAAGAGAGGGGAGGAGAGGAGAGGAGAAGAGAGGGGAGGAGAGGAGAGGGGAGGAGAGGAGAGGAGAGGAGAGGAGAAGAGAGGGTAGGAGAGGAGAGGAGAAGAGAGGGGAGGAGAGGAGAGGAGAAGAGAGGGTAGGAGAGGAGAGGAGAAGAGAGGGGAGGAGAGGAGAGGGGAGGAGAGGAGAGGAGAAGAGAGGGGAGGAGAGGAGAGGCAGAGTGTGAGAGAAAGATGAAGTGCACAGATGACAGAATGACAGAGGCCGGGGAAAAAAAATACACAAATTTATCTCTGGCAAGATAAATCCCTGTCAATGCCTGTTAGTGACACTTTTAATGACACTTGAAGATGCCTTCTTCTCTTTGATTAATTAGAAATAGTTTTGTTTTTGTACTTTTTGTGTCTTTTTCCCTCTCTCTGTATTTCTACAAGGGCCTTTCTGACATTTGCCAAGCTGTCATTTTTAAATATGAAATTGTTCTTAATGTCTTGCAGGGTAATATAAAAAGTGAAATATATGCATGGAGGAATGGCAAACTTGGGAGACAAGTGATTTCTAATGACTGCGAGGGGAAGGGGTGCTTTTAAAATAGCAGCTAAAAAAAGAAATAGGCAAACAAGACAGAACAGAGAGACTCGGGTAAGGGAAGACAGTGAGTGATTTAATGTGTGTGTGTGTGTACATGCATATTTGTAAGTCTGTGTGTGCGTGTGTGTGTGTGTGTGTGTGTGTGTGTGTGTGTGTGTGTGTGTGTGTGTGTGTGTGTGTGTGTGTATTTATGTGTGTATTGCATGTGTGTGTACTAAGCTAACAAAGGGAAATGGTAGTTAAAGCAATGAACCATCTAGAACATGAGAGCTTCGTCCACCCCCTAAAAAATCACCAATTAAAGATGACAAGAACTTATGAAAACAGGCCAAATAGAAGCCTCCTGAAGGTTGAAACAAGCCAAAGAGAAGCAGCTCAGACAGATAGGACTAAACTCCTGTCTGACCCTGAGGAGAGAGAATAAAATCTGCTGAAAAGTCTGTCTGGCCTCTCAGAGCTTCAAAGCAAAGGTGGATTTTTTACTAAACGCAGGCTCAGCGACCACAGCATTCAAGCAGTCACAGAAAATTCCCTGTTAAGAGAAAGGGCATATAGGATATAGACTAATGCTGTCTTAGTTCACTTAAGGATTCTAATAAAAGAAATGCTTTCTGGTTTAAACACAAGTCCGGCATCTGCTGTGGTCAAGTCGTCTTGGGAGAACATAGACAGGAAGGAAGAAGAGGTATTGAGAGAAAGAGAGAGTATGAGGTCAACCAAAGGCAAAAAAGGTGGAAATGGCAGATGTCTTCTGTGAGTCTCAGGGAGATATAAAAAAAACAAAGAAGAAGAAACATCTTGAGGTCTAAACTAGTTTCATAACAAGAAATGTGTTTTATGTAACACAGAGCTAAAGTCTAAATTAACTGGTCCGGAAAGATATACCATGAACTTGACCTCTCTGTGTTGAAATATACCATGAGCAGTGTGGTTCTCTGTGTGTTGAAATATACCATGAGCAGTGTGGTTCTCTGTGTGTTGGATTGCTCACCCATGTATGAACACAGAAATCCCACTTCATGTCATATCTTTGCTAAAGGCTGTGAAAAATGCTTTGGGGCCCGGAGGGTCTTTGACTTACTTCCTGGTTTTTGGTTTTCTGTAGGCTGGGATTTATGGCCCTCTTCCTTCCTGATTGGCTGCACCTGCTATCTGACTGGGTGTAACTGGTCACTCATAAATGACACTCACCTCATACCACTCAGTTCAATTCCAGTCAATTCAATGTATACTAGGAATATCTACCAATTAATCTATCCATCCATGGAGCTTTTTTTCTACAGCCTTTTCATGAGCATATTCTCAGTCGTGTGAAGCAATGTCCAACAGCAATTTACCATTCTAATTAAAGTTAATCCTTTGTTGTTGTTTGTTTTTGTTTTATAACTGCACAACAACAACAACAACAACAGCAATAATAATAATAATAATAATAATAATAATAATGTATGCACAAACAATGTATCTATCTGTATGTATCTGTTCCTCTGTTCCTATACATTAGTATGCTTTACCTCCCTCTGC